>CM040422.1:118760167-119360167 GCA_022702705.1 Papilionanthe hookeriana x Papilionanthe teres
GGAATGGTTTCGTAAAGATATGAAATAGTAAAACAATTATGACAGGTTGTAATTATAAATATTTTAAAGTGGCGTTTAAATGCATACCACAAAATTTTATTTATATTTACATGACTAATATTTAAACTTTCATTTTTACAATTAGAACCTTCAAATTTAATATCACATATAGGGGTGTAAACGAACCGAACACGAACGAACAGAGCTAGTGTTCGTGTCTGAAATGTTCGAAAACATCTTTTTTAGTGTTTGGTTCGTTCAACAAACCGAACGAAAAAATATTGTTCATGTTCGTCTTGTTTGCTTATCGAACGAATCGAACACTAACTTCCTAGCGAACCGAACACGAACTGTTCTCGAACAACGAGTTTTTTTACAGCCCTAGCTTTGATAGCATACTTCCTCAAAATGAAGCAAATTGATCGCGTATTCCGTACACATTAGTGTAATCCATACTTCCTCAAAATGAAGCAAATCGAATAAAGTCATTAAGTGTTTTGCTTAGTGTTTTATTTTAATATATAAGTATAAGTATATTAATTATAATATTATAATATTTATATTAATATAACTAATACTATAATAATATTATTGTTATAAATAATTTATCATATATCATAATTTATAGAAGTTTAATTATTTAAAATATGATAAATTTTTATAATATATAATTATTTTTAAAATATCATAAATTATATATATAATTATTTTAAATTATTTTATATTTCGAACAATAACGAACCGAACACGAATGAACACATCACTGTTCGTGTTTGGCTCGTTTAATAAATCGAACGAAAAAAATTGTTCGTGTTCGTCTCGTTTGCTTATCGAACGAATCGAACACGAATTTTTTGGCGAATCGAACACAAACTGTTCGCGAAAAACGAGCTTTTTTGACAACCCTAATCACATACACATACAATTTTACATGACAGAGATAAATTGTTCTAAATGTAAAAAATAAAAAGTTTCGTGTTAGATATGTAAATACATAGAAATAGTGTTTTGTATGTAAATCTTCCAATTTTAAAACGATAACACGCGACTTTTAAACTTTTAATAAACAGTTAAATTATTTTAAATTGAATATTAAATTTGAAGATATTTTTATTAAATTTTGATTTTTTTTGTCACATAAATTGTTTATTTGAAATAAAGCTCCTACTAAAAATAAAGGTATTTATAATAATTATGAAAATATTTGTATAAAATATGAAAGCCCATTGTGGTGATAAGAAAATCAGAAAAATAAACATATCTTACATATATAATATTAATTTAATTTCATGAATTCTCTATTTAATTTCAAAATTTTGATTTTTCAGTTTATATAAATAAGTAATTTTAGTTGCTAGATATGTAAATAGGTAAGAATTGTGTGGTTGAATGTGAATACTCCCAGATGGAGAGAGAGAGGAGAGAGAGAGAGAGAGAGAGAGAGAGAGAGAGAGAGAGAGAGAGAGAGAGAGAGAGAGAGAGAGAGAGAGAGAGAGAGATTTGGTCCAAAATATAAGAAAATGTCAAGACCACTATATTTTTATGACCCTTGTTAGATATGTAAATAGGTTAGAATTGTGTGGTTATATGTGAATACTCCTAGAGAGAGAGAGAGAGAGAGAGAGAGAGAGAGATTTGGTCCAAAATATAAGAAAATATCAACACCACTATATTCTTATGACCCTTGTTAGATATGTAATTATGTAAGAATTGTGTGGTTATATGTGAATACTCCTAGAGAGAGAGAGAGAGAGAGAGAGAGAGAGAGAGAGAGAGAGAGAGAGAGAGAGAGAGAGAGCTTTAGTCTGAAAAGATAAGAAAATGTCAAGACCGCCATATTCTTCTAACCCCAAAGTCTTCTATTTAGATGGACATGACTAAGATGAAATAAGATGGCTCTTCTTGTACTTCTTCCTATCCCTTTCATGACATTTCAAGGAGATGTCTTCAAATAATCTTTAATACTCAGAGGACTATTATTATTTTGAACCGATGTTCACATGAGTACATAGCCAGCAATTTCTTAATTCTACGATATAGCAAATGATTATGGTTGAAGTTAGCTGGCAATTTTTTGTGGAGTTTTTTGAAGTTCTTATTTTCCATCCAATTATTTGCTCAGTTTGATTTTGTAGGCTCACTTTCAAATGTAGTTTTATGTGGCAGCGTGATTCCATATTTTAGTCAATGTTTAGTCCCACTTTTGAGGACTATAGCCATACATTAAAAGCTTGATTAGCCAACTCAACAAATATATTTATATGATTTTTTTTGTTTATGGAAGGCATTAACGATGAGAGCTGTTGAGAAATTAGGGCAAAGAAAACGTAGGAATCAAGAAGAAACACAGAGATTTAACGAGATTCGACAATTTGCCTACGTTATCGGGAGCAAGAGCGGCGGCTTTTCGATTTCACGAAAAAACAGTATATCTCTTTAGAGTTACAAATACAATATATATATATATATATATATATATATATATATATATATATATATATATATATATATATATATATATATATCCCTATAGGTACTAATATGTAATTACAAAATTATCCCCGTACCGTATCCCAGAGCAATGGCCCTGCACCCCAACCCACTTAACAAAATTTCACTGATTTGACAAATGCTTCCGCTCTATTGGCTCACTCTGTTCAGCTTCAACATCTGCCCCTTATCTGATATATGAGTCATACTTAACAAAAGCTCTTAAATTGAAGGAAGCCCAAAATTTTAACATGGAGGCTTCTTTTATTTTTTATGGTTAAGAGTTTGATAGAAACATCAAAGTTAAGTGCGCATGTGTAACCGCGGGAGAAGTTTCACTATTGAGTAAAACCACAAGGCCAAAAAGCCAAAGTGTATACTCTCTCGATGGGTGAAAGTTCGAGCTGTTTAATAAAATATCAGAGCATTACACCAGCCTGAATACAGAAACTAAGCGTCATCCAGAGAAAAAAATGCTACGCCATTAAATTATTAAATAAGGTATTTCAAGTCCACGTCTCATTAAAATATTACTCAAAGAAATTGAATATTGAAAGATAAAATGGCATAAACCTAAGCTAACTTTGGCTTGGCGTAGTATATAATCCATTATTAAAACAGTAGGCTGTTGGGGCAAATCCCTGAGGATCTGGCCTTTATGGCAAATACAAATGCTAAGGGTTTATAGCTCAATTTTTAATTCAATTTTATCATAATATTTTAATTTCGCTAGTTACATAGATTTCATAATTTTTTTTTTGGAAAATTTACATACATACCACTTAATTTCTATGTTTTTACATTACCAACACCTAAACTTGCATTTTTAACACTTACTCTACTTCCTTACAATCCAAATCCTTTAAATATATATATATATATATATATATATATATATATATATATATATATATATATGTTATTCAAAATATATTTTTCATGCATATTTAAGGTGAAATATATGTAAAAATTAAATGTAAGGTGTAAGAAATGTACATATATAGATATTCCAACATAATATTTGTTCCTCACAATTCAAATTTGCGCTAAAATTATAAGGCTTCATTTGAAGGAGCTTCCATTCAGCGAAGCTCTTTTTAAAAGCCACGTCCGTCGAATAAAAAAGGTGGTCTATGATCTAAAATAGCAAAAAATTAATGTTCTTGTGAATCAACTTCCGAAGACGCTGCTGCACCAAACAAAAATTTTTTCATGCACCGTTTGCTCACACGAAGCCTAAGATAGAGTGAGAGTGCTCTCTTTCTCTCTCTACAGCCAGACGATAAATGGGATGGTGTCCCCTCACCCACCCCATTTCTCTCACTAACACCAAGCTGTGTACACTTGCCACTCATAAATTACATCATTTTCCCTTTCTTCTTTATATTCCTCTTCGGCACCAATCTTAGTCTAATTAAGTGGCCACATTTCATTATTTTATGATGATAATGTTAAGACTTGATCTCTTGTGCACTTCTCAAATGATATCAGAGCCAAGTTCTAGGGAGGAGAAGAAAAGTTCGGCGGCGCAGGAAGAACAAAGAATCTCAGCGGCTAGGGCTTCGGTGTTTTCGGGTAAGTTCGGCGATTCAGGAGGGTTTGGTGACGGGCTTGTGCTAATTCGGCGAAGGAGTTCTCGACGAAGATAATCGTTTGTGCAGAACGAGCGAAACAGTTCGTTAGCGAATCACGGCAGACGGGAGGCTTTCTAAAAGCTTTTGAGCAGAGACTGTGAATATGACTTGCTATCTCATCAATAGATCACCTCTGGCATCATTAGGTGACAAAGTTGCAGAAGAGATATGGACAAGTAATCCAGTTAATTTTCATCACTTACGAATTTTTAGTTGTCCTACTTATGTGCATGTACCTAAAAATAAAACATCAAAACTATATATTTCTTTTATTAGAGTTTCTGCGCACCAAGTGCACTTTAACAAGTACGCACTCTTAAACCGCAAGATTTACATACATACCACTCAAATCCTATGTATTTACAATATCTAAACCTAAACTTCAATTTTTACATACATGCCACATTTACCTATGCTTGGAAATGTATACGTTACTTTTCTCTTAAAATTAAAATGGTAGTATTTTTTATGTAATAAGAAAGATGTGTTAGATATGTAAAAAAGCAAAATCTATGTGTTAGATATGTAAATGCATAGGAATTGGTTGGTATATATGTAAATGCCTCAACTCAACTTTTTTATAAAATTATCTTATCCTCTTTAAGTGGGTGACATTTCAATATTTTATGGTAAAATTTGGAACTATCCACTCCTTGTATTTAACGTGTTTAATCATTTATGTCTTATAGCTTAGGAAGCCTATGGGCATCGGCTGAATCGTGTGTATTATAATATAATCACCAGGCTGCCAGTGTTAGATATGTAAATATATAGAAATTGAGTGGCATTTATGTTAATGCATCTTTTCTTACCATTTGGGCATCTTATAAGTGCGGAAGCATTTTTGAAAACGTCGCGATACCGTTTGGATCGCATTAAAATTCATATCACAACAGTGAATGAGGTGACCAACATATATTTTTTAAACTAAATCAATTCTAGAATTAAGCATAATTTTTTTATTATAAAATACACCCAAGAGCTTTATTTCTCAATATTTAGAAGCCTTTGTTTTTATTGCATAATGTACAAAATACATCTTAAAAAATTAAACCCAAGCATTGTTAAACTTTAGTTTTTGTCGCTAGTTGCAGCATTTTGTGCTTATTTAGTGCCAAAGAACAAGGTTCAATATATTATTATAGCTCACATAACAAAATCTTCTAGTATATGTATGCGTGCCCACACACACACACACCAACCCACCCACTACCCACCACCCACCCACCATCAACAAAGGCATGACCCGGATCTCAAGACAATCATTTGAACAATAAACATTTAAACTTCGATTAAGAGTCACCCAAAACATCAATTTCATCAAACTTATAGTCAAACTGACTGGCTCGACAAGACGAACACAATGGTTCCAACATTGATCCAATCGAGCCTAGATCAAACCATCACACTATGTTGAAAGTTTTCAGGACACATTTGGGTGGTCAAATGGATACTAAATCAGGCAATTTCATAGTCAAATCATACGTCTCAATGAGACGAATCCAACGAGCCCAAAATAACTCAATTTTTACATCTTTAAGACACTCAAATGTCCATCAAATGTCATATGATCAAAGGAAGCTCTTCGGACAATCCGATCAAAGTGGTTTATGTTCTTGCATTAATTGCACTTGGAACTCTATAAATAAAGCTCCACCCCTCAAATGAAGTTTGGGGAGAGAGCTTGAAGCTTGGAGGACCTAAAATCCAGCATCACTTCACTGCCGACCACCCATTGCGGCCCATCTCTGACCACCACTCACAAGTAGTTTCCGATCACCATTGGTCGCAGCCCACTCCTTGCAACGAAGCATTGTGTGAAGCAACAACCAATATCGTTGAGTCACAAAGCAACATGCAAAACGACACATCATCCCGAATATCAGGATGCCACCCCAATGACAGTATAACGATGAATCTCAAAGATAGAGTAATGAGACACCTCACATACGCCCTTGCAGCTCCCAACTCCAACCCCTGCAGCCTACTGAAATCATCACTACTTGCCACTACAACCAATGTGACCAATTATGACCTACGTGGTCTCAGTTCGTGCAACACCTGACTTCAGCCCCTCGCAACCTGCGATGTCATTACTACTCGCAACTACGGCCCTAAGCGACTAACTACGACATACGTGGCCCATGGCTGGTGTAGCTTCCAACTTTATCCTCCACAACCTACGTATGCCATTACTACTCGTCACTTTGATTTATGTGATCGACTATGGCCCATGCAGTCCACAACTTGTGTAGCTCCCGACTTCGGCCCCCACAGCCTACGAACATCATTACTACTCCCCACTATGACCTACGTGGTCCTCAGCTGGTGCAGTTTCCGACTCCAGCATCGGTAGCCTACAAACGTCATTACTACTCGTCACTGTGGTTTATGTGACCAACTATGACATGTGATCCACAACTTATGCAGATCCTGACTTCGGCCCCCGCAGCCTACGGACGTCATTTCTACATGCCACTATAGCCTGCGCGGTCTACAGCTCGTGCAGTCTAGCCCCGCAGTCTACTGACGTGACAATTACTCACCACAACGGTCTACGTGAACGACTACGATATACAAGGTCCACAACTTCTGCAACTACCTACTATGACTTCTTGCCAATCAACGCTCCTGCAACAACCATCCACAACACTCCGGATGGATTTATACTCCACAACAATCAAGTATAACCCTTGCAACCTGTTGTCGCGAAGAACTACAACTAAATTATGATTATACAATTTTATAATTACATCTTGCCTAATTCAGGAAAAGAGTGAACTGATGTACTCATCATTCATTGTGGGTTATTTTAAATGAACTAAGCCCTCATAATTTTTCCATCCTCATAAATTTTCCACATTTCAAAAGTTTTCCACATAAAAAGTCCGAGATGTCTCATCCTGCTTACTTCTCTTCATTTATTTGTGCATGTTGCACTGCTAAGGCGATAACCCATTATTCTACAGCAACGTGTTGTTTGTGCATGCGCACATGCGTGTGTATTCCCATACATACATGCCACCCAATTTCTATATTTACATTTCTAATGCCTACACTTTACACTTTACCTTCACACCACCTAAACTTTACACTTTATATTCATCCCACCCAAATCTTTCATACCATATTAAAAATACAACTTTTAAAAAGTGAAATGCACCTTTTTCATGCATAGTTAAGATGACATTTTCAAAAAATTAAAACTTAGATGTTGGACATGTAAATGTATAGTAAATCTTCCTATATATATAAAGAATAAAAAAATCTTATTCAATAAAGCAAATAAAAAATCCATATAAAATTAAAATAAAGTAAATAAGACCCATTGAAGATGAACTCGAAAGTATTTGGAACCTATAAACTTTCAACTCGCACATTGGTTACCAAACCCAAACCAACCCGCCACCGAACCCAAACCAGCCAGCCAAACTTTACCCGACATGATCAGGTCAACCCAAACAATTTCTCATCAAAAGGCTGATTCATTAATACAGTATGCATCCCAAGACCCACAGGATTCCAAGTTTAAATCCTTAGATTCAAATCATTAATGCATCATCCATCAGACAGGCAAGCAAAAGGCTTATGTGATAATGACACAAAGCATGCAAAAATGAAAATTAAACAGAAAATTAAGCACAAAGAAAGAATAAATAGGAAGAACAGAGCTAAATGAATCCTTTTTCTCCGTTGAGTCCAATTTAGTGTCATATTTTCATTTAATTCTAATGGATTAAGATCATATTTTATACAATAAGCCCGAGTCTTCCTAAGTCTACCTCTGTCTTTCTTAACATAAGTCGAATCTAAAACATCTACTCTCCTAATCCAATCATCACTTGGTCGACAGTTAATGCGACCAAACAATCTAAATATAAACAAGAACATGGAAATTATTTCCAATCACAAGTTTTTCATATAATCCATAGAGGACTTCTCTTTTAAGATTAACTAAAAAAATAAAGCCCAAAGCAAAGAATAAAACTTTCATATAACAAATAAAACTTAAAAAATGGATAGAAAAAGAGAACAGAAGAAATAAGGCAGGCCAACAATCATTTACACAAACAGGAACAGTAATGAGAAAGCATACAAAGAGACAGTGAAGACACAATTCTGATCTGATAGAATACTTTCAGACAGCATTCAAATGTAAAATAGCAAGAAAACCATAACATTCAGTCTGTAAAACAGTGCAGAATTTAACACATTTCATATAAACACTTTGGATTATTGTCTCAGCAGAGTGATGATTTCAGTTTCGATTTTTGTTCTTCTCCATCACTCTCGGAGCTGTAAAGAGTAGAGGAATAACAATAAAAATTTCGTCTTTGGTGTATCAGAAAATTGAGCATAAGATTTTGCAGATTTTTACGTATACAACAAACAATTTTTATGTAGTTACACATCTAACAACTATAGTTTTCAAATTTATATCAATAACATTTTGATGTCATGAAGGTATGCATAAAAAAATGCATTTTTTCACTTTTAAAAAGTTAGTAATAGTGACATTTTATATGATGTTGAACATGTGTGAATGTAACAGAGATAATCCATACCAAGTCCGATTGCATCTGAGCCCTTCATAATCCGCAGCCTTTTGCAAGAGTCAATAAACATTCTAAAATTGAAAGGAGGAAAAAATTGACATCAGGCAGATTAGTTTCCGATGGAAACTCATATTAACATAGAAATAAGTTGAATGCTTTATAATTGTTGCTTCGCAAACGTTTGTACAAATTATTTCCGTGTGATCATCTGCACAGCCAAATTTCATAAAGTTTTTGAAGGATTTACATAAAATACCATATAAATCCTTATTAATTTACACATTTAATAACTAAACATTGATATTTTTACTTCTATATCACTTTGCTGTCATAAATTAAATCAAAACCAATGCACGGAAGAGTGTATTTTTCGTTAAAACTTTAATATTAGTGGCACGTGTTCGGTTTCCTGAAAAATATCATTGTTCGTGTTCGGCTTGTTTATATTTCAAACACAAAAAATCTGTTCGTGTTAGATTCGTTTGTTTAGCGAGCCGAACACGAGCTATTCACAAACAAAAAACCATTTGACAACTCTAGTCACGCATGCAGCCGTTAGGTGTGTAAACGAGTAGAGCTTGAGCGACTCTGGCTTGTTAAAAAAATATCATTGTTCGTGTTTGGATCGTTTATATATCGAGCTCAAAAAATTTGTTTGTGTTTGACTTGCTTGCTTATTGAGTCATACACGAGCTATTCACAAACAATGAGCTACTTTGACCAACCTAATCACACAACTGTAGGATGTTACGGATAGGGCGAGATTTAAATCTTGTTATTCATATTAAAACATTCATTTAAATAGAATTTAGTATATTTTTATACTATGTTTAATTAGAAATTTTAACTGATTATAAATCTTTGCAACTTTCTAATCAGTTAAATTATTTAAAAATAATACTCATCCTATATATATATATATATATACATATATATATAATTATTTCAAGCAAAGACGAGCCGAACACGAACAAACAGAACTTTGTTCATGTTTGGCTCGTTTATATATCAAGCTCAAAAAAATTGTTCGTGTTTGGCTCGTTTGCTTAGCAAACGAATCTAATACGAGCTACTAAACGAGTTGTTCGCGAACAACGAGCCGTTTTGACAGCCCTAATGTTTATGGCCTTATGATATAAAGTAAAACTTCATATTTCTTAAATGCAAGAGGAGCTAACTTCATATAATTAAGATAGAAGGTTAAAGGAGACAATGAAAGGTGAAACTTACTCCCAGGGAACATCACCAACAAGCATCCAGTCCCCATCCTTGTCTTCATAGGTGAGCACATACTCAGAATCAGTAAGAACATCCATCAGACCGCTTTCGCTAAGTCCATCCCTACCAGGAATTCCATGAGAACTACACTGCCCTGAAACACAACAAATCTAACTTTTGAATAAGCATATTTCTGGCATGGAAAATTTACATAAATACCACACAATTCTTGTGTATTTACATGTCTAACACCCAAAGTTACGATATTTACACTTCTAACATCTTGATGTGACAAACCTATGCACGAAAAGGTGAATTTTCCTTTAAAAAAAAGATAGTGATGGCGTTATTTTGTTGAGATATTTATGATTTGAGCGGTATGCATGTAAATATGAATGTTTATGTATCAAACATATAAATACACAAGAACTATGTGGTACGTACGTGAATACCCCTTCTGTAACTCATGCATGTCAGCCATTAAAGAATAAAATTTAGCGAAGATTTAATTGATTTTGGACAAAAAAGCTATAAATATGTATGCAGATGTGACAACAGAAGAAAAGACGAGATATCAATTAATGAGTGTTAATGTAAGAGAGTTATGTTAGGTCCAAATACATTAACGGTCAAATCTAGTTTAGTTTAAGGATGAGGGTCAACCACATAGCATTTCTACACCAGCACATCTTTCATATATCTAAATGTCAAATTAACCCCAATATTCTCATGTATATTAACAATTTGCCCCTCGCATGAGAGTTCTCCACAATAGGGACATTTACATATATACCAGCCAATTCTTATGTATTTATATATCTAATATGTAAACTTTACCTTTTACATTTATATCCCCAAAATATTTCATAACACATCAATACCACCAGTTTAACTTTTAGAAAGAGAAATACCCCTTTTTATGGATAGGTAACATGGCATGTACATAAAAATTGAAGTTTTGATGTTAGATATGTAAATACATAGGACTTAAGTTGTATGTATGTAAATTTTCCTATCAAATATTATTGCAGCGTGCAACATTTGAAGCCACAAAAATAATAATTCACTAAATTTGTCTTATTCTCATCAACATGTTTATTTAAAAACAGAAACAAACAAATTAACTAAAAAAATACAAGTAATGTCAAAGTGGCCCTTTCTTAAATGATAATCTAAAAAACAAAGATAAAATGGAAAATATGAGTTCAATTTCTGCCATCTGATCTTAAAGAGCACCGATCATATGCTTCATAGTGACATAAAAAAAATATCTATAAGAATTCATTACATATCAAAATAAATCTCATCTAATTATTTTCAACTTAAAATTGTTATAACTATAAAGGGGCATTTACATACATACCTCTCAATTCCTATATATTTACATATCTAACACCTAAACATTCTTTTCTTAACATTTATACCTCACAAATCTTCCATATCACATAAAAAATACCATCATTTTAACTTCTAAAAAGTGTAATACACCTTCTCATGCATAGGTAAGTTGGTATATATGTAAAAAATGAAATATAGTTATTAGATATGTAAATACATTGGAGTTGAGTGGTAAATGTAAATCATCCAACTATAAAATGATTAAATTAGAGAACAAATTCAATGGAGTGTGTTAAGCTCACCCATGGTAAATCCACTAAACATCTTCTCCAGTGCTGATGAGAGCTCCTTGTAGCTGTAGTAAGTCTTCAAATCAACCTTCCTCAAGTATGGGGCTCCATCCATGCTAACCTTGACATAGAGGCACCCAAGCCCTTGCTTCCCATCACCATCTTCTTTGTTCTTCGATGGGTTTGTAGCCATTGTGTTCTTGCGGTGGCTTCGGATTGGCGGCCATCCCACAACTTGAGCCCTGAAAGCATAATCATCCCTTAAAACCCATTTAGTTTACTGTAAACACGTATAATATAGATCTAATCAAGAGACTCTATAGGAAAAAAAAAAATTAAAATTCCCTTAAAATCCAAAGATTCAACATACATAAAGTCCAAATCAAAAACAAGAAAGAGGAAAGCAAAATAAGGAGCAAATTCTCAACAATGATGCATCATTGTTCCTTGCAAAGTTTGCAGTTTAGTGACGGTAGAAAGACATGGAACAAAATTATTCAAATAACATAAAAAATAAGGAGCAAAATAGAAAATCTCATCAGTCTGAAAATATATAGTAAATGCACGACGACCCAATCTGAAGATAGATTGGCAGAAATAAATATCACATTACTAAATCCTAGAGGCGAGAAAACATTCTCCCTGAAGATCCACAAATCTGCTAAACCAACACACTCATTCATAATTTCTCAACAGCATCAAGCAAAACGAAGACTGAACTACTTGAAAAAAATAATAATAATAAATAAAAGCATCAAAAATAGCACACAAAAATCATAAAATCAACAGAAACCTCTTAAACCCTTTGCATATTTTCATAAGAATAACAGAGAATGAACAAACAAAAATGCAAGATACACACTTTATTCATAAGAACCAACACAACCATGGCAAGAGAAAAAGACCAATTTCTGCAACTGAAAAACACTCACAACCACAAACTTACTTGGCAGCAGGCGGCCCCTGAGTCTTCTTCTCCGGCGCCGGCGTAGCCTTCCCGGCGCCGGAATACTGCCCAGCTACTCCTCCTCCAGCTCTCGGCGAGAACAAGTTGCCACCTTTCTCCATTTCCACCTCAGATCCGCTGCTACCAGACAAACCCCACTTTCCATTTCCATCAATAGAGTCAGAAAACCCTCTCTTAGCACCGGAAGCAAAGCACTTTGGCAGCTGCAGGCCGAGTGCGAGTCCCACCTTCCCCTTGCGATCCGGCGACTGGGAGCCAGGAAGACCTAGCCGGAGCTCAGTCTCACGAAGATTCTCTGGTGCAACAGCGGCGAGCTTATTGTTGGAGGAGACATCTGCAAGTCCGATGTAGTCCAGTTCAAGCAGTGGCGACATCAAGATGTTTGTGGAATTTCAGCAAACATGAAGCGAGCACAATGGAGAACTGAGGAGAGAACTGGTTGGTAAAGAGAGATAAATGAGGAAAAAGGAGACGCCTTTGCGATTGGGTGCTGAGAATGGAGAAGCGCTTTCTCGCTCCTGTACGCTGTACTCCCTTTTTATGCCTCCTCCCTCTCCACAACTTTTTTATGGAATTTTTTTCTTCTGGCTTTTTAAATGTTGGATTTGTTTTAATTTTATTTTAAATAATGAGGGAAGAGTTAAAGAAAAAAGAAATACTTTTAAGAAATTCTGATTTACTCTTATTATGCAGTGATTCATTATAAGAAATAGAAAACTTTATGCATTTATAGCTTCTAAAATATGAAGAAACTTTAGTCAATTTTGTTCTATGTGTATACATATAAAAGCATTTACATACGTACCAACCCAATTACTATATATTTACAAATAAAACCCTTAAATTTCAATTTCTATATTTATACTACTTAATTCTTTCAATTCACACTCACACACACACACATAAACCCTCAATAAATCTTCGTGGTCTAGCACGGATCTCAAGGTGCGGCATGAATCTGATGAATTTAAGTAATGAATTCAAATTTCAATTAAAAATCATGCAAAACTCTCGTTTCAACAAACATATAGTTAAATTGACTGGTTCGACGACATGAACACGTTTATGCCAAAGTTGGTCCAATCCGAGTCAAATCAAGCATAAATCGAGTCAATATGTCACTTTTTGAAGCTTATAGCGCCCAATTGGAAGATCAAACAAATTCTAAATTTGACGTTTTAGTCGAATCGAGTGGCTCGACAAGATAGACCCAATGAGCCTAATATCACTCAATTTTGACATCATCAAGACACTTAAATATTCACACAACCTATCGGGTTGTCTGATTGAGTTGTTCAGATTTCTTCTTTATTTCCAAGTGATCTCTCTCAGTTTCAATAAATAGTCATACCCCTATCTTGAGAGGAGACGTGGATCTTGAACCAAAGGAGATCGGAGCTCGGAGAAGGAGTTGAAAGCCTCGTGTTCTAAACTAACGCTCTAGTGAACATCATTTTCTCCCGCAGCCGCAAACCACATTCAACCACCACTCGTCGGTCACCATCGACCACTATCACCTGCTTGTTGCGGTGTCAAAATCATAAATTGCACTGCAGAATCAAATTATTGATTAGTATTACAAGAGAATCTAAAAGTGATGTATGAATATAGTGAAAAAGGGAGCCAAAACTAGGCCTTTTTATTCAAGTTGCAAATTTTCATTTTATTTAAATTTACCAAAGGAAAAATGTTTATTTTAAATTTTAGTATTTTTTATGTTTTTATATATTTTTTATTAATTTTTATTTCAATTTAATTTATTATTTGATTAAATTTCTTATATGTGGTTATGAGGCATACATATGCTCTTATATGTTATTAACACTAATACATAAACTATCAAAGAAAGTAATTATGAATCTTATAAAATAAAAATAAAAAATATTGAATTTTGAGCTTTTTTTTTATCAATTTTTGGAGTTCAAATTTGGTTCTTATTCACAATTTTTAAAGTTTTTTTATATTTTGACTTAAATATTTCAAAATTCACTTGAAATTCATTTCTTCATATTTAACATCATCGAGCTTCTCCAACTATACAACCCATGGCGGGTCTCGCATCCTTAATAGATTTTTTTTTTTTTACTTTGCTCCAATGTAGGTTACTGTAGTCCGACATCTCCTAATATAAAACCTAGGATGGGTCTTGCATCGCTAATGGATTCTCCTTTGGATTACAACTAATTTCTTCCACTGAAGATTGTGGTCACTGAGCAAATATTATCAAGCTAAATAACCTAGAAAAAAGGCAAACGTTATTAGCAACAACCTAGAAGATGGGCTACTGTTGGGCAACAAAATCTTGTAACTGTCTAAGACATGGGGCAACCATTCAGAAGGAAAGGCGAGAGCAACCTCAAAAGTAACGTTATATTTTTACTACACAAATTTGAGAAAAGAAGTACAAAAAAAAATGCCACCACCATGTACATATATCGTAAAATAGGTAAAGAGTTGCAAACCAACAAGTTGATACATTGTCACAAAAGTGCCAATTTTTTACAATATCCTCCCCATCATCATGATGTCCACGACTTTATGTTCTCTTCTTCAAGAACTAAACATCCCCCTCATCATGAGTTGGTATTCAAATATGCTCTATTTTTTAAGAATCGTCATCATTCTCATCATCAAAAGGTTTTCAACATCATGTTCTCTTCTTCAAATGCCAACATCTTCGCTTGAAATCCTGCCATTTCTCTTTGTTTTGATCAAAGAGCTATTCACTTTCTTGTGTTTGCCAAGGATATGGTTGATTTTTACAAGTTTGGTCTTTCATGTTCTAAAAACTTCAAAAAGTACTGTCATCGTCTTAAGAATTCTAGCACTTTCATTGATTCTAATGAGGATGAGATTCCCAAGAAGTTAGCATCTCGAAGTGTAAAAAATTTCCTCCAAAAATATGGTTGTAACACATAAAATCTCCTCTAAAAAGCATTGTAGCATTTCAAAAACCGGAGAATCTCATTCGGAATGCACAGCAGGAGACTCCACTTCTCTTTGTATTGTGGTGGGAAACCTCCAATTTCTCCCTATGAAGAATCTCCTCTAGAATGTACAACAAAAATACTCTGAATTTTTCTTCAAAAGAATTTTCTCACAAACGCATGGCCGGAAAAATCCAAAATTTTTCTCCATGAAGAATCTCTTTTAGAATTTACGACGAGGAAACTCCAAAATTTTCTTCATAAGAATCCCTCGAGTTGCTGGGAATTCCATAAATAAGAATCTCCTCTTGAATACATGACATGAAAACTCTAAATTTTTTATAAGAATCCTCTTTGGAGTGGATAGAGAAGAAACTTAAAATTTTTTTTTCATGAAAATTTCCTTTGGAATGCACAACACGGAAACTCCAAAATTTTTTTCAAAAGAATCCCCTTTGAGTACACGGTGGGGAAACACCAATTTTCCTTCATGAAGAATCCATCCAGAATGCACGACGAAAAACTCCACTTTTTCCTCCACATTTTGGCCCCCTATTATAGACTAAAAAGAGCAAAACATTGACTTAAAAAGACAATAATTTTTGTAAATGCTCCATAATCTACATGTTTAATCACAGACATCGGATTTAAGCTCCTACGGATAAACCCTGCAATCCATGATTATGTCCAGGTTTAGATCCCATGTACTGCGCACCGGATTCACACACCTCCAAACTCAATCCCAACTAGTGACCTTCTGACCCAATCCAACCCTATCCATAACTCATCGGACTTATAACCCATGACCTGTAGATGACCCGATTTGACATGCCATCGCCGCTACCAGCTTGTGACAAAATATTTCTTGACAAAGCGATAGCCTTAAGCCATACTTAAATTGGTCCTGATATAACAAAATATCATATGTAAACTTTTTCATCATTAGGTCACAACCTCTACTACTTTGAGTTGCACAACAGGGTCGTAGACACAAGTGCACTTAATAAGGTCCACTTATTTCAGAGTAATGGTCGATCCCTTGGTCGGGGAATTAATCCAAAGAGTTATGGAGAAAACTTTGAAGCCATCAGGGAAATTAATCCAAAGAGTTATGGAGAAAACTTTGAAGACATCACGGAAATTAATCCAAAGAGTTATGGAGAAAACTTTGAAGCCATTAGGGAAATTAATCCAAAGATTGAGAGCACAAGAGGAAGCCAAGGGAAAGAAAAATAAAGCGTTGTGCCTGGCAAAAACCCTCACCCTTATTTATAGGGTAAGAGGAGAAGTTGAACAACCATAGAGTTAAGAGCATAATTACCCAATTTCAAGAATTGTGCTGACAGAAAAATCATATTAAGAAACATTTCAAGACATAAAATTAAATTTTATTTCAAAAATTACAAAAACTACAAGTGCTGCGCAGAAATCATTCCGAGATGAAATACTTTACAAGAGTATCACTCACTGCTTTAGCCAAGACATACCCAGCTCTTGTACAATACCTCTCCCTCAAGTTTAAATTGGTCCAGTTGGTTTATCTCTACTTGAATCTGAGACAAAGAATATGTCTCCCGAACGGTCAATAGCTTCGTGTGAAGCGCAAATATTTCCTTCTAGAGGGCAGCCATTTTTGTATATAGAGTGGCCATCTCCCCTTCCATCTGGCCCACCTTCTCAAAACGCGCTAGCACCCTGAGCATCTCCTCAACTTGGGGAATTCCAATTGCCTAAGTGAAGGAGTCCTCCATCTTGTCCAGATGATGCCTCAACAACTCAGGAGATATCCAACGCCCATCAGTTACTTCCCCCAAGGGCCTCACGATGATTGTCTGGATGGTTAGTCTCATCATCCTCGCTTGGGAGTCGGTCTTTTTTGACTTATCCTCTAGCCACAACCGCTAGCGTTGCGGCCAGGTCCGCGCCAAATTCCGTCGAAAGTAAATCAAGGACCATGATCTCTATAACCATGTAGACTGCATCAAGAGACAATATAAGAAAAAAACGACTTCATAAAATAATAAAATTCAAACAAACAAACAAACATTTAAAGCACATGTAAACATATAATTTTAGAACTAATCAACAATTTAACTTATAGTTCATCACTGTGCATGGCCCCACCCCTCGCTCTCTCTTTCTCTCCCTGCTCCCTCGTGTCTTACACTCTATTTCTTAAGTATAATTCACAGATCATGATTCAACAATTTTAAATGATTAATAAAAAATTAAAAAAATCAAATTTGTTTCTCTAGAGCTTGAATTAAATGTAATGAATAAAAAATAATTTTTTGCCTTAATTAAAATATCAATGGACTTGAGAAATACTTATTATTACTATTATTATTTATTTATCTATTTTGGTTGCTCCATGCATGGGTTGCCACCAAGGGAAATCATTTTTTTTCTCCATTAGGGAACAAGCCACTGTGCTAATCCAATTTTTAATACAAAATCTTTGTTAATTAAGCATTATTAGATTCTTCATAATTGCTTTTGCGCCCTCTTAAACAATTCCACCACCTCGATTAAATGTGAAGAATGTCGCATTGGCAGCTTTTATGGACTTCTGCCGGAAGGTCATTAGTGTTAAATTAATTTTACACTAATAAATTAGCTTTATGAGGATAATTAATTTGTACATGCTGCTAAACAGAAGATATTTTTATGTGTTAGAAAGTTAAATTGGAATTATTTGCTGCTTGCTTTTGTGCAAATCTGTATCTTTAAAGAAATAAAAATATCAATCTATCCTAAAGTTTTCATGTATCGAACGTAGGACTGTCAAAAAAGCTCATTGTTCACGAATAATTTGCGTTCGGCTCGTTAAATAGTTCGTGTCGGATTTATTCGTTAATCAAGCAGGAACAGTAGATTTTTTGAGTTTATTTATAAATGAGGCGGATTCGAATAATTTTTTGTTCAATTGTGTTTGCTCATTTTGATTTGAATTTATTAAATAATAAAATAAATGATATTATTATAATATTTTATATTAATATCTTGTGATGTATTTTAAAAAATATATATATATTTTTTATTACTTTTAAAATCATTTGAATTTGGAGCCAAATCACTCAAGCCCAGCTCATTTACCCCCACTGGAAGTGAACTATAGATGAGTGAAGTATATGAAATTAAATGTGATAAATTAGCAAAAGAAAAAAATGAATTTTATGGGGGAAGATGAGTATCTCATCATTAACATTGAAGTATGAGAAATAAATAATTTTTTTTTGCAGATGAGATGGCAACTTGATAGTCGAACATTTTTTTTGCACCAAAAGGACCCAAACTCATCAACAAAAAAAAAAAAAAAAATTGCTCTTCTAGAAATTATAGTGTATACATCAAAAATATCAGCATGAATCTCAAAGAGGACGAATGATCAGGATGAAAGTCTCATCTCAAGGTAAGCAATCAACCGGCTTTTAAATTATGGATGATGGGCTAGATGAAGAATTGTTATGAAGGAAAACTTATTTTGGGCTTAAATGTGATGAAATTGAACTTAAAATGGTTTAGGTGGGAATTGGGGGTAAATTTGAAATTTTGATGGAAATTGGGCTACTTTGGCAATTTCTGAGAATTTAGGGCAATTTGGCTAATTTTATGGAGTGTGAGATATTTTTAGATCAATTGGGTAATTTGGAAGGGTTTAAAAATGATTTTCCTGAAGAAATGTGAAATTTGGGGTCATATTGGTATTTTGAAAATTTTTGAGATTTTGGCTGATTTTGAGGATTTGTGGTGAATTTGGGCAATTTGAATAATTTGGAGTGAGTTAGAATGATTTTTTGGTGGAATTTTCAAAAATTGGGCAATTTTGGAATTTTTAGGTTTCAAGGGTATTTTGATAATTTTGGAAGATTTAGGGTAAGGTGCACATGCAAATCATAAAGCTTTCCCAAAGCCACAAGGTCCATAGGAAAACTCATTTTGTATCCTCCACATGTTGATCATAGCCATTCTAACTAAAGACTAGAGGCTCGGGACTACCCACATGAGTTTCCAAAAGAGTTAAAAGGTAGGTCCAACGTAAGTGATTTAGGGCTTAGGATATGTGGGGAATTGTGATAGGTTCAAGTGTGTGTGTGGGAGACCAAGACCAAGCCACCTAGGGCATCCTAAGGCTTCATTTGATCCTATAGAAATTCATTCTTGAGTCTTCACATGTTGTTCCTATCCATCTTAGCCAAACGCTAAGGGCTTAGGACCACCCATATGGGATTTTACAAGAAGAGGCAAGAAGTGTTTAGAATTTTTTTATTGGAGGGTTCCATCACTAGTCTTCTAAGATAGTCAACAGGAAAGTCCTATGGCTAGATCCTAAGTTTCTAAGAAAGAAAGAATGGACCTCAATAAAAAATAGGTCAACAAATGGACCACCAATAGCTGTGATATGCTGAACAATCACACAACACGTATTGGTGTTGGTCGAAATGAAAAATAAAGCCAACACAATTGTCCAAGTCCTCACACTTAGAACGATCCAAAGAATCTAATGATATTTCAAACTTGAGCAAAATGGGCTCAAGTTGAAGATGTAGGAAGTTTTCGCTGGGGATTCAGGAGGTTTATTTCCAAATTGTAGTTGTGAACTCAACTTATTGAGTTTAAAAGTAGTTTCTGGATTTGCGTCATGCTTTTTTGTTCATTTACCTTAATGAAGGGGTGTTTTATGAATTTATAATGGCAAACCTCGGGATTGTTCGTTAAGGATCTGATAGTTGTGGTGAATTTGATTTACTTTAACCTTGATTTTGATTTTGATTTGATTTGTGAAAATTTCAAATTTTAGACAGGTGAGGAGACCAGATTGAGATGGAGAGCACATAGACTCCCATGCCACTCAAGAGCTCATCAAGGAAAGCTTTAAATTTAAGAGAATTGGGGCGATTAACACGAGACTTACGCCGAATTTCAAAAGAGGTGACCGACACAAGATTTATGCCGAATTTCAAAGGAGGCTACCGACACGGAATTTATGTCGAATTTCAAAGGAGGTTGCAACAGGAAGGGATCCTAAGGCAACACATTATCAGATGTAAAATCCTCAACCTCTAAGATTTGTGGGGATTTGTGAAAATTGTGGGAAGTTGTGAAGATTTGTGAAGGTTTGTGAAATTTGTGGGATTCTAAAGGAGTACAGAAGAGCGCAGTTCTATACAAAGTAAAGCCAGCTTGTCTCTTCCACGAGAAGGAGGACCAAGAGTTCCTGTGGAAGGAAACTTTGGGTCGAGAGAAGTGACTCTAGCGTTATATCAAGAAAACTCAATAACGCTAGGTCGGAGTTGAAGTTTGGAATTCTAATTTTTTGACTTTATTTTAATTCCACTTGACTTAATTTGATTTTGATTTTGTTTGCTTGGCTTTTCTCTTCCTTTTCCTTTTGTTTGTTATTATTTGCTCAAATTCTCTTTTCTTAAAGATTTTTTTTTATTATTACACATTCTGTATCGTTCCTTGTTCATTAAAAAACTGAATCGACGTTTAGTTCAATGACTTTAAATCAATCACACAATGTGGCAGCTTCAAAATAAACTTTATTGATTTCCAAAAGTTAATACATCGAGATACAATCTAATCATAACACGATCTCGATCAAAACAAAACTGCGATCTTCGATTCCATTTCTGCACTTCTGGCTACCTGGAGTTATGTAAAGACTAACCCTCCTTCCTAAGGTATGCTCCTGAACAAGAGTTCCCTCCCATACACTTAGAGGCGTGCTTGTCTCATAACTTCAAAGGCCGCAGTCCTTCAAGTTCTAAATCAGGTTGGTATCCGAACAGAGCTTTACTGTCATCCATCTTTCTGAAAATCACTGAAACTCTTATTCGCGGAACTCTGGGGATGCAGTGTTTCATCAAATTTTCCATGTTTCCTTTAACAACCAATACAAATCCAACAGGTAAAGGGATCTCGACTGGTCCTCAACACTCACCCGGGCCCACTACCGGTAATTTCTTTCAGAACATTTTGTTGCATTCACTGATGAAAGAAACTGTGCTGAATGACCTCAAGAAATCATGGTGGTGATTGTGTGGCGGTATGCAATCTCTTTCTTCATAAATGTTGATTATACAACTATTTGGTACACAGTCTGCAAGTAGAACATGCCACTCCACCATCCTCTTTATCATCCTTTTTATAGTTTGTGGCAGCTGGTCTACTTCATCACTTTTGATGATGCCTTGAGGGTTTCCTTCAATATCAGTAGCAAAGTTGTAACGAAATCCGCACTGAATCTTGATCCTACCCTTGCCCCTCATCTACTTGTGGGGATTTAAGTATGTCCTCCTTTTCAATAGACTTTCCATGCCTCTGTCTCTGAGATCAAATACACAGTCTAATAGTTTCCTCTGTTCATTCTTGGAGAATACATTCACGTGCAATTCTAATTCTTCTAAGATGTTGACTTATTTTCTTTGTATTCTTTCAACATGCTCAACATTTTGTCTTCGGACTCGTTGAAATATTTCCAATTCATCTTCCAAAATAATCCACAACTTCTTTGGTTGGACGAACTGTGGAATGTATAGCTCTGCATCCTGATGCTCCACATTTCTTTGTATTCCCAAGAGGATCACACACTCCTCCCAGGTAGTGTCACATTCCATACATCCTTCACAAAGGTTGGCCGGTGTGTACTCTGGAAGAGTATACTACACAACTGGCTCTATCTCGGTCTTTCCTGCTGCAAACAGGGGGAGTGCATCTCCCACTGACCGCTCGGGCATTCCTTCTTCATCTCGGGCAATTGAAAGATGCTTTGAAGCTGCCTCCCTGGCTCGTCTTTTCCCCAGATGATCAAGCGTTCTGCATTTGCAACGATTCATATTCCTACATTGGGAACTAGTTAACGACATCTTTCTTAGTGGACTTGCTGGAGCTCTCTCTACCGGAGCACTGATGAGCACTCCATCTGCCGTCAAAACCATGGACTATATGTGAGGAGCCCCGCACTCTTTGTTTTAGTTCTTTAGTGGTTGTTTATTTTTTTTTTGGAATGATTTTATTCAACAAATTATAATAAATCCATGTATCCTTTAAAATGTCCAAAAAAAATCTTTCAAAAGCGTTCAGGGAATGACCCTAAACAACTTTAGGAGTTTATGGATTATTTTGAGTTCACCTAACTTTATTATATCATTGAATTAATCATCCTTAGTTTTAGTTATAATGTTTTAACTTGTTCTCAATAAACTTCAATGTTCTAATCATCCCATGAGTGGGGTAACTAGTCATTCATTTGATGTTAAGTTTGAGAGTTATATCGGTAAACACCATTGAGGGTAAATTAAGTTATTAAGAAATCCTTACCCTTTTACTTGGAGTTGAGCCTGTATGTTTTAAAGATGTTACAATTAATTGTAATTTCTTTTTTAAACCTTATTAAATGATTGTAAATCAATCATGGTTCACTGCTAAGCTCTTAAGACTTTTATGTAATTTTGAAAAGGCATTAATTTAATATGTTGAATTCTTATTAAAGAGATTGTATTATTACTTAATCATTGATTTTGGGAAATAAATTAGTGAATGATTATCTTCCTAACTTATGCCCCTGACATTTGAATCATCCAAATTTAATTATCTTCCAAACTTCTGTAATGTGAATGATTACAATTTTACCCTTTTGTAGAAGATAGTGTGGATTGGTTTCAACCATTTAAACTTTAATGGTTCATTCATCTTAGAGGGTTAGTAATTATAATTATTACCCATTTACCCTCTGGTTTAACCTAAATCTTAATTAAGGTATGGAACTCTACAATTATCATTGTGCCCCTAGGGCTTTCTACTTCATAATTCTTTCAATTTAAATCAAATGACTTTAAAACATTGTTGTTGCCCTACTCATGGCTCAATTGAAACATCATAGAATGATTTATATTTTTCTAAATTTTATTTAATTTTTAATAATTATTTTAGTTCATAAATATAATTTTTTAATGATAATTAATTTAACTAACTAAGATATTCTTTATGTTCTTAGGAAAATTATCGGAGGTTCACTTCAGGTCACTCGACCACTTGAAATGATTTTTGTGAATTTTTAAGTTATATTTTAACTTTTACAATTTTTAATTTATTTTGATGGGTAAATAAATAAAATATATATTTTTATTTCAGAATTTCATTTTTATAGTTTTCATAAGTCTCCCTTGCTTCAAAGAACTCAGAGAAATAAAATTCAAATTTTGATTTTTTTATAATTATTTTCTTTAAAAATAGGGGAAAATATATTTAAATACTAAATTATAAATTTATATTTTAAAATTCAGAAAAAATACATTTTTTATAGGTTCTTTGAAATTAATGTGAGATTTATGGAATTTTGAAATATTTTTATATTTTTGTAATTCTTTTTATGTATTTAATTATTTTTAAATTAAAAAGATGCCAAAAAAATTAACTTTTTTATTTAACTTCAATTTTAATTTTCCTAAGCTCATCTAGTCTCAAGGAACTCTCCAAACTAATATTCATAATTTTTTAATTTTCTCTTAATTTTAATAATTAATTGAAACTAAATTTCTATTTACTTAAAAAATACATTTTTATATTGAAAATATTTTTTCTGACTTTCAAATTTTTACAGAGACCTTACAAGATCATTTTTTTCATTTTAGGGTAATTTGGTGGCTTTTGAATTACTTTATATTTTTCTAATAGGTTTTATTGACTTTAAAAAAGAAAAATAGATTTTAACCTTTTTTAAATTTGATATTTATTTTTTCTACTGAATTTAATTTCATATTTTTCTTAATTTTATTTATTTTTTTATAATTTTTTAATTCAAAATAATGCTAATGATCATAGAAAATTAGGACTTTTGGTCATAAGGATGTTCTCTGACATTAGAAATAATTAGAGAAGGTTTCCCATGTAATTAGGAATAATCCATTAAAATTTCATTTAATTTGGATAATTATTTAATTAATTATGATTTAATTACTCTTTGGAATATTTAATTAACTTAAAATAAAACTCTTGATTTTTTTTTATTTTTGGTTCAATAAATTCTCTTCTATCCACTGAGCACATATATATTTTTATTTTATTTTTTTGATTTTTCTACACCAATATTTGCATTTTTATAATTTCTGAATTAATTTAATTCCAAAATATCTAGGTGGATCAATTTGGGATTTCGATAAACTTTGTAGTATGGCCGTGAAATGCCCTTGATTTTGAGCTCAAAATTGAGGTTTGGACAGTGGGAATGGAAAAGCTAGGAATGGTTGGAATGAGCTTAGGAACAATGAAATTAGGGTTTGAAATGATTTTGATAGAGTTTTCCGAAGGTTTTTCAAACTCTCCTCCTTTGGCCGTGAGGTGGGGTGTATATGTGGATGTCCAAGCCACAAAAGGTCTCCCTAAGGCATTGGTCTTATAGAAATTCATCTTTTGGGTCATCACATGCTTGTCTCAACCACCCAACTGTTGGACATATAAGACCACCCCTGCGAGACTTAAAAAAAAAAAGACAAAAAAGAGGCAGGAAGTGTTTTGAATTTCTTGGTGGGGTGGGTTTCATTATTAGTTTTCTAGGATAGTAAAAGGAAAAGTCCTATGATTAGATCCTAAGTTCAAGAATAAGGATTAGACCTCACGAAAAATGAGTTCAACATCCGCTTGATTAGCTTCCCAGTTAAACTTCATCCTATCAGAAATCACACAGAGTAGCTCCAACTTGCGTGACACCTCATTTAGTCCTCCTTGAAGGGTGACAAACTCCTTTTATAGAACCGCTACTTCATTCTCCAGGCAAGCAGACAGCTTCTGCGAAGGATCCACAATCGAACCTTTGGCGAGTCCCTCAAAAGTGTCAATCGGCCCCGCTAACGGTCCGATCTCTCCAACCAGTTACTCTATGATCTCGAGGGATTAAGCTCACCCTGACGGTCCCCCAACCAGAGATCTATCACGGATGATGGGTCGGGTGGTTGATGAAACGTCGGGGCTGATAGCAATGGGAACCCCACATCTCCAACTTGCATATCAACTACCTTGGTAGGGTCAAACTCCACAGCATTCTTCGACATCCCATCGTCCTTGCGTTCCTTTGGCCTAGACAATTCATCCATCAATATTTCAGTCGAGGAGACAATCTTAAAGGCCTCCTTACCCTCCGAGATCGAGGTACCCCCACTTTTCTGCGGTAGTGACTGCAGAGGATCATGGTAGACGCTCCCCCCACCCCCAGGTCCTTACTCTCACCTCGTTCGAAAGGACCTGCTGGCCCGAAGCAAACTCCAAGGCCCCTCGATGGGGCATCTTCAGCGACTGACCTTCCACATAGCCAGATGAGTCAACTACGTCGACCAAGTTAGACGCGGGCCGTTTTTCCTTCATCGCTACTTTCTTCTTCTTTACAAAACAGGGAATCTGAAACCTTACCCTCGCAAGCCTCTTAGAATCCATGACGATCTGGTTCGATCTATCAACTATAAATCACCTCAGTTGTATAAAAAGAACTGATGACAAATGATACAATGCTTGGTTCAAGTCTATTTATAGAGCACACGGGGCACGGAATCCTAAGAGGATGTGTTCAATCAATTCATAAATTTATTGCTAACGATTGTTTAATATTTTTTTTTGTCCTTATTGTAGCTGTCACTATCAAATAGCAGAGAAGCTCAAGGAACTAATATGTATACATAAAAAATAACAGCACAAACCTCAAAGAGGACAAACAACCAATATGAAAAAGCCTCTTCTCGAGGTAAGCAAGCAACCGACAATTCAAGGCCGAGTATGAAACCTCGTCTCTAAACCCCAGATAGGTTGAAGCTCTAGAGTTGGTTCTCCGCTCGGTAGCGGCGAGACCCACCTAAAGTGAGGCGTAAATCATCCAGGTAGCCAATCTCCTCGGATACCCCACATAGGCAGCGACAAGATTCGCCTAAGTCTTTACAAGATTGGGAGATCCCATCGAGGCGACAAGCCAAACAGGCAGACGAGACATGAGCCATGTATGTCTAGAGTGAAACGAAAAGTGTGCCACAGTTTACTCAACGAAAATAGTAGATCAATCAATTTCAATTGAACAACCCTGTGTCTGGGTCGAACGACCACTTCACAACCGATCGCTCTGGTCGACCATGCCAAAAGACACTAACCAAGATCACCATGTGGCCAAACACCTCGATCGACCATCGCGTACTCATAGGGCACAAACGCCACTCGTCCGATTGTCTCGGTCGACCTACTTCAAGTCAGCTCACCAACCAATTACACCCAATGCTGAAATTCAAATTGTAATATGAATATGACTTAAAATCTACACAATCAATTATAGCCTTACTCACATTAAGAATAGTTTTCATAACCGTTCTCTTATTTTTGTAATCGTACAAAAACATCTTTATCAGAATTCAAAACTTATTATACTATCTCTCTTTCTTACTCTTCTTCACTCAGCTCTAACTCTCAGGATGTGACTCACAAATGACAAATTCAGATTCAACATATAGATACAAAAATCATAATTTGGGACAACATTGAAAACACATGAAGTCTCCTCATAAGGAAAAATTATGCGGTCCGGAGTCCGGACGCAGCGCTGCGTTCGGACTCCGGACCGAATAATTTTTCCCTCGTAAGACCCAAATTAGATTTTGTTTAAAGAATTTTCTTAAACCTAAAATAAACCTAAAATTGAAATGAATATAAAATTACTAATCCCCCATTGACTTCTAATCCGATTCAAGTACTCTATTAATTAAAAATAATAAACTTACAATAGAAAAATTAATAACTACTTTTTGGTGAATATTAGCTGATTTGTTTGTCCATAATGATGATTAAAGAGCGGATTTTTAAAAGCTTATAATTATTTAATTTTATTCTTAATGTAAGATAGCGATGACGAAAATAAAAAGATATTTTTGGTTTTATCCGAGTGGGTGGGACCCACGAATGTAGGTGGTTTGGGTTACAAAAAGATTAGGGGTCGCTCTCAGTCCACCCATTAGGTCCATTTATTTTGGTCAAATAGTTTCCCAATGCAACATTGTAACCCGACTTGTTTTATTTTAATTATTTAAATTATAAATACTATTTTTCTCCGGGGACGAGCGGAACCGCCAATCAATTCTTTGCGCTCGCAATCGTGCTAGGTTTGAGATTGAATCATGTGAGACACCCACTCGAGCATTCACCTCAATATAACGGACGAACTGAATAAGCTGATTCGAACCCCCGACCTGAGAGAACTTACACTGACTTGGAGATGCTCTAGCAGCAGGCTGAGAATGCAACTCACTCTCAATTCCTACATGTTTACAAATCCAACACCTAAATTTTAATATTTCTTATTTATGCATGAAAAAATAATTTCACTTTTAGGTGTTAAATATGTAATTACGTAGGATTTGGGTGGTATGGATGTAAATGCTCTAATTATAAACAATTTAAAGACCTTGGAACCAACCTCAAATAGGACATAATTTTATTCAAATTTGTTTGATGAGTCACCATTCAGAGTAGTTTTAAAAGATAAATTAAAAAATTATTAAATTATATTATAAATTAAAAAAATACAATTACCTCTAAATAAATTAAAAAATTGAGACCTCAACTTAGCTGTTTAACCGAGTCAAACTAACTCATGAGACGACTTGAGTCGGCTCCACAAGTGACGAGTTAACAAGCAAAACTCAAGCCAACAATGATTAGACTAGTAACTTGTGAGCCGATTCTTTTAATATATATATATATATATATATATATATATATATATATATAATCTTTTTTTCTCATTTTATTATAATGATAACTTGAATAAATATCATTTTATATCTTGCATAATAAACAAACCAGTTCGTGGGCGGTATTGAACTCGTAAAATTATGCTTGAACTTTGTAACTAAACGAGTACGAGCTCGGATTAGGATGACTCAAACTCGGCTCAACTAGGGCTACGCTATTAATAAAATTAGAAGTTGAAAGGGTTATATATGTAAATAAATAAGAATTTTTATTTTTTATTTTTTTTTTTAATGGGTTGTCAAATCTTTCCTTAATCTTTATGAAGAGTGAGGATGAAGAAGGAGACACGTACCTAACACTTTAGAGGGTTCCTTTCCATCAAAGACTTGATATTTTAAAATGTCACCTCTGACTTATAACAATTCAAAATATTAAGGTCAAGTTGTTCTCAGGGAAGCGAATAGAATAATAATTGATTGATTGGGAGGTTTTGCCTCCACGAGCTCCAATTACATAAACAATTAAGAAAAAGAACTGTGTGAAGGGGCATTACAGGATTTTTTTTAACTAAGGATATAGATTAAAGATCATTTAGTGTTCTAATTTCAATGGGTATATAGTCAAACTGATTGGTTCGAGAGGACGGACCTGAAGATGACCAAAATTTGTTTAATCTGAGTCAAATCAAGTTCAGATAAAACCACTGAAATATATTTGGAGGTTTTGGATTATTAATTGAGGAATCAAATAAGCTCCAAAATTGATGTGGTTATAGTGAAATTTAAAGAGCGTCTCGATGAGAGAAATCGAACGTGCACAAGTTCTCTTTATTTTGATGTCATCAAGATTATCAAATCATAAAAAAAAATTCCTATGAAAAAGATGAATCAATATGAGTTATTTTATGAGGAATTCACTGAATGAAAAAATTTTCCTCACCTAAAGCCTATAAATAGATCTCATTTCTTCACTGGAGGGCAAAAAATGAGTTGAATTCTAATGTTAAAGAATCAGCATTAACTTCCGGCCTCTGTAGTCATCGAACACTATCAACCACTACCCGCTGCACGCCGTTAATCACCATCGATAGCACCCTTCTCAACTCTTTTGGTAGACTCTGTTGAGTAAACGAAGTATCGTAATGCACTTTGTTGAGCAACGAAATATCCTGATGGATTTTGTTGAATAACAAAACATCCTAATGGATTATGTTGAGTAATGAAACATCCTAAGTAAACGGTAACAAAGTATCTCAAATATTGTGCAATGATGTGTCCCAAACATGGTATATTGGAGACCTGACGATAACTCTCGGTATTAATTGCTTGTGATCAATGAATTATGAATACAACGCATCTTTCTATATTCTGTGTATGGACAAGCATTATATTTGGTATAGCATTGTAACCCTTTTATCCCAGTTGCGGGAGAAGTGTCTATCTTTATAATTGTGAATTCATAGTGAACCATTTTAGCAGGGGTAAGCTTCATGATTTTTTCTCTTTAAATTTTTCCACGTAAAAGAACTTAATATTCCACTTCTGCTACTTTTTGAATCATTTGTGTGTATTGGATTTTCAAACAACGCTAAGATGTTAAATTATCACTCTACCACCGTAAATCTTCCGACACACAGTAGTTTACCATTATCTGCGGGAAACAAAGTCCCATTGATAGAACTACACACTTCATTGGTGACAAACAATCACAATACATGAGCTTCCTGTTCAAACAACCATCATTTTAGGGCGCTATCTCGAAGTCAGGGATGTCAAGTCTCTACTCAAATTCTCAATGATACACATCATTCTGCTAGTGAAGGAACTTCCTTAACACCACTCGAAGATCGTGTACCAAGAATGGAGGAGTAATATAATGAGATTCTTTGAATTTTATGTGAAGATCAACAACCAACGATTCTCCAAACTAGAGGGACACAACTACCTTGAAATCTATTGACCAGAGATGCATAGTTGGCACCCCTCCACACACTGAAGTTCCTCTTCAGGAAGCCAAACTCATTAACACTGCGAGCTCTACACATCCACCTTTGATTGTCAAGAGTAGCAACAAACTTCCAAAACATGTGGAGAATGTAACTCGGACTCACAAAATCTTTGATGAGTTAAGGCTTCTAGCATGACAAGAGTTCCCTGTGAGGAATATAATCATTTCTCATCTCCGAGCATTTATGCTTATGATGGAAAATTTGATCTATATGAACATGTTGATAACTTCAAAACCATCATGCACATACATTTAAGCTTCTGATGCACTCATTTGTCTTATTTTTCTTGCAACTCTTAAAGGCCAAGCACGCACGTCATTTTTCTCAGTCCCAACAGGGAGTATTCATACCTTGGATGAGTTCACTAACATATTTGTGAAGCAATTCAGTATAAATTAAAGGATCATTAAAGGCTCCTCTCACCTCCTCTAGGACATTAAAGTGAAAAGAAATCATCGAAAGATTATTTCATTTGATTTTCCATTGAAGCTCATTATATCCATGGAGTAAATCCAAAGCTACTGAGAGTTGTGTACTTGGGGAATTATACTATTGTCCTTTCTCCTCATCTTTAATGTGGGATATGTTTTATCAATATGTTGATCTCATTCATTGTGTTGAGCCATAAACTATAGCTAACAAAGCAATTAATACGCATAAAAAATAATTTGCTCCACAATCAGAAAAACATAAGAAGAATCTCGTAAACAATTCTTAGTCATCTCAACGAATAAATTTTGACCTACAGGGAAACCCTGATTGCCCTCTAGACTACAGTGACATGAATCTCGACCCAACTCCTCACGAGTCAACATTCCGATGATTCAGAATAAGAAAACTCTTAAGTTTCCACCTCTATCGATACTGAATATAGGAAATCATGAACAATATTGTCACCTTCGTCAAAGTTGTGGTTATAATACTAAAGCTTGTTTCAACTCAAGGAAGAGATCGAAAGGCTGACTTGACAAGGGTAATTGGGTCAATTCATTCAAAGTAAGATCTCACTCACCAATAATTCTCATATTTGCGGGAGAGAAACTCATAAGTAATAACGTGAGAATCATCATATTGTTGGAAAAATTACAACTATTAACAAAAAACTACTGTTGTTAAAGCAAGTTCTCTTTACAACCTATGAGAGGCCTTCACCGAAAAAATCTAATGTAATCCACTCCATCACATTTAAAGAATTTGATCTTCAAGAGGTCCAAGTCCCTCACAATATACTCTTTTTAAGTGCTAGGATCTGTGACCTTTGCTATAACTTAAATAGAATCCTTGTTAACGACTGGGGTTCAATTGATGTCTTATTCTACTCAACTTTCCTAAGTCTGAGGTTGATTAGGGAAAATTTGCAACCTATTGCTAGACCTCTCTACGACTATAATAATCAAATTGTGAATATCGATGAGAAAATCACTCTGCTCGTTACACTAGGATGTTCCCCTAACAAACGAATTATACGATACTATTTCTTGTACTAATTTAGATTTAGCATACAGTTTCATCTTTGAAATACCTCTCAAATTAATATTTTTAGTTTCTGATTTCTATAACTCACCTAAAATTAAGTTCCCAACGCCAATAAGAGTTGGTGCTTTATGAGGGGATTAAAAAGTAGCACGACCGTGCTACCTCAGATAAGCTCAATCGTGCCCATCAAAGACTCTCTATATTGAGAACTTTAATTTCAAAGACGAAAATATATCCCAACAAGCTTCACAAGTTTAAGATTTGATCCGTGTTTCTTTATCAGAGGAACATCCCTCACAGATGATGCATCTTGGATCTTTGTTGTCCAGTGGGAAAAAAAATGGAGTACCTTGATTTCCTCTGTATAAATCAAGATATGTTTGTCGAGTGTCCAACATATATGCTCATAATTGTTCATGAAGTAATTTTTCACTCTCAAACCCCACATATAAGTTGATAGTCCAAAAGAAGTAAAATTTTATTTCAGAATGCCAACAATCAATCAATTAAAAGGCCAGAAAGCTTCATCAAGTGAATTTTATATGGAAGATACATCATCTCATGAGGCTCACAAATATATTTATGGTGAAGAAGGTTTTTGGAGCATGGAGAATGTGTGTCGACTATACTGATCTGAATAAATCTTTCCCAAAAGATGGTTCTCATCTATTTAGAATATATCATTTAGTGGATGCTATTTCTGAACGTCAAATGCTCAGCTTTGTGGATTTTTATTCTAGTTATAACCAGATAAAAATAAATCCCCTTGATGAGGAAGCAACTTCCTTCTATACAATCAAAAACTCGTGTTGCTATAGTGTTACTCCTTTTAGGCTGAAGAACACGGGGGAACTTATTAACATTTAATGAATGAGATATCAAAGATCTCATCAAACGTGCTATAGACGATGACATGTTGGTCAAGAGCTTGGAAACCTCTAAACATATTCCCAACTTGGAAATATGTTTTGAATTTTTTCAAAAATATAATGTACACCTCAACATCGCCAAATGTGCCTTCAGAACCACGTCATGTAAATTTCTCAGATTCACGGTCACTCACTACGGAATTGAGCCTAATCTTGAAGAAATCAAGATCATCAAGGATATGATGCCTCCCGAAAGAAAAATTAAGTGCAAAGATTAAAGAAAAAGATAATCTCTCTGTCACATTTTTGGCATGAGCATTAGACAAATATCTTCTATTCTTCATGATATTGAGGGACATTAAAAATATTGAATTTCAATAGACAGGTGAATGACAAGTTTCTTTTGATCAGTTCAAAAGCCTAATTGACTTAACCACCTTTATTATCAAATCAATACAAGGCTAGTTATTATATCTCTATCTTGTGGCATCTTGATATGGAATAAAGTTCAATTATGATCCGGGAGGAGCAGAAAGTTCAATGGCTGGTTTACTACATTAACAAAATAATTTTTGAAATGGAAAGTCAATATCTGCTAACTCATAAAACTACCCTGACACTAATATTCTCTACATAAAAATTATGTCCGTATTTTTAAGCCCATACTATTGAGGTCTACACAGACAATCCTTTAAGATCCACCATGCAAAAATTAAGAATATAGAGGAGGCTGATGAAGTGGTATGTGGAATTAGGAGAATTTCATACCCGCTTTTTACTAAGGCCTAATATCAAATAACTAGTGCTCATTGATTTTATCATGGAATGTAAAATCCTACCCCTATTAAGTTGATCATTTCGCTCTTAATGTCTATTTTATTAACATTGTATGTTGTTGGAGCTTCAAGAAATTGGAGTATGTGCTTCTACTAAAATTTCTTGTTTCAAATAATGTTGCTAAATATGAAGTTCACATTGATATATTAAGACACACCATCAATTACAAGGTTCATGACCTGATAGTTTATATTGATTTCCAGGTAATAGTCCTTAGCTAGAGCAATATCTTTCCTCGGTGAAATTTGTCCTTACTCATTTTTCAAACCTACTAGATAATTTACATATTCCAGGAATAGAATTCTCGAGTTGATTCCCTCTCCAAGCTGGCCATATCAATAACCAGTGATTCATATAAAAGATGTATTGAGAATGTACATTTTCCTAGTATTCCAATCATTTGATAGATATCTATTGAAGAGACAAATGAACTTTCATGTATGGATCTAATCATCTACTTCCTTCAAAAAAAGGTACTTTTTGAAGATGAGAATGAAGCCCTTTGAGTCAGAAGGCAAGCATTAAATTTCACCCTCATAAATGGATAACCTTACAAGAGGTATTTCACTTGTGCATGCCTTAAATGGCTTTCTTCGATTGTTGTTGACTACACATTACGAGAAGTTCACGCCAGGTTATGTTGAGAATACTTGGGAGGATCATCTATTGATCTCAACATAATGTGATAAGGGTATTACTGGCTAATGATGAGGCAAGATGCACTCAATTTCACCAAGAAATGTGAAAGTTGATAGTTTCATTGCAGTCTCACTGATGCCGCTAACAGGACTTACGTCTCTTCAATGCACCTGATCATTTGCCTAGTGGTGGATATATGTCATGAGACTTTTTCCTATGGCCACAGGGAAATGAAAGTTGTAATTTTAGTCATTAATTAAGTTTGTGGATTCATAACCACTAGACAAAATTACAAAATCAAATACCAAGTTGTTCATGACACTTTGATATTCATATAAAAATCATTAATAATAACATAACTCAGTTCACGAAATGTCTTTACATATTTCTAAGAACCTTTGTGTCTAACTATTGCATATATCTGTTGTTCATCCTCAAACAAATGGGAATTCTGAAGTCACCAACCATATCATACTCAAGATGTTACAAGTTTGCTTTGGAAAATTGAGGGCAATGAGCTGAAGAGCTCCTTAGTGTTTTATGGGCTTATCACACTACTTCACGTACTCAAACTAAGGAAACACTATACAAAATGTAGCTCAGTATAAAATCATTATCCCAGTTGATATTGGAGTCTTAAGCCTCCAAGTTCAAGATTTCATTCCTGATGTGAATGATGAGAATTTTTGACTGAATCTAGATCTTCTCTTACAAACACGTGAAGTGGTCCTTTGAATTGCTTCATATAGACAAAAGGTAGCTCGCTACTTCAATATTAGAGTAATGCCTCGACCTATCTCCACTAGGGACTTGGTCCACCAAAGTCTCAAGACCATTGAAAAAAGTCCTCGGTGCAATAAACTTTTGCCCATCCAGAGGGGTCATATGTGATCATCATCATGATCAAGTAGGGAACTTTCAAAATAAAAGACCTAGAAGGGAAGATTCTTCTGCGAACATGAAATGTGGAGAATCTTCACAGATACTACAAGTAATCAATACGACAGTTATGCTATGTTTGTTTTTGTTGTCTTTATCAGTGTTTATTCATCACTTGGTACTAATGTGAATGATTTTAATGATATTTTCATTTATTTCTCTTTGATGTTTTATGTACTCAGTATAGTTTGAGTAATGAATTTGTGTTTTCTTGTTTGTATGCATCACTTTCTTTGAATAAATGATTGCATTATTCAGAAAATTTTGGGCTACTTTACACCTCAAGTAAATAACACACCCATTGGGGGCAATGAATCAAAAAGTAACAACTGAAGTTGTCCATCATCATACTTGAATATGGTCACAATCATATTTTCAAGAAAGAATACAGTCCATTTCGATCTACACCCCGGGCTCCAGAAACATGAGACATTTTTTACACCTCATTATAGGCTTAATCAATCCCAGAGAGACTCAATTCGAGGTCTTCTATAATAGGCTTGTTGACCTCAGTTTTGATGAGGTCTTCTCTTCTTCTCTTTAGTACTTAGGATCTAGCCTTAGGTTTTTCCTTTGACTATCCTAGAGGATTAGAATTGGGACCCACCACTTAGAAATTCAAACCACTTCTTAACTCCCCGCAAACTCCACAAACTCGATCGTAGACCCCTAATCACCTAGAGGGTTGAAATCAAATGTGGAAGTTTAAAGGATGCGTTCCTATAGGACTCTTTGGCCTTAGGACCTGCCCTGGTGGCTTCAGTCCGTGAAGGGCCGACTTACACACACACTACACCTATACACTACACTTTCACACACATCCTAAAAACACACCCATACCTAACTTGACCTCCCGACTCATGAAGATGATTCACATGGATGGTCCTTAACCCCTAAGCCCTCGGCAAGAGGTTAGGAACAACATAGTGGATGCCTCAAATGAGTCCCTTCATGGCTCATGTGGCTTGATATGGCTTCATGGCTCAACCAAAATGATTTTATTCCACTTACATTCACCTAATCTTCAATTTTCCAAATTTTCAATTTTTTGACTCACGAGGCCCTGATCCGCCTAACTTTACCCAAAGCTCTCGAAATTACCCAAATTTTTCAAAATTTCCAAATCACCCAAAATTCCCCAAAATTAACCTTGAACATTTCCTCACCAATCAAGTTGATCATCCATAGCCAAAAATATCAAAAATTCCAAAAATACCTCCCAATACCCTCCAAATACCCAAAATACCCCCTTGACCCAAAAATCCAAAAATTCAGAAAATTCCCAGAAAAATCCCGAAAAATCCCAAATATTCCCAATTTCATTTTGTTCAACTACACCATGGGTCAATTTTGTCAATTTACCCCACTTTTGTCAAAACCCCCAATTTGACCCATTTTAACCCTAAGTGAACCCAATGTCAAGCCAAACCTACCCAATTGACCCAAATACTGGTCCAATTCAATTCTAAACTTCAATTTATCATTCCCAACACCAATCTAGACCAGATCCAAGTCCAATTTGATTGACATTTGAATCCAATTTCACTTTTGGCCTTAAAGCCCAATTTGGACTCATGACCCAAACCTAACCCAAACTAACCCAATTCAACTCCAATTAACCCCAAACCTTTTCTAAACCTTCCCTAACATCCCCACAAACAAAACACTAACATGATTTGCCCAAAATTTAGACCCAAACCCCACTCAAATTCAACCCAAAGCCAAAAAGCCCAACTTTGACCTAAACCCAAACCTAACCCAAATAAGCCCAAACCCCAAAATCAAAACCCAACCAAAGTCAAAACCTCTTTGAAACACTCCCATAAACATTTCCTAACATTTATTTTACATCAATTTCAACCCTAGCCCAACATTGGCCCAAGTTAGCCCAATTTGACCTACATTGGCCCATTTACCAAAGAGGTCCAAATCCAATCCAATTCAAGCCCAAACCACTTCAAATTTGTTCCAAATCATTCATGAAACATTCCTAAATTAAATTCAACACTTATTGGATCCAATCCTTTGCAAAATTCTCATCCTAAAATTTGTTTTGAAATCTAAAAGCCCACTCTCTAAACCATCTTGAAAGCCCATCCAAAGTGAAATCCAAAAGCCCAAAGCCCAAAGCCACATGACAATTCCTTCTCATCATCCCTTTAATTGGGATCAATTCCTAAGTCCCAAGTCAATCATCAAATCAACCTAAATCAAGCACCATCTAAATTTTTCACTAAATTGCCAAAATCTCTAAATTCCTTTTTCATATAAATTGATCCACTTTTCCTAAGTCAAGGATGAGCCAAATGAAGCCACATGCAAGCCATGGACAAGCCACATGAAGCCATGGAAGGTTTGACATGTGACCAAGCCATTAATGGCAAAATGAGGAGCCTCTTTTAAGCCCCCTTAAAAAGGTTTTAACCCTTTTAATGCTTCACCTTAATCCATGATTAATCAAAATATTCATGGATGGTGACTTCTCTACCCTTTCCTAGCCGATTCATCCGATCCTCCCTCACCCAAATCAGCCATGGGGAGGTGAACCAAGCCCATTTCCATGGGTTGACCAAACCAAGTGCAAAAGAAGCCACCTCCCCATGCCATTTCGATCCAACCACTTTAGACATGTAAGGCTTCAATCGAATTCACCAATTTCAACCCCCGACCTCCCCGACCTCGAGGGTGACCCTCGCTCGCCGGCCACCACTCCGGCCGCCGGAAAACACCATGGCCGAGACATGGGAAGGAGCCAAGCATTGAAATTCCACCTCGCTCGAGCCGCCCCATGCCCAATGGCCACCCCGGCCGTTCTTCCTCGACCTAGCGACTGATCCCAAGCCTTAAGCCCCCCGGAGGCCCTCCAGCCTCTCCTATTTAAACACCCCTCTCTCGGCCATGGGAGAGGTGCTGAACCAACCTTAAGGAAACTCGCCAAAATCATTCCGGACCATTCTCTACACATAGAGCACTTGATTCCCACCGGATTCCGACTCCAATTCCTCTAATCGAGCTCAATTTTGAGTTCAAACTTCAGCACAAAACTAGGACACTTCTTCATAGTGGACCAATCCCCAAATTGATTGATCCTACACCTTCACCAGACCAAGGGAAGAAGTCCACCAGCAAAAGCCCCCTCTCCAGGCCGCCCATTGCTTCCAGCCTCCAAGCTTTGTGATCGGGCTTGGTCGAAATCATACCTAGAAAATTCACTGAGCCAAGGGACTTCATCCGGAGCTTGCTTGGACCCAATCGAAGGTGACACAACCCTCGGATTAAGCCACACTTCTTTGAGCTAAGGTATGAGCTAACTCTTTATCCCGAGCTTCTGGAGATTCTCCATTTCAAATGCCTTAATTTCAATGCATGATCACCATATAGATGTATTTGTCTCTTCAAGACGAATCCATAGAGCACAAGAACACAAAAATCCGTTAAGTATTGAGTGAGATATTAAGGATTTAGTGTGGACGGTTCTCGGGCTAGGAGGCTCGGGGACGATGAATGGATGTCGTTCATTTAATACACGCGCGAACGTACGGCCGTGATCGCGCCCGATGAGGAGATGGAACGATACAGCGGGCCCCTGGAGCGCTGAGTCGGATGGCGGCACCGAATCAGAACACACCGCGTGGCCTTTCGGAGACGCCGAGGTTGAGTCAGCGCCGCGTGGATAAGTAGAAAAATAGGTTATTTATTTATTTATTCAATTCCCTAAACTTCAAAAATGCATAACTTTGTGTAGGAAAATCAGAAAAATAAAATAAAAATACCTTCTTGCTCAGTGAATAGAGGAGAATAATGTGGAAAAGAAATCATTTAATTTCATCAAGTATTTTATTTTTAAAAATTTATTTACTCTCTGCACATTTTCAATTCTCCATGCATGTATACAATTCACCATGGCATGAGACCATAGGACTTTTGAAGCCTCTGAATTTGGAAACATTCCCTAAATTTTCCAAAGTCAGAGGCCATCCCTATGAAGAGTTATTGATTTTTCAACTCTAGGTTGCTAGTTTGAGTATTTTAATTCCAATAATTAGCATATTGTGAAATAAATTCTAGAAAAATTTGAGGATGTTTCTAATGACCAGAGGACTCTAGGAAAAATAGGTTTTGAATTAATCCACTTGGAATAACCCTAATTAGCTTAAACACCCAAAGTAGGTCCTTAATTAATTAGAGCTAATCATACATCAAATTGACTTGAAATCAATTCTCCACTGACCTTTAGGATCAGAGGAACCCACCATAAAAATTTGAAGTCAATTGGACTTGGTTAGCCCTACTAAATGGGTTGATTAAACCATTTAACCAATTTAAACTTTAAAAATTCATAACTTTCAAAATACTTTTCAAAAATTCACTAAATTGGTTTTGGAGCCTCTCTGATATTAGGCGAATTTAAGAAAAATAAAATTGCAATTTTCTAAAAAAAGTTGATTTTTTGCATTATTTTAATATTTTTAATAATTAAAAAAAAATAAAAATCACAAAAATAATAAAATTCACCAAAATGTCACATTTTGAATTTTAATCACTTAGGAACAAACCAAATATTTTTCTTAAGTCTATATGATGAGATATTAAATTTTAAAGCCCTAAGGTAATTTTAAAATTAAAAAAAATGTATTTTTTAGCATTTCCACTAAAATAATTCTAATAAATCAAAGAAAAATAAAAAAATTGTAAAAATTGATTCTCTGATTTCCTTGATATCAGAGAGATTTTTGAAAAATGTAAAATTCATTTTTAAACCTTTATTTTATTTTTAAATTAATTAATACTCCAAAACTCAAAATAATTATAATAAAAAGAATATAATTCAAAAAATCACCAAAATTGGTCCAAGTGATCTTCTGGTCATTAGTGAATGTCCCATAATTTTCTTAAGGACTGAAACTTTCCCTTGGTCATATTATTAAATTTTCCTTGGAAATCCCTATTTTCCACCAAAAATAATTACATAAATAAATTAAATACAGAAAAATCATATTTTCTCCTCTCTTGCCTTTATTGACATATGAGTGAAGTCACATAAAAATTTCAAGTTCATTTAAGCTCAATTTAGTGAGTTATGAAATTATTAAGCTTGAAGGGCAAAATGGTAATTAAAATTTTAACCTTTAATTAAAACTTTAGGCTTAATAAAATTAAAGAGTAAAATATTTGATCTTAATCTGATTTGGATGATTGAAATTTAAATAATTAAAGGGTAGAAACTTACTAAACAATTTAAAAATAATTAAAATAAACCTTAATCAAATAATTAATTAAATTTGGAAGAATAATAAAATTGGAATTATTAAAATAGGGATATTATTAGGAAGAGATTTGTTCTTTAATTTAAGAATCCCTAAATTAATCATCTCAATAATATTTAATTCCTAATTAAAATGATAATTCAAATTTAAGATTTAAAATGCTAAGACTTAATCATTAAATTAAATTAAAGTTAAATTATTTAAATTAAACCCTTTTAAAATTTCAATTAAATTAATACTTTAACAATTACAATTAAATCATCTTTAAAACATAAAAAATAAAATATTAAATTAAAATTAAAAATAAAATTTAATTTAAATTTAAATTAAATTAAATTAAATTAAATTAAATTAAAACATATTAAATTAAATCAAATTAAATCAAATTAAATTAAATTAAATTAAATTAAATTAAATTAAATTAAATTAAGTTAAATTAAATTAAATTAAATTAAATCAAATTAAATTAAATTAAATCAAATCAAATTAAATTAAATTAAATCATATCAAATCAAATTAAATTGAATTAAATTAAATTAAATAATAGAATCAAGTTAAAATTAAAATCAAATTAAATTAAATTAAAATTAAAACTAAACCAAATTAAATTAAATTAAAGTTAAATTAAATTGAATTAAAAATAACATCACCTAAGACATAAAGAAATTCAAAAATAAATATAAAGCAACTCGAACACTATTCCAAATTTATATCCGTTAACCGAAATTAAATTAAATCACAAACCATTTCAACATCAATTTGCCCTCGAAAGCTTTTGTTGTCATAACTCCTAAACGTAACGTTAAATGAAATGTTACTTCCCTCATAGGATATTCAAATGTCCTAGTTCATCGAGTAAGATAACAACAAAACTCGAATTCCTGGACGATTAATTCATTCGTACGATTAAAATCATTCGACTTAAAACAATTCTAGCAATATTGAAAAGATGTTTATGATTCTTCTTAAACACTTTCTCAATATGATGGGATGTTTATAAAAACAATTGAACTTAATTGTTCTTTGATGAAGAAAATCGTCCTTAAACCAAAACACAAGAACCTAGACGTCATAGGAGATGACTAGCTATAGGATTAGGAACTTGGTAGAAAACCATAACCCTTCCCTTAGTTTCACCTAGGAACTTGTTCTAAATGCTTAAATATTCTAAATTGTGTTTGAGTGCAGCTTGGGATAACTGGAAGACCCTCCGAGTACTCTTTTATTTTGTTGCAATTTACTTTATCGCAATTTACTTAATCGCATCGCACTTACTTTTCGCATGATAAACAATCGTTGCATGAAAACCCACACTTTTAGGATAGTCCCTAAACCGAAACCAAAACTAAATTAAAAGTCATTACAAGATAAAATTCACCGCCACAACATTTCAAAATATAAAACAACTCAAAATTTAATCACAAACGTAACACAAAACTGCAATTACAACTAAATTAAAACTTCTTGTTGGATGATCGGGAATACCTCGGATGATATAACCTACGTGTTGCTAACGGGATTTCCCACGGTCTAAATGAAAGTGTGGAACTCATTTAGTTGAGTTTAGCAAATTCATCTGAACTAAGTGAATCCGATAAAAATAACGATGCCGGAAGGATGGAACCGTGGGATCTTAACCGGTGTTGTTATAATCAACTTTAAGATTTGTTTTAATTAAAACATAAAAAACACTTGGAAATTAAGAATTTCTCTAAACTAAAACACTTTTCTCATCTCCTGATTTATGACTTCTAAAACTAAACCTCTGCAACAACAAGGAGCTCGGAGCATGGTGGGCAGCATGACCATCGTCATCAGCAAAACAACTCTACATCAGCTAAACATTCCTAAAATTAAATAACTAAGCCATAGGACTTCGAAGTAGTTTGCCTAGTGCAACATAAATCTTCAACCTTTTGTTAGGCATTTGCATTGCAAATTAAGCCCTAACCGGTCTTAGGATTCCGAGGTAGTCGTCCGATACGACATAAACCCTCACATCTTCAAGGCTATTTGTATGATCATGTCATACAAATATAAGTCCTAATTAATTAAAATTGGCAAGATCAAAACATTAGATAAACATTAGGACTTTCCTAAATCCAAGCCAAACAATAAGATAGTTTGGGAAGTTGCCAAGACTCTTCTTGGATCCTCAGCTTCTCCTATTTCTCTTCCTTTTGTACTCTTGAAATAAATTGTTCCAAATTTGATCCATTCCCTATTGAAATTCCAAAATTCAATCCTCGAAAACTTAAACTTTGAAATTCTCGAGAGCAGAACTACCGATTATTATCGAGAGTTTTCTTAGGTGATTCTCGTCACTTAAGATGTAATTAACTATAGGGGCTTGCCCTTATAGGGAATTTTAAGAACCCAGGTAATATAAACCCTGCTTAATTCCTTTGTATTAAGCAGGAGAACTTGTCGGCTTATAAAATCGGTTCGCAGACCAAACGGATATCACAAATCTTCTAGTTTATTTAATCAAGCCCCATCGTCAAGCAGTGTGTCTATTCTTCGGGATAGATACACGGTTTGTGGTGCGGTGCTTGTTTATGTAAACTATTCGGGATGTGAGATCAGTTTGATTTCATATCTTAAAATTTTGAAATTTAAAATTATTTTAAAAATCAAATGCTACTTTTCAAATTATATATATTTAAACTAAATTCGCCGCACAATTTCTTTTTGGCGACCCCTTTCTAAAATACAACACTTAACCTAAAAATATGCCGACAAGGCTACAACCGCCAAATAAAATCTTGAACTAACAACCTAGAATAGGTAAAAAAAATTTTAGTGGATTGCACAAGACTTCTTCAAGTACAAGCTACAATCATCGAGCAAAGGCTCCGAATAAACGGTCTAGAATATGTCAAAATATCTTTGGTGGACTTTTTCAACTTCTTATGTCCTAAGTTACGGTCACCAAACAGGTGCTGCGACTAACAATCTAGATAAATTATGTATCCATAGTTAGGAATTTTTTATTCATCTTTGAAAACTCAACCCAAGATTGGTTGACATTATTTTGGTGACCCTAAAATTTTTGGCAACTTTCAACTTATTTTGCAATTAATATTATGTTGTAACATAAAGGATAAAATATATCAAAAGGATGTAATGAAAACAAATCCACCATAAAAAAAGTATACAAAACTACAAGCTTAAAAGATGTACAAACAAATGCACCATCAATAATTGCATAAAGCTACAAATCCAATTATATATGAATAAATATTTTATCACATTATATATAAACTACATCAAGTAGAAAAAAAAAACTAAAAAACACATAATAGTAATCCGCTACAATGTTCTCCTCATATTGGACATGCATCTGCAAGTCACTCTCAGCTTCTTCACCAACTGACCATGAAGAAGGATCTTCAAAGGTCTAACTAGGAGTAATTCCCTTGATATGAACTCCAGTCTATTGACACATTGTTCGAGTTCCCTTCATGAAGCCTCATACAAATCTCTCCTTGATACATTCTCACTGCACTTCATTCACTTCAACATCATTAAAGTGATCGTGCGCCATTTGAGCATAATCCTAAATACAATTAAACTCAATCAAGCCCTTGAAGTCCTCCACAGCCTTTACACCAACTTCAAGTAGATTGACATCCTTCTCAGACTTCAATCTTTTGGTCCCCTACGCATGTATAGATGTCTTCGCTCTCAGAGCCCTCAAGCTCTTGGTATTATGACTAAGATTAGCTAGTACCACCACCAACTCTTCTCGAGTACTATCCAAATCTTGATTGTAAAATGAGAGGGAAGTTGCTATGGTAGACATCTCAATTCTACACTTTGTGAGCTAATTTTATAAGGCCATAACTTTTTCATTTTTGAAATCATATCTCCAATTATACTCGCCCTAGAGGAATTTGATCTTGATGAATTCAGAGTTTCACTCTATCAAGGAAAGATTGAACCCTACTTCAAGCTCCATCTTTTTCTTCATCTGAAATAATTAATTTCATATTAGATTGATGAAAGAAACATAAAACAAAGGAGATTCACATATGCAAAAATAACTCGTATATTCTTCAACTTGCTGGTACCCAGTTCATGAATGATTCAGTACATTCTCCCAAATATGAATCTTCAAAGGACTAGTCAAAGAATATTTTGTCCCGTTACTCCTCTTACTCTACTTTGGAGGAAACATCTCAGAATCATTCTCTAGTAGACGCCCCTTTGAAGGTACAACAAGAGTCTATTTGAGGTGCTTCTTCTAGGATTTCTTCACTATCAACACAAATGATGGCCCATGTTGGATAGAAATGCATGCCTTAAACAAAAATTCCTCACTCACAAAGTTTTTGTTGTATTGTAACTCAAACTAAAGATATTTGGGGTCTCAAAATCCAAGTTTTTATAGTATCTCATCTATTATGATCTAGAAAGAAATAGAACACTGCTACAGTTTCCCCCGATTGTATTTGAAATACGCAGTAGTTTTTCACAAAGAAAGATCCTAATAACCAGTATAATAATTTGGATCTTTTGTCAAAAGATCTATGTCCTTACTCTTGAAGGGTAAATGTCAGTCTATGTCACTAGTAAAATTGGCAAGGCTAGCTAAGAGCTCTGGCATCAACTTGACCCCCAATCTTCTGAAGAAGTCAATCAAACTGATAACAATCACTATCACCCGACATGAGAACTGCTCAACAAAAACCTCGGTAGCTTTTAGAATCTTCCTTAATTTGGGTACAAATAAAAATAGCAGACCAACTCACAAATTTGCCTCATAAATTGTGATGTTCCTAGGGGGAGGCAAACAGGCTTGATCAGTTAGAGTTGGCAATCTTACTACCATCTAGTTCAGGAAGCGGTACTTCTTTCAAAGAAGTATCAAAGAATCTTTTGTATGCATCAATATCTCCTCTTGGGATTCTGGTACTTCCTCTAATTCTCATGGGAGTAGGCGGTAACTCCTTAAACATTGACATCTTAAAGCATTAAAAAATCTCTCTATAAAAGGCACAACAATAGCCTAGAAGGGGAATCCAGGGTTGCGCAACACAAGCACAAAAGAAGACTTAACAACATGCCAAGAGACTTCAAGGTTGCACAACAACAACATAAAAGGAGTCATAATAGCAAGTTAAGGGACTTCAGTATTGCACAACGGTAGCGTGAAAGAACCCACAAGAACGAGCCAAGGGACTCTGGGGTCATGCAACACCAGTGCAGAAAAAAGTGCAACAACAAGCCAAGATACTTGAAGAATCACTTCACTATGATGAGAGGAAGTGTCCTTCTCTCCTCCCTTTTGGTACTATTTATATATAAGCTAGAAATCTATTTTTTTTTTCACCAAAATAAAATTATTTAGAAAAAAATTTGGAAAAAAATTGCCATAACTTGCTAGAACCCGCCAAAAACCGACGAACGAATTCAAAGAGTGTAAAGCAAATATATTGAAAAATAGTAGAACTATAGTTCACTGTTCTTTCTAAAATTAAATTAAGATGCTCCTTAATTAGGAAATTTGAAGCTTGTTTTGTGTAGGGGTGTAAGCGAGCCGAACACGAGCAAGCCAAGCTCAGCTCGTGTTCGGCTCGTTTATATTTTGAGCTCAAAAAGTGTGTTCGTATTCGACTCGTTTGCTTAGCGAGCTGAACATGAGCCGAACACGAGCCGTTCACAAATAAAGAGTTGTTTTGACAACCCTAATCACATAACGATAAGATGTTAAGGACTGAGGTAAGATTTAAAAATTATTGCTTATATTAAGACATCATTTGAATCTAATTTAATAATTTTTATTATAATTTCTTAATTAATACTTTTAATTGATTATAAATCAATGTAGCCATGTAGTAAATTAATTTTTTTTTAAATACTACTCATCAGAATATATATATATAATTGATGAGTACTATTTCGAGCCAAAATGAGCCGAATAGGAACAAACAAATATTTGTTAGTGTTCAACTCGTTAATTTAGCGAACGAGCTAAACAGGAGGTTCTTAACGAGCCGAACAAGAGCGCTTGCAAACAACGAACCATTTTGACAGCCCTAGTTTTGCGATCCTTCTCTTCGAACGTGGGGGTTTGAGGGAGAAAATGGAGGGAGAATTAATCGGTGCGCTGACAACCATCAAGAAGGTTTCATAGTGATTGGTTTGATTTCGAATTTCATTATTACCTAAGTTGAAAATTAAAAAGAAAAAGGATAAAATAAAAAGTTAGAAAATAAAAATCAAATCTTTAGAGAATCAAACCGACCAAAATGTGGATGGTTTCAATCAAATTTGTTTGATTTGACTCTGATTGAATCAATGATGTCCATTTGGGTTAAGGGTGTAAACGAGTGGAGTCGAAATCGAGCTTGAGCCACCTGACTTGTGCTTGAACTTGATGAATTTTATCAAGTTCTACCTCAAGCCCGAACTTAAGTCTATGAGTTCAAGCCGGCTTGTTTATTATAAAAGAGAAAAAAATAATATTAATTTAAAATAGTATTCCAATAAAATGATAAATAAAATGAAGAATTAAAAGAAATAATTTAAAAAAACACTTAATATAAAAAATAAAATATTATTTTTTAATTATTCTTAATAATTCAAATAGTCTTCAAATTTAATGTATTTAATTATATTTTATATTATTTTTTTAAAGTGAGCTGACTCATGAGCTAAAGATTCGATTCAAGGCTAGCTTGAGCATAGCTTGTTAGCTCACGAGCTAGTTATAGAGCTGAGCTGTAGCCGGCTCACGAGTTAGCTTAACTCTCACCCCTAGTTCAATCCAAACATAGCACACAAATACGTAATTCTTATATTTACATATTTAACTTCTAAACATTTTTTTTTTTTTTTTAACATTTACGCACATATCACTTAAATCTTTACATCACATCAAAATCACATTAAGAATATAAATCTTACTATATAAAAATGAAATACTCCACTTCTTGCATAAGGTTACAGCACTAATGTTAAAAGTGTAAATATCAAAATTTAGTTGTTAGACTTGTAAATACATAAAACAATGTGTGGTACATTTGTAAATTTTCCATTAATTTATTACAATATATAATCGTAAATTTAAAATCATTATGTAATCAAATCATACATAATTTGCCTTCCCTAAACTCTAAATATAGGATGATTTGAAATGAATTTTTCTTTTTCAAATTTCTATATTCTCAATGTATAATTAGAGCTGTGAATTTATCTCGAAAATTCTTAATCACTCGAAAATTGATTCGAAAATCAAAACGGATCGAAATAAAAGAGCAACTATGAGCCAAAACTTTGGAATAATTTTTTTTAATCAATTTCGAGCCATACACAGATCAAACTGACTAGAGAACGGCGCAATTTTTTCTTATTTATAAAAATTATATATAACACCAAAAATCAAATATGATGAGCTATGAGCCGATTTCGAGTGAAATGAATCCAAATAACTCAATTTACACATGTTTCAATTTCAAGCATATTTTGAGCTGGACGGATCCAAATAAGTCAAATTAGAGCCAACTCGATTCGATTTCAAGCCTAACGGGGCTCGATTCAACTTTGAGCTCAATTCAAAATCTAACATGATGAGCCACTACCTGATTTACTTCTGAACTCAATCCATACATATACTCAGATCTTTAATATTACATAAAAATATAGCACTAGTATTAACTTTAAAAAAATGAAAAACATTCTTTCATACATAGGATTATGATACCAAAGTTTCATGAAGGTGAATATCAAACTCTAGGTGTTAGATATGCAAAGTACATAGGGAATTTATGGAACTTTAGGGCTATAAGTGAACGAATGAACTCGATGACCAACTCGAGCTCAACTCAATTAAGACTCAATCATGTTCGTTCAAATTAATAAATACAAAAGCTCGAACAATTTTTTAAAACACAAATCTTAAATGAACTAAACATGAAAATAATCAAACTTATTGGTTCATGTTAATTATGTTCTACAAATAACTCGATATACAACTCGAATATATCTCATCTGATATATATGATACATTACCTAAATAAAATTTTACTTGATAGAATTTATTTAATTATAAATTTAATAATAAAATATATAATACTATCAATAATATTTTAAATTAATTTTTAATTATATATTTATTTTATTATTAATTATTAACTGTTTTGAAAATTAACATGATGAAATTTTAAAAATAAACATTCACTTCTTTTATATCACGTTTGATCGGACTATCCTTAATTTTTCAATATTATTTCAACAATTAATGAATAATTTCACATTATTATAATACTAGTTCATTTAAATTTTTTTATTATTATTTCAACATTTTTTTCTCTATATTAGTATTCATTCTTGTAAAAATATACCTATAACATGTTAGTTTATATGCTTATATCATATACATATTACAAGATTTTTTTTTATTGTTTATTTATTTGAATTTGTAGAATGTATTTAAATTTCTCTGAAATTTTTCTAAGAAATTATATATATATATATATATATATATATATATATAATTTTATTTTTTGGGCAGGCCAAAGGGCTAACTATATTAAAATTGAAAATGTATATAAAGGTTGTATGAGAAGACACAATAAAGGTGCCCTACCCATACGACACACACACACAAGACTGATAAAACACAAATTCTAAACTTGGAGAGTTGCTAGGGCGAGCCAGCTTAGTCCTGCCTCTACGTGTGGTTCTAGGAACGGAGTCAGCTAACAAATTACTGAGTGTCGTGTCATTACCCGAAGTAACTAAAGTATCATCTATTAAGTTCCCAAGCTGGGGTGTGCCTCCATTCTTCTTCTTCCTCCTAGATGTGTAAACCTGTCATTCCTCCCCATTTGAAGATTAGCTCATCTGATCAGTGTGGTCAACAGATTGTCGGGCATGTAGAAGATGATAAGCCCCTTGCTCTTGACTAACAATAACAACATTCTCATTTTGAAGAGGTGGTAAACATATCTCCTCAGCACCTGATGCTTCCTGAGGATGTGGAGCTGCAATGCTTTTCGAATTATAGGACCGAACAATATCCTAAGGATTAGGGTTGTCAAAAAAGCTCGTTGCTCGCGAACAGCTCGTGTTTGGCTGGTGAAATAGCTCATGTTCGGCTCGTTCGTTAAGTAAACAAGCCGAACACGAACAAATTTTCTAAGCTCGTATTACAAACGAGCGGAACACAAACAACTCTTTGTTCGCTCGTGTCCAGCTCGTTTTAGCTCGAAATAAAAAAATAATCATATAATTATTTATATAATAATTTATTATATATATTATTTATATATTAATATATTATATATATTTATATTTAAGTTTAAATCATAATTGCTTGTGTGATAACGTAGTTATGCGTCTTGTTTCCATTCATTTGGTCCAGGTTCGAATCTGATACATATTTTTTTCAATTAATTTTAACGAGCTAATTTCGAGCCGAACACGAACAAGAATATTTAATTCGAGCCGAACACGAACACACCTTTCATGACTCATTTTGAACACGAGCCGATTTCGAGCTCGAGCCAGTATCAAACGAGCTAGTAAGGATCCTGCAGTATTGTTTTCAGCAGTGATAGAAGCTGTAGAATGTCCAACTGAACCATCTACCAATACATCAGTCGGAAGAACATAAACAATATTGTCTCCGGTAGTGGGAGTGAGAGGTGGCAACGTGTCAACCAGTGTTTCAATAGTCAGTGGAATGCACTCGGGAGTGGAAGAGGGACAGGTATGAAATGATGCAGACCCAATAACATTTTTACATAAAGATTTTAAATTCAGATGCAAATGTTAACATTGAGAAATGGAGTGTCCAAATATACGGCAGTGGGTGCAGTAAAGAGGTATATGTTTGAGTTCCGCTTACTGCCAAAATCTCTGATACTATGTGTCAACCCATCTCTCCCAGACAAGGTAAAATAATATCTCATTCTATCAAAATTCTGGCTTTAGAAGGCCAAGTCAGATCCACTGTAGGCGTATCGATTTTGAGGGGTTTATCATATACCATAGCTAAGGCGAAGAGGAGCTCTTGATTGTAAAGGTGGACCTTCAAATCTGGGATTCGCAACCAAACAAGAATAATAGGAGATTCAGTACGAGGGTCAAAATCTACCGTCCATTTTAAAACCTTCATCACCCGGTTGTCTATTCGAAGGAGTCTTCTCTCAAACAATTGTGTGTAGCCTTCATCAGATAATTAAATGAGAATATGCTGACCAAAATCTCTGATACTATTTGTCAACCCATCTCTCCCAGACAAGGTAAAATAATATCTCATTCTATCAAAATTCCGCTTTAGAAGGCCAAGTCGGATCCATCGTAGGCGTATCGGCTTTGAGGGGTTTATCATATACCATAGCTAAGGCGAAGATGAGCTCTTGATTGTAAAAGTTGACCTTCAAATCTGGGATTCGCGACCAAACGAGGAATGGTAGGATATTCGATACGAGGTCAAAATATACCGTCCATTTTAAAACCTTCATCACCCGAGTTGCTCATTCGAAGGAGTCTTCTCTCAAACAATCGTGTGTAGCCTTCATCGGATAATTAAATGAGAATATGCTGACCAAAATCTCTGATACTTTTTGTCAACCCATCTCTCCCAGACAAGGTAAAATAATATCATTGTATCAAAATTCTGGCTTTAGAAGGCCAAGTCAGATCTACTGTAGGTGTATCGGTTTTGAGGGGTTTATCATATACCATAGCTAAGGTGAAGAGGAGTTCTTGATCGTAAAGGTGGACCTTCAAATCTGGGATTCGCAACCAAACAGGAATGGTAGGATATTCAGTATGAGGGTCAAAATCTACCGTCCATTTTAAAACCTTCATCACCCGGTTGTCTATTCGAAGGAGTCTTCTCTCAAACAATTGTGTGTAGTCTTCATCAGATAATTAAATGAGAATATGCTGACTAAAATCTCTGATACTATGTCTCAACCCATCTCTCCCACATAAGGTAAAATAATATCTCATTCTATCAAAATTCTGGCTTTAGAAGGCCAAGTCAGATCCACTGTAGCGTATCGGTTTTGAGGGGTTTATCATATATCATAGCTAAGGCGAAGAGGAGCTCTTGATTGTAAAGGTGGACCTTCAAATCTGGGATTCGCAACCAAACATGAATGGTAGGAGATTCAGTACGAGGGTCAAAATCTACTGTCAATTTTAAAACCTTCAACACCCGGTTGTTTATTCGAAAGAGTTTTCTCTCAAACAATTGTGTGCAGTCTTCATCAGATAATTAAATGAGAATATGCTGACCAAAATCTCTGATACTATGTGTCAACCCATCTCTCCCAGACAAGGTAAAATAATATCTCATTCTATCAAAATTCTGGCTTTAGAAGGCCAAGTCAGATCCACTGTAGGCGTATCGGTTTTGAGGGGTTTATCATATACCATAGCTAAGGCGAAGAGGAGCTCTTGATTGTAAAGGTGGACCTTCAAATCTGGGATTCGCAACCAAACAGGATTGGTAGGAGATTCAGTACGAGGGTCAAAATCTACCGTCCATTTTAAAACATTCATCACCCGGTTGTCTATTCGAAGAAGTCTTCTCTCAAACAATTGTGTGTAGTCTTCATCAGATAATTAAATGAGAATATGCTGACCAAAATCTCTGATACTATGTGTCAACTCATCTCTCCTAGACAAGGTAAAATAATATCTCATTCTATCAAAATTCTGGCTTTAGAAGGCCAAGTCAAATCCATTGTAGGCGTATCGGTTTTGAGGGGTTTATCATATACCATAGCAAAGGCGAAGAAGATCTCTTGATTGTAAAGGTGGACCTTCAAATCTGGGATTCACAACTAAACATGAATGATAGGAGATTCAGTACGAGGGTCAAAATCTACCGTCCATTTTAAAACCTTCATCACCCGGTTGTCTATTCGAAGGAGTCTTCTCTCAAACAATTGTGTGTAGTCTTCATCAGATAATTAAATGAGAATATGCTGACCGTCCAATTTACAAATCCTCCAACCTCATTTCAGATTCATTTGCCCAAAATACTTTTGAATTAGCTTGAGTTTAGGATTTATATAAAGAAACTTATCTACTAAGAACAGTCGGCAGGGTGCAACAAGAGTGAAGATCTCGACCTCTATGAGAAAAATTACAGGTTTACCGTTTTTACGGGGTGCTTTTCTGAAAAACCCAGTTTCAACGCCAAGAGCAAAAGCATCGTCGTATCGATGCGGGAAAATATTCAAAAGAGAGGCGAGAGCGATGTTATCACCGGCAAGGGCGGCGGCGTAGGAACGAAGCCCTGAGGCCATCGCCTTGGCCATGTCAGTGACTACATGAGGAAATACCAGAGAAAGCAAAGGGACGATCATCGGGGACGAAACCCTACTTCGAGCTCTGCGTTGAAACAATGACGGGTGCGAGCTAATGCCGAAGAACCTGGAAAACTTTGTCCTCGAGCTCGACGAAATCAACGAAGTGCGAAGGAAACGACGTACCAAACCTCGAAACAAAAGCTGCGAGCCAAGGATTGGACGAAAAACCTTCGTCGCATTGCTCGACGAGACCAATGAAATGGAAAATTGAAGAAATCATCGCGAGGTTTTGCCATGTGTGTGTGTGTGTGTGTGTGTGAGAGAGAGAGAGAGAGAGAGAGAGAGAGAGAGAGAGAGAGAGAGAGAGAGAGAGAGAGAGAGAGAGAGATGTTTAATCAAAATTTAGATAATCAAATTAAATCATAAGCAGGAAAAGGTACATTCACTTTCAAAAAACAAATATTAAAGTTATTTTTAATGTGGTGTTAAAAATTTTAGTGTTAAATATGTAGATATTAAACTTTAAATATTAGATATGTAAATACATAAGAATTAAGTGATGCGCACGCAAATGCCTCTAAATTCTAAGTACACAAGTTTTCATTACCTAAAAGAAGAAACAACATAAAAAAATTCATGCCCCATAAAAATTTAACAAGGCAAACCAATAAAATCTCAATCAAATCAAGAGTGGATGACAGACATTCTTCCAAATTTAATGAAGAATCTATTAAAAAAAGTCTAAATAATTTTGTAGTATTATTCCTTGAAAAGATAGCGATAGCCAACCACTTCATTCTTAATGACAAACTACTGCGAGCAATTGGTTGGTTGCAACCTTTAAATTTGATAGCAGCTCATGTGATAGAAACGCTGGGAATCAATGGTTTAATATTGAAGGAACAGGAAATAGGAGAGACCACCATCACTGTCTCAATGGAAGAATGGTGGATAGAATTGAAAAAAAGATTAAGATATAGCCTCAAAGTGGAAAATAGATTATTGAGAGCTTAAAAAATATAATCTCAGATGTTGAGGACTTAAGAACAGCTTAAACTAAGCATGATTCAAGTGGAAAAGCGTTTATTGAAAAAATAAATATAAATTTCTTGTTAGGGTTTCAGGCAAACTAAATTACAACAGTATCAAACAAATGTTGAGAGCAAAACTTTTGTAGGTTTTGGAGCGAAAAATAACGCTTACCTCCATTTATCCCTCAGTTCTTTCTTCTCAGAGAGGACCCATGTGACCAAGATAGCAACCAGCAGGGCGACAATGGTGATGAGCAGGAGGGCATAGTTGAAATCTTCTGTAAGGGAATCGTAGGACCGCGACGGGGCGATTCTGGAGAAGAAGAGATCAACTCCATAGGCAAAGACGAGAGTGCTGGATTCTAATTTGGCGGGGAAAGTTACTATGCCCCGAATGCCTTCCACTTGAAGCGAGTGCGTCACATAAGACTGCAGACAAAATCAGCATAATTAAATCATGAATTTTAAGGAAACATAATTGCTGCAAAATTATAATTTATAACACCACATGAATAACATCAACTTTATAAGAAAATCAAGTGCATGAGAAAGTAGAAGATAAAAAAAAATGCATAGCAACACCACAAAGTTAAACAAAAATAAATTTGGCTTTTACACCGACAACAAACTCAATAAAAGCAAGCCATTTGTGCTGCCGTTTGACAGGAGAAGATTAACTTCAGAATTCCTCAAATTTCTATATGAGATAATGAATGTCCAATCCCTCTATAAATGAACAGTCACTGCTGGTTACAATAGAAAGTTTTTTCATGTTCTAGATACACTAATCAGTATCAAGCAAAAATAAAAAAATTACTTCCCTCATGTAATGGATGTAACGCACATGAATGCTATTTTTCCTAAGGAATGATTAGGCATGATATAATGGTTTTTTTTTTTTTATCATGAGACCAGTAATTAGAATGATTATTAAGCTGGTCTGGCGCTTTTGGTTTGATATCTGAGAATAAAAATTCATTCCTACATGGAATTATTCTATACTCAAAAAATAAACCTCCAAGTGCAAAAAATACAACAGAATTGCCTAAAATTGGAGTAAACCATATAAACTTAAAGGACAGTATAAATATGAAATGGTTCACAGCTTTCTCATAAAAGAGATAAAAGGAAGGCGAAATTCGAAATTGTAACGTTAACTGCATGTACGTTAATCCCACGTGCAAGTGGAAGGCATTAGCAAAAGCTACTAACTTGTAGTCAAATAGACTTTGTTTTGGATATCATTGTCCATTGATCATCGACTAGTTCTGTATGAGGAATTAATCTATTTTCAGCAATTTTTTTGCTCAACAACCATTCAAATTATCATTGACCCAGCACTTTTCTTCTTCATACTTCGATATGAATTTTATCTACCACTTTTTTGGCACATCTTCTACCCTTCAGTATGCATTCCCAAACCAAATAAATATAATGTCTACTATTTTAAATAGATGTTGCTCTTACCATCACTAAAAAATAATCATTTCTTAATTCATAAGTCGAAGTTTGACATGAAGTCATATTAAAATTTAAGTTTCGAAGACAATCAATTATCTAATTAATGATTTATTTCCTGATCGACATAAATCCATGCAACATAGCTAGCCTAAAACTTTTGAAAAGTAACCTTTTAAATTTTTAACTATAGAAGCTATATAATTCATTTTAAACGGCTAGTCTTAACCCTAGAAGTTATATCCACGTTCGCATCCCTCATCCTTATACATAATAAAAATGACATGCTAAAATCTATCACCTAAGTATCACTTTATCTCCAGTGCTATTGATTCAAATAAAATTTCAAACGACCAAAAATGCATATATACTCGATCATTCATCTACTAGTTTGAGATCTTAAATCTCATAAACATTTTATTCATTGATCTAAATTTCTATTTGTTACAAATTTCAACAGCGATCTTACCAATTAGAATTTCTTCATCTACAAAAAATATACACAAACTATTAAACATTTAATGTACTAGGTAAGCACTTCCTAACACGAGTTATTCCCCTCCCACCCCTACTAAACTGGGCAACCTGAACCGGTTCAGTTGACACTGGGTGACGGTCGGTCAACCCTAAGTATAGGGATTGCCACCCAATTAGAAGAGGGCCCACCTCTCCTCCCTATCAAAATAATCTTTATGTGTGTTTTGTGTGTCTTAGAGTTAGCTTATGTTATTTTCTGATTTCCGTTTGCGAGGAAAGCTACTGGCATCCTATTTTCCCCTTCGAGGGCTGTATCCGATGGTTATGGTGGTGTTCCGATTGTATTTCTCTCCTGGATGGTGATTACATAACCCCTCCTTATCACCTGCTAGTTTTCCATGTACCCCCATTGATGCAGGCACAACTAGAGCCCCGATTCGGGGCACTTCGATCCAACAGGATCGAAGCCCCATGAGACTTCGCAAGAGCAGGAACCGCGAGAATTTGCGAAAACAGAAGAACCCGCTCAAGAACAGGGAGTGGGATCGCGAACATGCGCTATCCAGATGGGCGCCAACAGTGGAATTAGGACTTTCTTGATTTTCCAGGCTTCCTAACCTCATCCTTTATGTAGAAGCTTACTTTAGGAGTCTATCAATTGTTGTTTTTGGGTATCAAAGAGTCGGATTAGAGTTAGTGTTTGAATTTAGCTTCAAATCTCCTGTGTGGAGTCACTTTCCCCCTTGTGTTTTGTATTTGAGAAGGTGGTGGTACTTCGTCGTATCCTTTCAACGGTGGTGTTTGCATCTTCCCCAACCCATCTTTTTCACTCCCCTTAGCCGTTGACCACTTCAAGCTTCTCCTAACCACCATATTGATTGTTGTCGACCACCCACAACCCTTCCCACTTGCTGTCCCTTCAGTTCCACACCATTCCTTCACTACCACCCACCTCTTGTGGTTGCTGCCACCCCTTTCAATCATCCTCATCTCTCTAGCTGACCTCCATCACTCATTAGGATACATTTAGGAGTGTTGTTAGTGTTGTTTCATGTTTTGAGTTGTTATTTCCATTCGAATCATGATGTAATCTTATTTTAATGATAATAAAAGAGTATATTTGGTATTTATACCATTTCCCATACGAGTTCCAGTATCATTTGGTATCAGAGTTAACTCAACCCTAGTTCTACCATAGGGTTCCTTAGCATCCGCCCCTACCTAGTTCACCTCCATCAACATTTTTTTTTCAAATTTCCAACCTTGGTCATGCCACCGCAGAGAAATACATCAGATTCTACTCAGGAAGAGATTCAATATAAAATTCGTCATCTGCAATGGAGACTAGCTGAGTTAGATGACAGGAAACAGGAAGATGATACTTTCGACTTAAATCTGGAGAGTCACAGGGGAGAAAGAACTGATGATCTGAATCCCTTCCATGGGGAGACTTTTAGAGATGAAGAGGACGGGCCACGGCGTTTCAGGAACCTCTACCAGAAAAGGCCAAGAGAGGGACATTTTAATCCCTCCCAAAGAGAGAATTCCCGAGAGGAGATACGCGTAGGACCCAGAGATTACGGAATCAAGATGGATTTGCCTGAGTTTGAAGGTGGCATGAATCCAGATGAATTCCTTGAGTGGCTGTAAAATGTTGAACGAATCTTAGAATATAAGGAGGTACCGGAGCAAAATCGAGTCAAGCTAGCCGCCATTATGCTAAGAAAAGTGCTTCCCTATTGTGAGAAAATGTGCAGAGGCAAAGGAAGAAGAAAAGCAGTGAAAAGATCACTAGGTGGGAGAAGATGATGAAGATAATGCAAAGAAGTACCTCCCACCCAAATATCGCCAGGATATGTTCCTAAAAATTCACAACTTACAACAGAGGGGCTTTTCAGTAGAGAAGTTCACAACCCAGTTCAATCACTTACAGCTCAAGTGCCAACTGATAGAGCCGGAAGAGCATATAGTAGTCGAATATGTTGGGGGACTGAGCCCTGCCATTAGCAATATGGTGCAACTGCAACCATACTGGACACTGAGAGATCTCCAGACATTGTCCTTGAAAGTAGAAAGACAGTATAAGCAGATTAGGCAGCAGTCATCCTTCAGGCAGAAACCTTTAAGCAACAGTCACCTATAGTTAACACAATCGACAATGACAACTAGGGAGAGACTAGCAAGCCCGGATACGAGAATGAAAGTCTGAATCAGATCGAGAATAAGCAGGAGAAAGGCAGCACCTCCAACACTGTACCAGCTAGGAAATATTTCAAGTGTCATGGCTGTGCCCACATAGCTTTCAGCTGCCCCACGAGCAGAGTACTCTCACTTACTGATCAAGGCATCATGGAAGAAACTAGCGATGAAGATAAAGTCGAGGAGCATGATGAGGTGTATCAGCTTCCCCCAGATGAATGAGAGGCACTCGTGATTCGAAGAATCGTGCAGACTGAAGACACTAGAGATTCACATTGCCTTCACCACAACATATTCTACACCTGCTGCACAGTGAACGGAAAGGTATGCGGTCTTATCATCCACGGCAAAAGTAGCAAGAACGTGACCTCGATACAGCTGGTAAAGAAATTGGAACTCACAAAACAGAGAAATTCTCAACCATATTCACTTATGTGGCCAAAGAAGAAGAATCGGGTCAGCATCAACCGAAGATGCTTGGTAGAAATTTCAATCGGAGGCCAGCTGCAAGACCCGGTATAGTGTGACATGATCCCTATGGATGTCTACCACCTTCAGATAGGAAGGCCGTAGCAATTTGACCGAAAGGACATGTGATGCGATGCCTATGGATGTCTGTCACCTTCTGCTAGGAAGACAGTGACAATTCGACCAAAGGACTCAACATGACGGATATGAAAATAATATTCTTTTACCAAGGACGGAAAGCATCCTCCTTCCTTCGACATAGGTCGTGGTCACAGGATCCCTTTTCAGCAGAACAACGTCAGTAGAACTAGTTTTAGTGATGACACCAGATGAAAAGACCGAGACACTCGCCCCCGATACAAGACCAGATATGACCAATGTTATGTCAGGACGCTGTCGTACCAGCAGCACCACCACCATGCGGGAAAATTCCAATTACTATCACTACACACTCTATTAAATAGATCATATGTTACTTTGAGAATATTCACCAGCATAGGCATAGTAAACAAACCCAAAAGGACATATCAATATGGACATTTGCTCGCAAACTGTGGAAGAACCTCAATTACCTTGGGCAAAAGTGCACTCGATAAAAGAATCTAGGATGACTGATAACAAAATGGAAGCTTCGACCAATGAAGTCGAAGCTCCCCAACACCAAGAGACTAGCGTAAGCTTCGACCAATGAAGTTGAAGCTCCCCAACACCAGGAGACTGACATAGGCACTACCAACGCCTCCGGGTGCTAAAATGCGCCCTAATTCAAAAAGCTTCAATCCCACATGATCAAAGCCCCGCGAGACCTCGCAAAAGCGGGAACCCGTAAAAATTCGCGAAAGCAAGAGACCCCGTGCGAGAGCAGGGAGCTTGCGAATCTTTGTGAAAACAAACAGGCGAGCAGGATCACGAATATTTGCAATCCAGATGGACACCAACAGTGAAATTTGGATTTTCTAAATTTTTCCAGGCTTCTCGCTCTCTTCCTTTGTGTATAAGGTTCCTTTAGGAGTCTATAAATTATTGTCTTTGGGTATGAGGGAGTTAGAATAAAGTTGATTTTAGGTTTAGCTTCAGATCTCCTTGGAGTTTATTTCCCCTTTGTGGGTTGTATTTGAGAAGGTGGTGATGCTCCGGTTGTATGCCCTCTGTGATAGTAATTGTATCTTCCCTAACATATCTCTTTCACTCCCCTTAGCTGCCGCCGACCACTTCAAGCTTCTCCTAATGACCGCATGATCACTGCCGACCACACACAACCACCTGCCTAACTTGGCTGCAGTCGCCACTTCCAATCATCTCCATCTATCTAGTCGACCTCCACCACCCATTAGGATACATAAGTGTTTTTGGCGTCGTTTCATGTTGAGTTGTTATTTCCGTTCCAACTCATGATGTAATCCTATTTTAATGTTAATGAAAGATAGTTTTTGTTGTTTCTACTGTTTACACAACTAGTTTTGATATCACTCGTGTTCCCAACCACCAAAATCCTGGAGTTTTCCCCAAAGCCAACACCTTTTCCCACTTCCATTCAAGGTATTTCCCTGAACCAGCCCCGTCACCGGCATACTCCAGCACCAATCCTTTTTTGCACTACCGTCTAAATCCTCAAGCACCGCACATAACTCACCTTTGTCAGATCTCTCTACAACAATATCCACCCAGCAACCTAACCCTTTCCATCCTCCCATATATGGCAGCAAGCCCAATAGATCCATTCCAACCCTGCCTTAATCCCTGCCGACCATTCCCCAACCTGTCGTCGCTTCCCTCCAACAACATATCCTATCATTGTATTCCTAGTCTCCCACACCGCCGACTATCCAAACATCCCAAATCCCCCACCTGCCTCCAACCACAGTTGTACTACTACAGCCCACATCCTGCCTCCCTTAACCGCAGCAACACGGCTTCAGCTTATACCTTATTTTTGTGTGTAGTTGTTTCATGCTTTTAAGTGCCTTGTTTGTAACCTTTTGAATTTCAGCAATAACATTTTCATCTTCGATTATGGTTTGGGAAAAAGTCGGTGTCATTTGGTATTAGAGCTAGCTTAACCATACTCCCATCCTAGGGTTTCCTAGCAACCGTCATAACTCAAAATTTTCTTTCCTACCGCCAAATACCCTTTCCACTACCACATATCCCTAACCCTAATTCCACCCTTGATGATTTTCAAAAACACCAACCTTAAACAATTATTTTACCCTCTCAACACCCAACTCTAAACCCTAGCCATGCCACTAAGGAGATATATGCTCAAGTATACCCGAAATGAGATACAGGAGAGATTCACCAACTTCTTATGAGGCTTGCAGATATTGAGAATGAAATCCAATGGGAGGTTACCCTCGGTCGTGATCATGAATCGAAGGCAAGAGAGAGAATCTGAAAATGAAGCGAGAGATACAATGTCAATTCCTACCATCTTACTCCAGAAGACTCATCACCGGGATACCAGTCAATTTTACAGGCGGAGCTCATCCTCGGGGTCTTTCAGCCATATCTCACCCAAGAGAACACCCAAGTTGACCCATCGGAAGAAGAGCTGATTCCAAGTGGAGAACAATCCCTAAATCAATCACAGTCCGGAAGTGTTGCAAGTGCCACAGACTTGGACATATTGACTCGTAATGCACAACCAAGAGACTGATCTGTTTCACTGAACAGAGTGTTGTTGAGAAATTGTGACACGGCTGATCCGGGAGAAGATGAAGACTTCAGAGAGGATTCTCAATTTGCAACTAACGAGGAAGAGACACCACTACTTCCAGTTGACCCCAAGATAGAGATTCCAGTTGAGACAACGATAGCCATTCTAGAAGGTAGGACCTCAATGCAATGGGCGTTCAGGCAGAGTATGAAACTGTGGTACATCAACCTACCCTTTCACAGGCATTGAGAGAAACATCACCAGGATTGACCTTAAATGTTCAAAAGAGTCATGGGTTTGAAGAGTCAGCCATATTTACAGGGCCACCACAGATCAGAGAATTGCAGATTTTTCATATTTATAGACCTCCTCCAAAGTTACCCTTACCCGTGTAGGTCCTGCACGTCAAAAGTTGGGTCATTTTGCGCCATGTCAGGATTATTACTTGGGGATATTCAGAGGTTATTTTCAGTCCAACGTGATACCTATCGCTAAATGTCCAAATAGGAGAGGTGAATCACAACTTGTAATGGGCCCAGGAGCTCGATGGTGAGGAAAATTCTTCAATGGGATTCAAATCCTATTATTGCAAAATAGGTCCCTCTTGAGTGGGTGCTACTGAGAGTGGTTTAGTTTGCCACAAATTTCACCTAAGATTTGATTTCTCCTCACATACTAGTTCATCTACTGCACTCAGCCGAATATGAGTGCAAGAAGCAGGTTACAACTGAGATGGCTCTATACCTGATTCATAAGAATACTCGTCTCTAAAGTTCCGACACAGAACGAGCCAAAGGTGAACGGATACCTATTCTATCATAATGTGCTTTGAAACGATGACGTCTATTTTATCGACCTACCAGAGCACTTGAAGTTGTGTAGAAATGTTCAGCTTATTCTCACAAGTCAGAGTGAATCAACTAGAGGTTACTTTAGGAAGATTCGGCAGGACATACGAGGCACGTTATTCCAGGAGAGTGAACCGATATGGATTTACGCTCGCAGGTGGAGCAAACTCCGCTATTTTGGAAGGCAGTACAACCGGCAGTGAGATACAAGTCCTACTAGGACTACAGTTGAACATCTGTCCTTTGTAGAAGATTACAACGGCTACATCACCAACAATGTCCGCCTAGAAGTTTCGACAAATGAGGTCAAAACTCTCTTAATCCCAGGAGAATGACACGGGAATTATTCCCCTACCACCCCAATTGAACCGAGCAACCTAAACCACTTCAGTTGAGACTGGGTGAGGGCCTGCCAGCCCTAAGTATTTGGATTGCCTCCAAATTAGGAGAGGGCCGGGCCCCACCACTCATTCCTATCAAAATAATATTTATATGTGCCTTGTGCTTCTTAGGGTTAGCTCATGTTATTTTTGAATTTCAATTTGTGAGGACAGTCGTTGGCATTCTATTTTCCCCTCCGATGGTTGAATCCAACGGTTTGAGTGGTGCTCTAGCTGTATCCCTCTCTCCAATGATGATTACCTCTCCAACTTCCACCTCCACCTCACCTCCTTACCGCCTATTAGTTTCCCCTGTATGCCCATGTTCCCAGCCATCAACATCCTAGAGTTTTTCCCGCAGTCAACACCTCCCACTCCCATTCACAATATTTCCCTGATCCAGCCCCGTCACCTGCATATTCCAGCTGCACCAATCCCTTTCTACACTACCGTCTACATCCCCAACCACCTCCCGTCCAGCCACCCACGCTCCCCCAATCGTTTCCTCCTTTCAAGCCCCTTACCCTCCCATAACTCCCCTTTTCCCAAATCTCTCTACAACAATATCCACCCAACAGCCTAACTCTTTCCATACACCTGGATTTGGTTGCAAGCAGTGTAGTTCCATTCCAACCCTGCCTTAATCCCTCTCGGGCATTCCACAATCTGCTGCCTTGCTTTACTACACCACCATATCTTGTCGTCGCATTGCTAGTCTGCCACGCCGCCAACTGTACTAACATCCCAAATTCCCCACCTGCTTACAACCACAACTATACTGCTGCAACCCACCTCCCGCCTTCCTTAACCGCAACACCACCACCTCAGTTTAGACCTTGGTTTTGTGTTTATGTCGTTGTTTCATGCTTTTCAAGTGTCTTATTCATAACCTTTTGAATTTCAGCAATAACATTTTCATTGTCATTTGAAGTTTGGGTTAAATACGGTACCAGTTCCATAACCATTACAGAAAGATATGAAGTAAATAATGATCCAAGATGTAAATAAGCATGTTAGACAGCTCTGTAATCAAGCCACTTTTAATTTTAATAATAGTCTGTTGACCTCGTTTTTGTCGAGGTTTAGTTTTCCTCCTAGGATTTAAGGTTCTAGCTTTAGGAGCTTCCTTGACGATCTTAGATTCTTAGCAATGGGCCCACCTCGTTTTTTTAGAATGCTCGAAACCACTTCGACACTCTTTTAGAATCCCGGACGGAGTCTCGACCTCTACTCACAGAGCAGTGAGGTTGAATTAGCGTTAGTGACTCGAATCGAGTTCCTATAGGACCACCGGACCTTAGGATAGCCTCGTGCACATTTTCTCGCACTACCGAGCACAAATTCCTCGAGCCACGGCCTCGACGCTTTCAACCGCCTCACAACGGCCAAGATTGCGCGAACGCCGGACGATCGACGTCGAGTCGAACTTCGAAAATGTCGATTTGATGCACTTTCGACGCGATCGTCGACGAGGTTGCCCGAATGACCTCGGATGACGAAACGGACTGCGCCGTTGCGTCCGGAACGTCGTTTCTGCCTAAAATTGATATTTAATTTGCGACGATCGTCTGCCGGAGCGGAAATTGCGATTTTTGGCTTATTTTAATAAAATTAATTAATTAATTAATTAATTATATATATATATATATATATATATATTAAAACCTTTTTTTTTCTATCCTAAGCCCTAACCCTTACCCGTTCGATCGGCTGGCTCTCTCTCTCGCTCGTTCGATGAGGGCTCTCGTTCCCTCCTTCTCCCTCTCGAGCCCCGCGTGGTTCTCCCCATACCTGCTCGAGTGTTATCCTGTGCGAGGGTCACCTTGCGTGATCTCCCGCGCGCAGCTCTGTCTTCCGCTCGACTCTTGCCCTTGCTGCCGAGCCTCGGCTCTTACTCGCGGCATTTTGTCGCCTTCTTCCCGACTCTTCCCCACTTGCGCCCGGCTCGCAGGTAGGGGCGGCTCTTCCTTTCCCTCCTTCGCCTATAAAGGCCCTGTTCTTGGATGGATCGAGGGTCGGTTGGTTGTTTGTTGCTTGCTTCCTCTCGAGAAATTGGTGTCGGAGTGGAGCTTGGTTGTCTTTGCTTTTCTTGCGTGCTCTACACTACCCCAGTATGCCTCCCTCCCTTCCCCTCCTTCTCTCGTTTGGCTTGAGGTGGCTGCGGTTTTCTGCAGTTGGCTTGGTTCTCCCTGCTTGTTGTTTCGGCCGAGCATTTGTATGCCATGGAATGTGTTATCTATTCGCTTAAGTGATGGTTTCTTGCTCCTCGTCTCTAGTGGCATGCTAGTATGATTGTGGTATTAAGAGTCGGGGACATTTTACTACTCAAGCATGTTAAAAATGGAAATATGAGCATGTAGTAGGTTTGGTTTTGATGGCAAATTATTGGCTCCTCTTGCAAGTGTTTCGAATAGGGCTCTTCACTCTTTTTTATGAAACATGAGGAGCCTTTTGTTTCTTTCATATGCATGTGGAGCTTGTCTTTTGCTCCTTTTGATTCTTCTTTATTAGGAGCATGCTAAGGAAAGTCTGAGTTGATCTAATAGAGCTTTATGCTTACTTTTGTTCGAAGTACACCTATGCTCTACGCTTTGATATGTTGGATGAATGAAAATGCTTATTTAAGCTTCAGGTTTAGCTATATTATAAGTCTTACTTTGGCTCATAGTGAGCCTGATTGAAAGTAAATTTTATTTCATGTTAAAAGAGCTTTGGGAGCTGTTTTTGTTGGCTTTGTTTTCCGGTTTTGACCCATGTTGTTCTCTCGATTCTGGGTATTTTGAGCCTTGTTTTTCTCTCGGTTTGAGGTTGTTTCAAGCCTGCTGTCTGCTCGGTTTTTGTGTTTTGTTGCCCCATCGCACATGAGGGATCGGTTTTTCGTTTTGTCGTCTTGCAGCTAGCCCCATTGCACATGAGGGATCGGTTTTCGTTTTGCTTGCTTTGCAACTAGCTTCTTCTGACTTGATTCTGAGGCTCGGTTTTCTGTTTTGTTGTCGTTGCAGTTGCCCTTTGTTCTTGGTTCGGGAGGCTGGTTTTGTCTTGTTGCTTCTTTGCACTGCTCCTCTGCACTTGTTGTTGGGGCTCGGCTTTGGTCCTCATTGTTTCTGCAACCTCCTGCGTGCGACCTTCGAATGGCTCGGGTTTAGGTCTACACGGGGCCCGGTTTTGTGCTTTGTTTAAGCTATGGGTGGGCTGAATTGCTTGGTTACCTAGTGGAACTATTCTTATTTATTTGTGATGAATTTGAACTGGTATAGATGGCTCTAGCCGCACCCTTATTCGGAGCTCCTTGAGGGCTCGGGTTTTGGCCTTGTGGTAGGTCGGGTGCTTAATGGTGGCTCGGGTCTATGTCTTGAATCGGCTTAAGTGTGGCTATATGTGAATCCAAATCCCATGGCTATTCGGTTAATACCTTTATACATGTTGTTATGAGCTTGGAATCGAATTGATTTGATGGGGCTTGTCCTCTCATTAGGATTGGCCGTGAGCCTCATCGTGGCGATTTGAATTGTCGGGGCTTTACTTCTTGCTGCCCCTTTATCAGTAGCTTAGGCCGTGAGCCTTGTTCTCGTTTTTAGCCTCGGCCGAGAGCCTTATTGGGGTGATTGTTGTGATGGTGGCTTTCCTCTTACTACACTTGTATATGAAATTGATTTAATGAAATTTGGAAGAAGCTTCCTAACTTACTTATGGAAATAAATCGAGCACGATATCCGAATACTTCTGGAGGATTTATTCGATGAAATTGATGCTAGTTTGGTGGCTTACTGGTCATGTCATTCTCTTTCTTATGTATTAAAAGATCATCGAGAAAGTCAACGTGGGTACTTGGAGTTCGGAGGAATCCCGAGCAGTGGTCCGAGTCCAGGACTTGGTCGATATCTTTTGGTCATGATTTTACAAGTTATTTGGGAAAAGGGAGTGCGTTCCTAGGGTTCTAGTCCTCATCCTCTTCGAGAGCGTCGTAGTGCCTTTAGGTCCTTTTTTTTATGATATGTGAGGTCGGTCGGGAGTCCAGGGTGACTTACGTGTTTTCTGATTATTGGAAATCGACTCACTTCTTTTCGAAATCGTGTTGCTGAGCCGCTTCCGTCCTCCTTTCCTCGACCTCTCGTCCCTAATTTCACCTCGTTCTCGGCTCAAAGACACACCTACGCGGGGACGTGTAGGTGTGCATATATAACCTCCTCAGGTTATATATGGGCCATCGTAGCAAGATCGTAAGTGCGGTGCGGACCTGGACGAGACCGCAAAAGAGAGAAAATTACGAGAATCATAAAACGGCCGCCTGACTCGAGACTCGTAGAGAGTAGAGCAGGAATCACGGAACCGTTCGACCGTCCTCGGGTTTCTATCGCCGACGATCTAATGTTCGTAGACCTAATCCTATTGTGATAATCAACCCGTGAATCGAAATGTTTTAAAACAAAAAAAATACATATGTTCGAAAAATATCAAATTACCTCCACTACTATACTGAACTTACTTACCTCATGATCTTATTGCATTTAAAACCACAAAATGAAATGTGCGAAGATTTATAAAGGTCCACTGGTTGATTATTCGAGTCGGATTAGATCGCTTCGCAGAAAGTCGGTCTAGTAGTCAACGACTCAAGTCCGGACATTAAGCATAGCTTGCGAGTCCGAAACACCACCGTGCTTACTTGGTCTTTCTTTCCAGAGGCCTATGGCTTCTTATGTGTTCGCTATGAGTTTAGCGGGTCGTTCGTGGTTTTCTCACTGTCTTTTGCAGTTTTACTGGTTTTGTTTTGTTTTCGTTGTGTTTTTCTCGAAGTTTTCCACTGACATTTCTTTTCTTTCTTTCTCGACTTTCTTGGCTTTCTTCGTGATTTTCTCGCTTTCGCCGTTTTCTTTCGTTTTATCATGTTGAGTTTTCAGACTTTACTTTCTTAGTACACACCATAAGACTCTTGTTTACGTAGTTGTTTTCACTTACTACTTCTACTCCCGCTCTTTTGCAGATCGATAAATCATCGCTAGGAAATAAGAAAAATATAAAAAAATAAAATAACAATAAACAGTGTAACATTGAATCGAGTGATAAAGAAAGCATACATGATTTCCTGTGATGATCTTTACTTTCTTATCGTTATACCTAGCTAAGATGTTTTACACTTTCAAGACATATACTTAGCTAAGATGTTTTACACTTCCCGTACTTTCTCCCGCTAAGACGTTTTACACTCCCGTACTTTCTCCCTGCTCAAGATGTTTTACTCGTTATAAGACATGTTACTTCTCGCATAGCTCAAGTATACTCCCGTTTATCGCTTTCTTTTGCTACACATGCCACGCCAGACACTCACTCGCAATAAAAATAATAAACGACTTAGACAGCTCACTTTAACTTAAGACCTTAAATCTAAACCGCGATCCTCGCTACGACGCGGAGCTCGGAGCACGGTGGCAAGCACGGCCATCTTCATCAAGCAAACCATTCTTTAGCTTTAAATAACAATGCCCTGTGACTTCGAGGTGAGTCCGCCTAACGCGCATAAATCCTCACCTGTTCTTTTAGTGCTTTAGCACGCCCCTCCCGTGCGATATAAGCCCTAACTCGCTTAGGTTTCAAGCGTTGTCGTCCGATACGACGTAAGCCCTCATATCCTTGGTAGTTTCGCATAATCGTGACATTACGCAAACGTAATTCCTATAATTAATTCGTGTGATTGAAATTAAAATAAATCTCTTTCCAAAGTTTTAAGTGCTCGACCATAGATAAGTCTCGGACGTCCTCGAGGTCCTCATCTGAATCCGCGACATCCCCTACCCTTCTTCTTCGACTCCGTAAATAATCGTTCCACATCGCGCCTTTCACCTATCGAATTTCCTACTACCAAATTTCGTCGAAAACCCTACTTGAATTCACTGAAGATAAACCCGCGATCTAAATCGAGAGTTCTCTGCGTGACTTCGGTCGTTTGAGGGTAATTAACTATAAGTGCTCATCTCTATAGAAGCTTTTAAAGACTCAGATAATATAAACCCTATTTAATTCTTCCGTATTAAATAGGTGAATTGGCTCGGTCCACATAAAGCGTTGCAGACCGTAACTGATGTCATGAATTTTGTGGCTTATTTGATCGAGTGATATTGTCGAGTAGGGTGTCTATTCTTCGGAATAGATGCGTTACTCGCGATATTACGCTCGTTCAAACAAACTGTTAAACGAATGAAATTCGTCCTTTCTCATTCTAATATTTTAAAATTTAAAAATCTTATTTTCAAAACTAATATACATATATCCATTAAATTAAAAAAAAAAGACGCAACGCTTTAAAGCGGCCGACATAGTCAAAACTTCATAATACACATCTTTAATAACTTCAACATACCTTTCAATCCAGATTTAATCTTACTACATATTTCTCCACATAAATGATAATTCATATAAATAACAAATATTTGAACTTAATAAATAAATATCTCTCACACAATAACCCTCATAATAAACCAACAAACCAAATTTCAATTTGCAACAATACTATTTCTTTCAGCTACATAAAATTTAAAATTTTAAAAACATGAAATAAGACATTGAAAGCTCAAATTTCAAATTTCTTTGATAAAATTGGAGCAACACATAGTAAAAAGGTATAATAAGGGCTATTAAAAGCGTGCATGTGTTTCAAATGTGAAGCACTAAAATGTGGCAGATTTGCAAACTGCTAGTGACTCACCTATACGGAAAAAGCAAAACAAACTGCTATGCTAAATTCTCAAATCCTAGGTTTGGTTTCCAAAGCTCAAAGTGAATATTTTAGTCAGAATAAACAAGGTAGAAAATTGACTGACTAAAATAGCCCAAGGAAAAGCGCACAAACTCTTTCAAGATGAGCTTTCTTGCTTCATGCCTCACAGACATTTGAGACAAATTTTCTCCTTCATGCCCTCACAATGCTTGGGACCTCAATTTTTCTCCTCCACACCTCATTCCAACTCTGAATATAAGTGTGAATGTTACAAACTACCACAATTCCTCTTCATATGGATCTTGGAGCACAAAGGCATCTCTTTGATTTTCGAGTATCATCCACTCCTAGACCCAATTCCTATTCCAACCATGGAATTTCTAGATTGTTTTTTAAATTTGCGTTTTGTGAATTAAGTCTCAACTCCTTGTTAGTTTGATTTTGAGATGATATGTCATATGTGTACATGTAATTTCTTGAGATTTCATTTTTAAATTTGACTTATAGTGCTGATATATAAAATTTTGGAATATTATGTTAACTGTTACTTCTGATATGGCTGATTCTAATGAGAGGAGGAAGAATCCGACTTAGAAGTATATAACATTAAAATTTGTTTAAAGTACTTGTGCGTCATGATCATAGAGTGAAGGAAAATACGGAACAATTATACATACAATGGTTTCAGTATTGAGGAAAAAGATCATTGGATAAGTTCCATAATGAGAAACAACAATGCCTCAAGCAGTTGGTCAAAGCTACTAAGATGAAAGGCCTTATGAATTATTTCACTATCCAAAAATTAAAATGAAGGTCAAACAAAAATTAGATAAGGATGTCCAAAATAAACATCACCAAGGTACCCCTACGCCACCACAATAAACCAATCCAAAGCCTAATCCTTGCTTCATCCCAAGTCCTCGAGTGTGTTCGTAACCCTCTAACAAATATAAAAGCAATAGCACGCCATTCCACTACAAATTCCCACTTCCCACCACGCAACGGCTTACTCCAGACAAAACAAACAACCTCAATATAAACAATTCCCATTATGAGTCGCAACGCATCAACCAAAGTTCTAATACATAATATGTTTCAGGATGGAATAAAGATATAAAGCAAGAAAGGAAAAGCCCAAACTTTACCAACATGCAAAACAATGATTGGAACGATTAAACGATGATTGAAGTTTTGAATTTTTTAATATGAAGGATGCAATAAAGGAGATCTAAAATGGAAGTAATATAGGAGTTAACCCAAATCACGGCGTACCGCACAATTTTATTAATGACTCAAATAAGTTTACAATAAAGTCTCAAAAAAAAAAAAAAAAACACAACACACAAAACAAAACGTAAAACAAAGGATTACAAATAAAGACTCGACAAAACAAGATACAACAAACTTGATGAGGAGCGAGTCTGGGAAGTGGTGCAAGGAAGGCAGTTGTAGTGAAGGTTGGAGAGGTGACTCACTTCTATGGAAAGGATGGGTAGCAAATCAATGAGGGTAGGGGCATCGAACCGCGGTTAAAGGAGGCTTGGAAGGGGCAGCGGTTGTCGTGGCCCACAAGGAAGCTGCAAGGAGAGTTCGTTGGTCTGCTATTGGAGCGACATTATCAAGGGCAGCGGTGGTTGTGGCCTGCCAAAAGAGAAGGGGGAGGCGGCCTGCTAGTGACTGAAGGCTGCGGCAGCCTGCTGGAAGAGCAAGGGGTGGCAGGCTGCTAGTGGCTGAAAGAGTTGCAATAGCCTGCTGGAAGAACAGGGGGCGGCGGTGAACTGTAGGCGTGCAAGGAGATCGATCGGGGCCTGCTGTAGGGCTGAGAAGAGGTGACAACAAGAGGAAGGGTGGAGAAATAGATAAATATCTCAGCGAGGTCAAGTTATAGCCGAAGCACCACCCGGACCCGTGGAGACGATTACCACCTCGGACAAGGGACAGTCGAAGCACTATCTCGACGTCAGATACAAGTCTCGATAGGAAAATACCAAGGCTAAAAACCGAATTCAGATATAAAAAGTAAGACCTGTAACTCCAAGCATATCATCTTCTATTTATAAAGAGACTTGACCTATTTTAGGAAACACATAAAATAAAAAGAATAAAATCAATTTTCAAATTTTAGGAAAGGCTTTTTAAAATAAAAAATGAGAATAAAATAAGAATTGAGAATAAAATCAGATCTCAAAATTTAGGAAATGATTGAAATTAGAAAGGGCCTAGAAAAGAAAGTAAGAAAAGAAGAAAAAAAAGAGGGAAAAAGGAAGGGAGGGACGGTAGCCCCCTTCTCCTGAGGAAAGGCTGACCCAGCCAGGCTGGACCGAGCCTAGGTAGGTCCTCCCTCGAGCCCTGCAACACGAAGCATCCAAGAAAACAAACTAAAACATAATACAACTAAAAGTTCACTTCGAATGCCCATAAAAGTACTATGGAATTTTCGTGGTACATTAACTACCAGAAACTTTCAAATGTGCAAAATAACACGATAACAATAAATAAATATCATGCCAGCTAAAAGTTAAAAAACAATGCTATGAAAAAAACTTGTGCATGTTGGATAGTGGGGGACACAAACTCCAAATCACCTGTCAATGCTCAGATTAGCACATGCAAGCTCATCATGAATCAGTATCCCTTGATGCAGGTATAAAAGATCCACAAGAAACATTCTTTTTATCCTTCGACTGGACTGACTGGTCCAGACCTGGGAGGGACAACCAGCTCTTTCATGTTGGTTTAACGCCTTCTTTCCATAAAGAAAATCAATCCTAGTTATCTAGAACTTATATATGTGATTCCTATGTTCTAGGTTTTCAATTTTCGTGAGTTTTCTGTTAGGACAACCATTAGTGCCTCCAAAGTTTCCCTTATAGAGATGTCTCCAATGACGAGTGGCGCTCCAGCTATCTCTCGTCCAGAGGTGGTGAGCCTCCTCCAAGGTTCGAGGGTGCTTCGACTGTATCTCACTCCTGAGGTGGTATTTATCCTTCCCCGACTCTTTCACATCCCTCCCGCTTTGTTCCCATGCATTCCCACCTCGCTGACAATGCCAAGAACAACGCCCTTTTGCTATTTTTCCTACAGATTTTCCAACCCTTCCCCATCCCTCCCGGTGCTCTTCCAGCCCTCCACCTTCACTGCCACCGTTTTCCAACCATTCCTCTTTGTTGCCGCCACCATTTCAACCCTCGATCATTGCTGCCATCACCCCAAAAAATCCTCTCACATCGCTCCCTGTTGTTTGCATGTTGTCTGACACCAAGACAAACCGCTTGTTGTCTTCTGCATGTCAACAGCCTTTTGAACCCTTGCATCACTTTCCAACCCCTCGCCGACCACCACTACCCCCTTAATCTACCCCCTAACTTAAATTTTTATTGTCGTACTGTTGCAATTTCATTATTTTAGTTGTAATTTTCTACTTAATTCCTGTAATAAATTTTCATTTTCCTATTGTTGTTTGGTTAACTCCGAAATCATTTGGCATCAGAGCTGCCCTAACTTTATTCCTATCATAGGGCTCCTACCATCCACCACTACCCCACCCTATCTTAACCCAAAATTTTGTTGCCCTACATCATCCTTACACACCTCCTTCAACCTACCAACACCCAAAACCTAATAATGCCGCCAAGGAGGAAATTGTTGGAATATGATCAAGAGATTACCATGGAGGAGATGCAATGGGAATTCCGCTGAGTGTTGCAATAGCTTCTTGAACTAGAGAAAAGGACCCAAGGAGTGGTCGCCGTAGAGCTTGGTAGCAAGATCCAAGAGAAAAGAGAGAGAGAAGAACACATGAATCCATCCCGTAGGGATGGTTCCAATGGAGAAGAAGACAAGTCATGACGCTTTAGGAGACTGCATCAGAGGAGACCGGAGATGAAGTGTTTGTTGGAGGATAAAGAAATGAAGTGCTTCTTAGAGTACAGAGGCTCGGGAGTAAAAGTGGATATGTCGGATTTCGAGAGAACTAATCCGTATGATTCCATAGAATGATTGCAGACCATCGAGAAGAACTTTGAATACAAGGTGTCAAATAATTGCAAGGTGAAATTAGCACATATCAAGCTTAAAAAGAGTCATTTGTTGTGGTGGGAGAACATGAAGAGGGAGAAATAGATAAGGAAGGAGCGAACAACCCGGGAAAAGATGAAGAGAGTTGCAGTGGCAGTACCTACCCCCACACTTCCGTTGGAATATTTTATTACTCTGTTACCTACAACAAAAGGACCAACCAATGAAGGAGTGCACAATAGAGTTTATGTAGATTAAATTGAAATATGATTTGACGTGGCTAGAAGAGCACACGATAACTAGACACCTGGGAGGCTTGAAGCCTGCCATCAAAATGTAGTCCAACTATAGTCTTACCAGTCTTTGGGGTGACAATCAAACCTTAGCACTGAAAGTGGAGAAACAACAAAAGCAGAGCAGGCACCCACTGTCATACAGATAACCACCTGCAGTTTGAGACATCAGTAGGAGCACGCCTCATGGATTTGAAAAGATTGATCAGGAAAAGGACAAAGCCAATCAAAGTTAGAAGAAGTCTGAGAAGAGTAGCACACGTAATACAGCCCCAACAAGGGATCGCTACAAATGCCATGGACTTGGGCGCATTGCTTCTAGTTGCTCGACCATCCAAGTTGTGTCCTCTACAAAACAGAGTGTAGTAGAAGAAATTAGCAACGAAGAGGCAACCGAAGAATACTATCTTGCACCGGATGAGGGTGCAATGCTTGTGATTCGACGAGTCCTACAAGCTGAGGCTACGAATGATCAGCAGTGGCTTCACCATAATATATTCTGCACCCGCTGCACTGTGAAGGGAAAGATATAAAATCTCATCATCGATGAAGAGAGCACAAAGAATGTGGCATCTATACATATGGTGAACAAATTGAACCTTGCGACTCACAGAAATTTTCAACCATACTCCTTGACGTGGGTAAAGAAAAACGAACAGAGTCAACATTGAAAGAAGATGTCTTGCGGTGTTATCGATTGGTAACCAGCTGCAAGATTAGATTTGTTGTGTCATGGTGCTCATGGATATCTGCCACCTTTTGTTAGGGAGACCGTGGCAATTTGATCGTCGGACTTAACATGGCAAGTTAAGAAATATCTACTCCTTCACTAAGGATGGCAAGTGCATAGCCCTACCTTATATTAAGTCTGAGATTATAGGAACCATTGCCAGCAGACAAGTGACAACGGGATTTGTTGTGGTAATGATAGAGGAAAACAAAACAGAAAATCTGATTCCAAATACAGGCCAATCACTACAGAGAACATGTCAGGATATCATGATTGATACCTTAATACCATGGCCGCCACCGTTAGGAGTTCAATCTGTTCTCACGTCAGGTATGATTGAGCCAACCAGGGACTACCTTTAGAAGAATCAACAAGATGCACTTGACATGAAGTCTCAGTTCAGTCGAGGAGTGCACCCCAATATGGTTGGATCAATATGGATAATTGTTAGCAAATGGGGAAAACTCCTCAGACGACGGTAGGATCCAAGTGCTTCTTAGGTCGTAGTCAAGGATACTTCAACCCCAGGAAGTTACAGTAGCTTCACTACTTTCAACGTGCAAACAAAAGCTTTGACCCTAACCCCGGAGACTGATGTGAGTGTAAAGGAGCCAATGAACCATCATGTAATTCCTTCGTCTGAACCGAACTGGTCCAGACCTAGGAGGGCTGACCGGCTCTTGCACATTGTTTTATCGCCTCATTTTCATAGGGGGTCCAATGCTAGTTATACAGAGCTTATATATGTTTTATATTTCAGGTTTTCAGCTTTCAAAAGTTTTCTGTCGGGATAGTCGCAGGCATCTCCAAGCATTCTATTCTAGGGTTGTCTTCAAGGGCGGGTGGTGCTCCGGATTTATCTAGCCCTGAGTTGGTGATTCTCCTCCAAAGGTCAAGTGATGTTCCGGCTTCTATCTCGCTCCTGAGTTGGTATTTTTCATTCTCTGACTCTTCCACATCCCACTTGCTCCGTTGCCAAGCAATCCCCCCTTGCTGTCGCAACCCAAAACAACACTCATTTGCTATTTTTCCTGTAGATTTCCCATATCCAGCCCTTCCTCTTCACTAACATTGTTGTTCCAGCCCTCCACCTTCGTTGTTGTTGCTGTCCAACCCTTTCTCTTTGCTGCCGCCACCATGTCAAACCCTCAATCCTTGTAGTCATCACCCTAGACAGCTCTCCCACATCACTTCCTGTTGTTTGCTTGTTGCCCGAAACAAGGGACACAACCACCTTACTGTCTTGTGCTTGCCAATCGCCTATTCAACCCATGTGCCACGTTCCAAACCCTCGCGCTAACCGCCACCACCACTCTTGGATCTACCCCCTAGCGTGAGTTTGTGTTGTCAATTGTTACAATTTCATATTTTCGTATGCTGGTTGTTATTTCATATTTGATTTCCGTGATAAAGTTTGGTTATTGTTGTTCGGTTAACTCCAGTATCATACTTACTATAATTCTTTTTCTCCTACCTCACACTGATCACACACTAGAGTGCTTCTACAATGCATAAGTGCCTTCTCCTATTAATTCATTCTGCACTTCTCTTTTGACTCTCCATACCTAACTCCAAATTGCCAAAACAAGGTAGTAAGAAACTTCCTCCTCACATTCCCACTCATCCCCCTACTAAACTTCCTCCTCACCTCACCCTCACCCTCACCCTCATCAGAATCAAAATCAAATTTATAGGTGTAGCGGCCAATGTAAAGACATACTAGTGTATCAAAGGCAAGTTGGGCAGCACCCATAAGACAAAGTGACGCAATAGGGCCTTAAACACGTCTTGGGCGACAATCCCTACCTAGGCAACCACCTCAGTTTAAACTACTAAGTATTTATATGCTCACATTTATAATGCAAATTCTTGTTATTAATTATTTTAAAACATACATAATCATATTGTGAGATGATGTGCTACAAATCTAATGATGGCGAAGAGTAAGAGCAATGAAAAAGATGAAATAGTACAAAGAATTAGACTTATCATAAGCTATAGTACTACCAACTTAAATTTCTATTTGCTTGTTTAAACTTGGAAACATAACTTTGGGACATTGTGTACACTTTGTTTTAGACAATCTATTTAGTATGGCATAAAACAAAAAATGTATTTTTTCCCTACTATATTTTAATAGGTTGGTGTGATGGTTAATTATATCATACTCTGCAAAAGAATTTGACATACCTAAAATATGTGAAGATTTTTAGTGCCTCAGTTTGCAAAGTTGAATGCCTAATCCAGGTATGTTGCCTTCTGAAAGCCTAGTTGTAATGATAAATAATAATAATAATAATAATAATAATAATAATAATAATAATATCATAAAGAAATAATTATTTTTTTTCTAAAAAATGAATTAACTGTTTCCGACATCTACTATACCTGGACAGCAGGTGTCGTTTCCATCGCTCGTGGGGAGTAAAGTCCGAGGAGGGGTTCTTCTCCTTTCATTCGAACCCAACGAGGGAGAGAGACGGGAATTGCGAGAGAGCGAGAGAAGAAAAAGAAAAGGAGAAGGAAGAAGAAGAAACAATAGAGGAAGAAGAAAAAGAAACAAGAGGAGGAGGTTACCTGTAATCAAACTAAAGAGGAGGGAGAGTTTGTAGGGCATTTTCCTCGCACAAAGGGAGCTCGAGAACGGCTCTGTCGAGTGTCGTGAGCAACCGGTGAAAGGAGGAAGAAAAAGAAGAAGCCTGCTTTCGCTACCTGGACGGTTCGAACGACTCACCCAAGGTTCCCACTTGCGTAGCTGCATTTCAGCTATCCTGCGAGCGTAAGAAGAAAAAGGTACGAAGTTGCAAACTGCTCGTACGCATCACAGGAGGCATTCATGCCTAACCGAGCCGTAGACGAGGAAGGAGAGCTTGTGCGGCTTGTAGAAAGCTCGACCGAGAGCTTGGGGAGGAAGAGGAGGTCGTGGGATCTTGTCGCGTGCATGAAGTGGTTCAAATGACTTAGGGCAGGCAGAGGGTTTAAAAAGGTTAAATATTAATTAATTTAAGTGATTAATTTTAATTAATTTAAATTATGTTATGTAATGTAATTCCAAATTACTTCAGTTCATTTCCAAAAAAAAATTTAATGATTGATTCTTAAAAATAATAGGGATTTTGACAAGGAAGCAAAGGCTGACGAAATTAAAGGAAAATTTCAGGTGCAAAGATTTATTTTAATTGTTGCATGTAATTATTCTAACTAATTAATATTAAATGATGTTCACGAAAAGTTTAAGAATGCTACCTAATTAGAAATTTAGAAAATTAATCTAATTTAATTATGATATATAATTGCAAGTAGTACAATAAACTGATAAATAGTTAATATTTAAAAATATATACTAATTAAGTACTTTATGAAATACCAATTAGGAATTCAATTAACAGAATTATACATAATGATGTTTAAGTATTTATGTTTAGTTACTTTGGGTAATGACACAACACTTAGCAATTTGTTAGCTAACTCCGTTCCTAGAACCAGAGGCAGAGGCAGGACTAAGCTGGCTCGCCCCTAGTTACTTGTTTTCTGCGAGTTTTGAATGTTTGAGTTTTAATAATTTCTTATCTTATCCGTATCGCATGGGTGGGGTGCCTTTATTGGGTCTTCTCATACAACCTTTATGTACTTTTTCTATTTTAATATAATTAGCCTTCGAGCGTTTCAAAATATATATATATATATATATATATATCATACAGGCTAATCAAAAATCAATATGCTCCTACGGGTGCACCAAAAAGCCTAGGCTAATTGAGGAAAGAAACTACAAGCTTCATACGACACTATATAGATGAGTAATATATTTTTCTTATACAATAGTTTTGTTTATTTATTTTTACTGTTTTCAACTTTTATTTTTAAAATGCAAAATATCATAGTTTCTTCTAAATGTTAAATGCAAGTTTTCTTTTAAATATTAAATGCAACATAAAAATGAATAAAATATGATATATGCATGCATACATGGGAGTCACTCCTGGATGGTACTAGTAAAGTATTGCAATTTACTCATGCACGAAATAGAAATGAAAATGGAAAAGAATGTATACAATTATAGTGGGTTTGAAAAGGTTAAACAAATATTTTTATAAAGTAAAAGTTTAGACGGTGACACACAATTATAAAAAGTGTAACCTAAAAAAATGAAATAAAATGAAATTATTTTCTTTACTGCTCGCTTTTACTATTATTGCACTTTTACAAAAATATTTTAAAATTAAAATTATTATAATTTAGAAACATTTACCAATTGAATAATTTTAACTCAAATGATAGTTGCTAACATTTTGACAGGAAAACCAGCTATAGAATAGATAAACCCCGGGGAGTACTTGGAGCGCAAGTTTATAGGCATTGCAGTTTATTTTATTTTTTGTATAAATGAAAATGTAAATGTTTAAATATGAACAGTCTATTGTAAAGATAAGTTGTTTGTTATAGAATAACTCTCGTGTTTTGAATTTTTATTTTTTTGAAGAAATAAAATTATTAACACTGTCGTTGTCGGTTCCAAGCCCGGATGTAAAAAGTGGAGGGTTGCGTTAGGTAGTCAACAGCCAGCGTAAAACTTGTCAAAAAAAATCATGACATGAATCCTTTTGATCATTGTGTAAGTGCTAGAGCGTCCCTTGAAAGCGACGCGTTGTATGGCTCGAATACGGTGAAAAGTGTGCGAGGCCGCTTCTGATCGACGCCGGGTGTAGTGTCGAAGTAGCGAGGTTCCCACATTACGGACGGATGTGGGTAAAGAGTTAGTCCATGATACTAGTATTAGGATAGGATCTTAGAATATAGGTACTCTCAATGGTAAATTAATGGATTTAGTTGATATTATGATCCATATTCAAGAAACTAAATGGGTTGGAGAAAAAACTAAGGAGGTTGATAACTTAGGTTTTAAACTATGGTATTCTGGTAAGAGTCGTACTAGAAATGGTGTAGGTGTAATTATAGATAAGAGTTTGAAAGATAATGTTGTTAAAATTAATAGAGTTGGAGATAGAATTATAACACTTAAGATTATTATTGATACTAAGATTTTTAATATTATAAGTGCTTATGCTCCTCAAGTTGGTTTAGACATAGGCTCTAAAGATAAATTCTGGAATGATTTAGAAGACTTAATGCACTTGATACCCCTTGAAGAAATTTTTTTTAATTAGAGGAGATTTAAATGAACATGTTGGTGGAGTGGAAGAAGATTTTAGAAATATTCACGGTGGCTACGGTTATGGAGCGATTACTAAAGAAGGTAGAGTCATTGTAGATTTTGTTTTAGCGTATGATTTGATTATTACTAATACTTTATTTAAGAAAAGATATGAGCATCTTATTATTTATAAAAATGGATCAAATAAAACACAAATTGATTATTTTATGAGAAGAAGAGATTATCGAGATTGTAAAGATTGTAAGGTCATTTCAAGTGAGGAATTAGATACCCAACATCGATTATTAGTTCTAGATTTTAAGATGAAGAGTTGTAAAAAAAAGAATATTAGGATTCAACATCGTAGAATTAGACGGGGGTACCTAAAAGATAAATAAAATTATTTTTATGAGTAAAATTCGAGATTTAAACATTTGGGATGTCCATGAAGACGCAAATGTTATGTGGGAAAAATTAACTAATACTATTAAACAAGTGGCTAAAGATGTACTTGGAGAATTAAAAGAAAAAAATTTTATAAATAAAAATAGTTGGTGGTGGAATAATAATGTGGAAGAAAAGATAAAATATAAGAAGTTATATTATAAAAATTGGTTATGTAAAAACGTAGAGAACTGGGAAAATTATAAAACGACCCGCTGGGAGTCTAACAGAATAATCTGTTACGCTAAAAATTATGTTTTTAGTAATCTTTATAACAAGTTAGATACTAAAAAATGTGAAAAATATATGTATAAACTAGCAATAAAGAGAAAAGAAAATTAAAGATTTAACTCAAGCAAAGTGTATTAAAGATGAAAATCAAAAAGTGTTTTTCTTAGAAAAAGATATTCAACATAGGTGGGTGAGTTATTTTAATAAACTTAATGAAACTGTTGAAAATACTGTCGACCTTAGTGATCATACTATCGTTAATAATAATAAAACTTTTCATTTTTACCGTCACATTAGTAGAAAAGAAGTTGAGGAGGCTTTAAAGAAAACCAAGGGTGTAAAGTTTGTAGGACCTGATGATATCTCAATTGAAGTGTGGAAATGTTTAAATGATTTAGGGGTTTCTTGGCTTACTAAACTTTTTAATATTATTTTAAAAACTAAAAAAATGTCTGAGTGGAGGAAGAGTAGTTTTGGTCCTCATTTTGAAGAATAAAGGAGATGCACAAAAGTGTGCAAATTATAGAAGAATTAAATTGATGTGTCATACTTTAAAATTATAGGAGAGGGTAATTGAACATAGGTTAAGACGTATTGTCAAGGTTTCTCATAATCAATTTAAATTTATGTCGGGCAAGTCTACTAAGGAAGTTATACATTTATTGAGAGGTTTGATGGAGAAGTACAGAGATAATAAGGAGGATCTACATTTGATTTTTATTGATTTAGAAAAAGCTTACGATAAGGTTCCTAGAAATGTTCTTTGGAGAGTCCTTGAGAAGAAAGGTGTTGATATGACTTATATTCAAGTCATTAAAGATATGTATATTAGAGTTGTTACATGTGTACGAACTGAAGGAGGATTAACCAAATATTTTACTATTTCTGTTGGTTTACATCAGGGATCTTTAAGCCCATATCTTTTTGCTTTATTTATGGATGGTCTTACTGGGCATTTACAAGAGGATGTACCTTGGTGTATGTTTTTTGCTGATGATATCCTCCTCGTGGATAAGACGAGAGAAAAAGCCTTATGGAGGTCTACATTGGAGTCTAAAGGTCTTCGTTTGAGTAGAACTAAAACTGAATACATGGAATGTAATTTAGTGATAGTAGCTCTAGTGACATAAGTGTAACTTTGGGTGATCAAATTATTAAAAGTTGTGATCGATTTAGATATCTCGGGTCCATTGTTCAAAGCGATGGTGATATAGATGGGGATGTTAATAGTAGAATTCAGGTTGGTTGGTTGAAGTAGAGGAATGCGTACGGCCTATTGTGCGATAAAAAAGTACTGCTTAGACTGAAAGGAAAATTTTATAAGATGGTCGTGAGACCTACAATGCTCTATGATGCTGAATTTTGGCCTTTAAAAGAGAAGCATAATGCTAAGTTAAGTGTTACCGAGATGAGAATGATTAGGTGGATGAGTGGCTTTACACTTAGAGACGGATAAAATTAGAGAGAGTCGCCTTAGATGGTTTGGTCACATTAAATGTCGACCACCTGATGATCTGATTAGGAGAGTAGATGTTTTAGATACAACTTATGTTAAGAAAGGCAGAGGTAGACCTCGGAAAACTTGTGCTTATTGCATAAAAAATGATCTTAATTTATTAAAATTAAACGAAAATTTGACACTAAATAGGACGCAATGGAGAAAAAGGATTCATGCAGCCGACCCCACTTAGTGGGATTATGGCTTTTTTGTTGTTTTTGTTGATGTTGACGATGAAATAAAACTATTAGATAGGTTTCCTCGGTCTGACCGTCAGTTCCTGCCTTGATAATTCCAAGCTCATCGGACTGGATCGTGGTACCTTATTAATACTAGTAAATGCAGTAATGGATATCTTAAGAGTGCAACCAGAATGAAAGACATTGAGAATAGATGTAACTGATTAAGCTAGTTGCTTGGATAAGCCAATGGAATTAGTGATTCGAGTCAAGTCTCCGATTGGTTTTAAGCGAGGGGCAGGCTGTATTTAGTATTTATTATAAAGCTACTTAAAGAAAGCACAATTTCTTCTAATTTCAGATAGAACAACAAAGGTAAAGAAAGTGTAAATCATTTCACTACAAAATTTTCTATTTTTCTTCATGCAAATATGTCTCAATGGTAAAAAACAAAGATAAAACTATTCTTAATCATTTTACTATACTTAGACCTCAATACCGGAATTCTGCAACAAGCTGATAAGAAAAAAAAAACTTCAGCAACAATAGCCATACCATGCAATCCGAAAACCCTTTATCACAATGTTAACTTGTAAATGTGTAAATGGCAAAGAAGGTGTGCATGGTACAGGACATGCATATGCCGAGGATGCAAGGATAAAGCAGAAATTAAAGATATTTATTTAAAAAATGAGAACTGTTCTAGCATCATAGATGGAGAGAATAAACTTAATCTTATTAGCCAGTAGAGTTGACAGGGGAATACCTGAGGTATGATTGGCAGAGAATCTGTTAGTGGAATAATACCCTCTTCCTTCTCTGTCGGTGTAGGGTTTGCTGTACGTCTTGGATCAAGATAGCGCTTATCAAGAGCCAATACCTAAAATTGTACAGTCAATTTTAAAATTGATTTAAAAACTTTCAACAATTTATGAAGCAAAAAGTAGATAGAAACACAGAATTCATAGTGAGCAGACTTCAAATAACCAACGAAATACAGATTAACAGAATTATATTTGCATAACATAAGGCTTATTTTACTGATATGTTGTAGCTAACCTGATCGGCAATAGTTCCAATGAGAAGTTGTTTGGAAGTTATGCCCTTAGCTGTTGTAGTTACAGTCATAACTTTCACAGAATGGGTAAAAAAATATGACTGGGATTTGACCATCACCTCGGGCCGAGAATATAAAGATAGAGGAGACGTCAAGTTATGATTTCCCAGAACAAGCTTCAAGATGTCCTTGTTATCCTATAAAAAAAATTTAAATTCTCAGTACCTGCCGTGTTGAAATATAAATGATAGAAATGTAAATACCATGATTATTGTAAGAAATACGAACCGCGCGAGACTGATCATAGATTTCAATAACTGACATTTCATATCTGTGTGCTCTCAAATTGAAGTAGTGGTATACAACCCAGTTCTCACTAACAACCTTTTAAGGAAAAATAGAAAAGAGGTCACAAGAAGATTTCCCAAAAGCTGCTCTACAGTATTGATAGCTACTGAAGAAATGGAAGGTTCAAACTACTTACAGCATTCACAGGGCCTTGTGCACCCTGGTGAATCACACGATGTAATATGCGTCCAGTTACAGCATCAATTAGGTATGCTATTAACCAAGCTTCTTCTGGTGTCACTGAACCAATCTCGCCAGCAGCTTTTGGAGAGACGGTCGCAACAAAGAGTAGGCTTCTTGATATGTACTTATACATCACATCTTGATCAGCTATGACTTTTGCTTGTGTATGAACCACCTAGAATTCGAGCAGAATGTTTCTAAGCAATGTAGCAATATGCAGAAGCACACACCAAAAAAACAAACAAACAAACAAACAAACAAGCTGACAATCTCTTCAACTACAAAACATTGCACATAAAAATTGATATTAAAGAGGTAATTTTACAATACATGTAAAAGTGGTAGCCATTCAGTAATTGATTGATTCATAGATTCTTTTTTTTTCTCAAATATCACTTTTGTTATCATTAGCCATATCTTGACGAGTTGAGGCCAGCTTTATGAACCATCTTCCATTCATTTAAATTGAGTAAAGCATGTATGGTTAATGAATCCTCCTTTCATTCAGTAGGCTAATATAGGTAATTAATATGAATATTTTGTACTAGCCAATTTAGTTCTTGAATTAAAAAGAAATGAGTATTCTAACGCATAAATATGTAAAAAAAAAAAAAGTGCTCCTATTTGAAAAAATTAAAGATTAGTTAATAAGCAAACATTTCCGATGTGTTCTAGTGAAATGAACTAATATTTAAGCTTTGTTTGGAACAATTGAGCTGATACAACACCTTTCTTGGGTTGCCTGAAATTGCCATATACTCATATTGAACGACGTGCCATTTTCATAAAGAATGATACTGAAATTACAGAAGAAAAAATGAGATTTTTCTATAACATTCCGTAGTTTTTTCAAAAAAGCTGAAGTGGAAGGATCTATAGCTCTCCTCCAGAAAATAAAAGCTGAATCAAAAGTAACCTAAACATGTGTGGACAGCACACCTGCTGATATTAGATAAAAATTCCTCTGGATGAACCGCATTAACAAACAATTATATGGCAGATTTCGTGGCAATATTAATAAATAGCTATAGAAGTTTCCAAAACACAAATAAAACAAAAAGCACAAAGCAAACTTTAAATTCAAAGGATCTTAAAATATAACTACGCAACTACATTTTTAAATAAAACTTGCGCAAAGAAATAAGGAAGGGCAGTACAAAGTGAGTTGCCAAGGAAAACTTGCTATAGCATGATGAGCAAAATAAACACCTGAAAATTGAGAAATACATTAATTATGCTACAAGTAGTACTACGATAAAAACAAGCATGCACCTAATGCAAAATATTTTTTCAAACAATTAACAAGGGTGAAAATTGCAAGAAACAAAACCAAAGATGAAAAAAGATAAAAAAAATTAGCAAATTGAAACTGCAGCAGACCTCGTTCAGCTTTCTCGTAGCAATGACCGTAAGCTTCTCAGAGTGAGCTGGAAAGATGATTGACCACAACTCTTTAGTATTAAAGCAGTATTGATCTTCCAAATCAGATTTGCATTTGGAATTGAAAGAATAGCCCTTCATAATGCCTTCAATAGAATCAACTGAGTACCAGTAAATATTTGAGATTTCGCGAAGAAAGATGTCAATAGATTCAGCTGTTCTTGGATACAAATGTGCATCAAAATTTGAATCTATCACAAGATGGAGATGTTGCTCAGTTGAGTCTGTAAGAGGTAGCCGGATGACTTGAAAAATGGAATGAGGAAGCTTTTGAGAGCTTCTCAGCTTTCCAGTATAAGAATCAATTATTGAGAAAACACCTGAATCCGGTCCACATTTGGCCAATACAAGAACAGATGGGTTCTCATCCATTGCGTGATGATGAGGAACCTGCCACTGTGATAGCTTTAGAGCAGAAGGATGTTCCCAACCTTCTATTATACGAAGTGAAGGAAGAAGAAGGGACCAAACAATCCGACCATCTCCTGTGTGAAGTGCATAAACCTTTCTAGCTTTAGTAAGCACAATAATTAACTTCCTAAATCCATTATGGTCCCTTGTCAATTTAGTTTTCTCCGAACTTCTCAATCTCATCTCTTGTAAAGCAACAAGGTCATCAGAAGTAGCAAGCATGAGGGTTCCTTTGAGTTTCAGCATATGCCCCTTTAACAAATAAACCAAAAGAAGCAGAGTTAGAGGCAAACTTATTGCAGGAAACTGTGGATTTACTAAAAGCTCAATATGATAAATGCAACAATAGCTACAATGGCAAATCAAGAAGCTCTAAGTTTCAAATTTGCAATTCTCACACTTACAAACTTTTTATACTCTGAATGGCATGCACTGATGTGGGAGCTTCCCACACAAACATTTCTGCAGTATTGTAGCTGCTACATTACCGCAGCTACAGTACCGTGAGAGACAGGCCCAAAAAGTCACGTTTTTCTTTTTTATGTTTTCTTTCCTATTATCCTTCATTCATTTTTAATCATCTCCTATATATGTGTTGTATTAGGATTTGGAAGTCAGATTTTGTCGTGTTCCTGTTAAGGACAGCCATCGGTGCTCGTTTCTCTTTTCGAAGGTTGTATCTGACGGTTTGATGGTGCTCCGACTGTCTATATTTCCTGATGTGGTGATTATCTTCCATAGCCCCTACCAAATCCTCCCCACGTCGCTCCCGGCTGCTACATCCCTACTGAAGCCACCTAGGACAGGAGCTACTGCTATCTTTTCCAGCAATTTCCCTATTTCCAGCCGCCTTCCCCTCCCTTCCCTGCCCCATTGCCATCCCACACAGCCGCCTCCACCCTCCCCATACCTTCTTCCCACGTCACTCCCAGTCACCAATCCTTGCTGCCACCATCAGGAAAACAGCAAATCTGCTATTTCCCAGCTGTCAGTCCAACCATCATTCCGACTTGCTGGCGCCTTGACTTCAGCCTATCCTGCAGTTCCAGCAGTTCCCGCTAGCTGGCCCTGCATCGGACAGCACTCCTCTTGATGTCCTGCGATCCAGAGCCCTTCACCTTCACTGCGCCTCGCTGCCCTAGCCCTCTGCTTTGCTGCCAACACAATTCTAGCCCCTCCCTTCGCTGTCCCAACCATCCACAGCCCATTTCAGCCACCTACCTCCGCTCCCCAACCACCTAGCCGACCTCCACCACTCATGAATCGAGCCTAGTATGACTTTGTGTGATGTTTATATTAATTTCCCTTTCAATTGTGTTTGATTGTAACTGACTATTTGCTTTCAATAATAATGTTTGTATCATTTACTTTACAAAGAAAGAATTAAATGAAGATACTATTTCTGGTTAAGACAAAATGAAAACTGCAGAAACAAGAAAATTTACAGATGAAGAAACGAATTGAAAAATAAAGATCATTATTAAAGACCATTTCAATTACTTCTACTTCAGTGGCACAAAAGAGTATAAAAAATGACCTTATCATGACTGCTTTGCAATAGTTGGCACTTTGAACGCAATTTGAACACATCTCCTGTGAGGTATGTGAAGCAAAAGAGAAACAATGTGTATGGGAAGATATTGGGTTACACTCAGTTCTTTTTGTAATATATGAAGGAGACGCCACTCAAATTGCGTTGACTTGATAGTACTGAAAAGCATTTCACATTTCTGAACGTAGGATTACAGTAAAATTTTATTAATTTTCATCAACGCATGAAATTAATGAACTTAATATTACAGTACCACTGACAAGAGAAGTAAAACATCATATTCATTTGCATATCATATAAATTCAAGTATAGCACATAAAAATGGAAGCTTTCAAAACGAACTTTTAAATTGCAAACGTAAATGGTACAAACAGTCAATCCTATGATGATTAAGTTGAAAATCTCAACCGGAGAGATTCATCATCAAAACAAAGTCCTCAAATTACAAATGTAATCAGTTTAGATAGCATGCCCCGATGATGATCATGTTTAAAATAAATTTCATCGGAAGGGTTTATTTTGAAGTTTAAACTACGCAGTTCTAAATACAATTCTTCCAAGCAGTCTACCTCAATGATGATTGTGTTCATAAAAAATTCCAACTACAGATATCGACTCTCAAGACAAATCTCTCAAATTACAAATATAAGCACTAAATATATTCTGCCCCAATGATAGCCACATCTACAAAAAGATATCAACCAAACGGATCTATTTCAAACTCGAGCATTCTAATTGCAAATAGAAGTGGTGTGAGTGATCTGATACTGGTGATAGCCATGTTGAAAAAAAATCTAAATCGGTAAGACTTCTATTTTTAAAAATGCCTTAAATTTTAATAAATATTATTTTTGGCTCAAATTCCAATGCAACATAAAAGACTAGTAAAACTTATAAAATGCAAAGATATTCAAGTGGAATTCTACCACTAAAAGCTAAAATTAAAAATTCATTCACCCACTACAAAAGTTTGTCAAAGGTAATAAATTAAAATTTTAACTAAGCTCACAAAGAATCAATATAACATCAAGCATACCTCTCCAATCACTCTCAAAAGTTCACATGCCAGTAAACACACGACATTATCATCTAGTTGCGTAATTTTGTAAAAGAATGATAGCATTAAAATTTGCAATTACACTAAAGCTCTCTAATAGGATAGTTCGCCCCTCAATGATGATATTATATTACGATCTCTGCCAAAGCCCATATGACGTGCAAATGTCCACGCGCAAGCAAGACGCACGCAAGGGTGGAATTTTTCTCATCCTGAGAGTTCAGTAGCAAAAAAAATCTTGCTATCGTATTTAAGGTTTTGGCTAATGTATTTACTCTATCTCCACCAAATACATTCCTACACCCATTATCTAAACTAAAACCCAACTCTAGAAAAAACCTTAAAATGAGAAATAAGTCGTCATACCACCAAGGAGAAACCCTCAAAGAGATGTTCAAGAACTTATAATAAAAGATATGCAGTGGAAAATCTTTCAATTACAATGGAGGCTTGTTGATTTTAATAAAAAATAATATGAGAAAGTCACCCACAGCAATAACGATGACAACTCTCATGAAGAATATTACAAAAACCCTTTTCACCATGATGCCTCAAGCGACAAAAAGCCAATGCCACGTCGATTCGACATTGAGTTATGATTTTGGAATGAATGTTTATTTATCATATTTTGGCGAGTGCATGGATCCAATTGAATTCATCAAGTGGTTCTAGGCAGGAGAATATGTTTTCGAGCACAACAAAGTTACACCTGACATAAAGCTGAAACTAGTTGTCATTAAACTAAAGAACATTTTCCTGTGAAGATTTTGAAGTGTCTACGCCAGTGTGAAAGAAAACGTGAAATCACGACCTAGTCCAAGGTGATAAAAAAAATGAAACACAAGTACTTCGCAGCGTACTATAGACAAAATATCTTTTCTACACTTCGCCTTTGCAGCAAAAGAGCCTATCAATTAAAGAGCACATTGTTGAGTTTGAATAGCTTATATTGAAGTGTGATTTGATGGAGCCAGAAGAGAACGCCATAAACCAATATCGCTGACGATTGAGATCATCTATAGGAAATGTAATATAGTTACAACCTTATTGAATTTTATGAGATATCCAAACATTAAATTTGAAGATGGAGAAGTAGCACGGCAATATCAGATCCACTCCACACTTCAAATAGAAATCGTACATGGAGTAGAGTGGCAAAAACACACTGACTAGAGCACCCAACCACGTCCCTCATGAAAAGACAATACATGAAAAACAAGAACTGATCGAACAAACACCACCAAAATATATTCAGTCAATGTGTTTCAAATGTCATGGATATACACACATCGCATCCAATTATCCAAAAATGAGAGTTTTATATTATTGAGCATCGTGCAATGGAATAAGAAGACAGTGTAGAATCTCGAATGAGGAGAATGAAAAGGACTATGAGCTACCAGTAAAAGATGATGATGCTTGTGATTCAATGATTTCTTTAGACCGAGCCTAAGAGGGAATAATAGTAGCTTCGACACCTCTTCCATACCTGTTGTACTGTGAAGAGAAATGTCTATAGTCTCATTATCGATGAGAGTAGATAAGAGAAACAAGCCTTTATCTGGAAGTTTGTGGTTGTGTACTTCAACATCTTGGTGTAAGTTGTTTAGAGGAGCTTTTGCAGCACTTGCAATAAGTGTATCTTCAAAAATAACAATTGTATGGACACCCTAAGCAGTGTTATTTTCTGATATTGTTCATGTGCTTCCCTAGATATATTATTTCAATAGTCGGTATTGAGAAAGACACCGCTCCAATTGATACTATTTGAATTAGCCCAACCCATGAAATTTACTCAGGTATGATAATTCTATGAAATGACATTTTTTACATGAGATTTATCAAAAATGTCATCTCTATTGTGGAACCCATGATGGAGCTCCTTAAGGTAAATTTTTTTAGGTCAAAAGATGTGAGTTACGAGGCCTTGAAGAAGCAGGCTTCTCACACCACTGTTCTGGCACTTCTAGATTTCAATCAGTGTTCAAAATGGTGTGTGACGAATCTAATATGGAATTTTGATCTATCTTGAGTTAGGGAGGACGCCATATAATTTTTTAGTGAGAAGCTTAATGATTCTAGACGAAAATATTCTACCTATAATAAAAAATTTTATGTCATTGTGAGGCTCTTAGTCACTGGAGTCATTGTCTCGGACAAATTAGTTCACCTTTTACAATGATCGTGAGGCTTTAAGGAACTTGAATAGCTAGAGCAAGCTGAAGGGTAAAAATGCCTCTAGGACTCTTCACACTTTTCATTTTGTGCTCAAGCAATAAACTAAGAGTCGGAACAAAGTAGTTCATGTACTGAGTTGTCGTGACTTACTAATCACCAACATGCAATCTAAAGTAGTTGGTTTAGAAGTATCAAAAGATTTGTATACCATTGATAAGATCTTCAAAAGATTTGAAAGCATTTTCAAGAGAGACATTATAAGCATATCCACAAATCAGATGATTATTTATTCCATTAGAAAAAATTGCATTCCTGTGAGTTCACTCAGAGAGCATTTTGCAAGAGTGCATAATGGAGAACTGGCAAGACATTTTGCAAGGATAACTCTCCTTAATGAAGAGGGTAATTTTTATTGGCCAAAACTAATACGAAATTATAGAGAGACATGCCAGGCAGTGCTATGTTTGAGACTCAAAGATAGAATACAAGTCTTTACACTTCCCTTTCTGCTCCAGGGACATCATGGATGGATGTAAGAATAGAACTTATGGTGGGTTTGCCTCAGACATAACGGAGTAACGAATATCACAATAGTGATAAACCATTGCTCCAAGATGATATATTATATACCTTGTCACAATATATAGATATTTCACATATTATAGATTTATATTTCAGTGACATGATCCATCTTCACAGCGTGCCCATCACTACAAATAATGACATGAAATTTTTTAGTCAATATTGGAGGACCTTATGAAATAATTGGGTATAATATTCCAATTTAGTTCAACCGCATACTCACATACAGATGGGCAGACATGTGGTGATTCATAGTTTAGAAAATATCCTCGGGTGCTTTGTAAAAAAGAATGTCAAGAAATAACAATTGACTCTTCTTTAGATTGAGTTTGCTTATAATACATCCACTAGCCCGTCCCCAATACACAGCCTCTTTGAGATTACATATAATCAAAACTCTCTCATGCTAGTAGAGCTAGTGCCTATTCTTCCTACTATTAGATTTAGCATTGACGCAGAGGTCCAAGTTAAAGAGATTCAGATCTTACAATAGAAAGTGATAAAAAATTGTCAAGCAAAACATCAAAATATCATAAGCAAACTAACAAGTCCAAAAAAACTACGGTCTTCGATGAATAAGATATGGTATGGATCAATTAAAGGAAAGAATTCTTGCAGGGTCATTGGAAAGCCAAAACCTAGAGCTAACAGTCCCCATTCATGATTATTATGATCAAGAATAGTGCATACAATATTGATCAGCTGGAAGATTATAATATGTATGCTACCTTTAACATCATTGACTTCTTTTTGTACTATAATGATCCCAAAGCTTCCAGAGAAGAAATAAAAGCCATTCTTGCGCAAAGATAAGGACACGAGAGCATCCTTGCTCAAATAGAATGTGTGAGAAACAAGAAAAGTAGCCTTTACTCGAGGAGAATGACATGGGTCTGTGGGAGCATCCCTGCCCAAGCATGACGTGCATGACAAACAGGAAAATCCTATCCAGACCTTCTAGCAGTAGGAAATTTCCCACTATTACTATTGCAAGCCTTGCAGTGTTTCGATTTGCTTTACTTTGGGTTATAATTAAAGTTTTGTTTATCTCTTAGTATAAATACATTGCTTTGGATTTAATTATAAGGACTTCTACTTGTTTAATGTTATTAGAGACTTCTTTGTTTTCTGGTTAATGGAGTATTGCATCATGTATTCTCATGGATCTAGTGTGTCGGTAACTTGTTAAGGACTAGATCGTGAATCTCAGCTTTTGCCTCGCCGTTGACAATGTTGGTTGTTCTTCCTACTCTGTCCAGCCCGAATAGCCACCAAACCTCTTTAATCCCTTTTCATCTATGTCGGTTTCATATATTCTCTTCCTCTTGCTATTCCACAACCTCTCTCTACTAGATCCGATCCTTGAACACTTTCTAGGAATCCTAGAAAGATGTCATTGTATGTCATGCAACGACTCAACCGCCGCAAGTTGTGAATTATAGAATGCATTTTATAAGCAAAATTTCTATATGAGCTATGGCCAACTTAAAGATAAAAGCCACCTCACCTCTCTCATTCATTCTTTCCAGTAACCGCCCATACTCCTTTTCTTTCTTTATTTTTTCTTTTCTTTCTCTAATTCTCCTCCCTTACACGACAAAAACATAAAAATAATAAAAAAGGAAAGCGGGCACGAAATAAATATCTCAAACTTTGCAAAAATGTCCCTCACCTTCCCTCTTTCTCTCTCTTTCTCTCGTGATTTCTCTATGAAACTCCTCTCGTCCCTCTCTTTCTCTCTCATTTTACGCCTTCACAAATTCCTCTCTCGCCCTCTTTCTGTGAAGATCATAGCTCTCACCTCTCTCCTAGGGGAAACGATCTCTAGCTCTTTTTCTTTCGTAGGAGTGAGGATGAACAAAATTGTCTCCCGTGTCTCTTCTCTCCATGTACCTCTCTCTCCCTTTCTCTCATGATTCTTATCAATCTCTCATTACTACCTCTCTCTCTCCCTCTCTGATTTTTACGATCCAAGCTCCAGTTTTCCTGGGAAATTTCCATTGATCTTCTATTCTTTTCCTCTATTCGAGCCTCTACTATCCCCTTCCGTTCTCTTTTGTTTGGCTCCTGAGAAGCGAGCAGAACCAATTCTTTTCTTTATTTTTTTTATTTTTTTATTTTTTCTCTCTAATTCTCTTCCCTTTAACAACAAAAATAAAATAGTAATAAAAAAGGAAAGTGGTACCGAATTAAATTTTTCTCACAACTTTACAAAAAGGTATTTCACATTCTCTCTTTTTTGCTTCTCTCAAGGAATTTCTTTGAGAAACACCTCTCTTCTCTTTTTCTCTCATTTTACACCATTGATTCCTCTCTCTCGCTCTCTCTCTGTGTTTTCTCTCTTTTGGGGAAGCAATCCTAGTCCTTTGACTTTCCCAAGAGAGGGGACGAATGAAGTTGTCCTTCACTTCTACTCTCCCCATCTGTTGTCTCTCTCTTTCACAAATCTTATATATCTCTCGTTATTCTCTCTCTTTGATTTTCACAAGCTAGAGCTCAAGCTTTACTGAAAAATTTCTCAACGATCTCTCTTCATTTTCCTCCCAATTTGAGCCACCAATATCCCCTGTCCTTCTCTTTATTTGGATCCCAAGAAGCTAGGGGCGCCAATTCTTTTGTTTGAAATATCACACAAAACCGCCAACGTATCTATATTGCACCAAAGTTCGCCAACTTACTGCCGACCAAATTCCCCTCAAGATTTGCAGTTGAAATCTCTTACATAGTTGGCATCTAACTTTTGCTACAAACATATAATCATAAAACTTGCACTATGCTCATACCTGCTTGAAGTTCACTCAATGGAGACTGACCTACCAATTCTAGTACTTGTGCAAATATTTTTACCCATTACAAATCTGTCATATAGGTATGTTCCTTGTTATTTCATTTTAATTAGAGCTAGCACTTGCTCGCATGTTATAAAATATAATTGTTTACATATTTGTGTAGAGTGTGATATTATGATCAATGCTATAATTTTACATTGTTAATCTCATTTTTGCAAGGAACCCTAAGCTAACAAAACGTAGACATAAAATCATAGAGTCTCACACTTCCCTGCTTTGTCTCGATCACGACCCCATTACATTGTGATTGACACTTCCAAGAATCGACATTTACTTAGGGCCACCTATCACACACTTATTGTTGATTAGTTGAGGAGAATCACCTCTTAGTTTCTCATCGCACCATATTAAGGAGTAATATCTCTCTCAAAGATAATCCAGCCTCCCCTCAATGTACCCTAGGGAGGCTGGATTTACCCCCTGCTACCATAAAAATTGTCATGGAGATAGTTCATGACGGATGCATTATCTCCCTCGGGAATGATTCATTTGGTTTCAAACATCCACATCTGCACAATAGATCGTAAGAAAAGAATTGCATCATGTTGCACCTGTGAACTATCCCAATGCAAAAGACCTTTCCCTGTCGCAATAATCACCTGTGAACTATCCCTTTCCCGCTCCAGCTGCTGGAACAACAGCTTTTACTATTGTTTTCTTCAATTCCATCATATCCAGCCACATCCCTCCCCTCTCAGGTTTGTTTCCGCCCACCAAAACAATCCACCACCATTCCCCCAACCTTGCATCGCCGCTTACTTCACAGTCGTAGCCTAAAACTGCTGAAAAAAATCGCTGTTTTCCTACAGTATTGAATCCCTCGAGACAGCCGATTCTTGTTCATTACTAGTTCATTACAACAGGTAATATAAATTCCCCGTTTGTGGCGGCTCAAAACAGCAAACTAAGCCCGTCTTGCCACTATTTCCTCACAGCCCTGCACTTTCCCTACCTTGCCTCTACCATCCCAAGCCCCAAATAGACACCACCACAACCCCAAGATACACCCTAGTGTACATCTATGTGTCGTGTTTGTTATACTTTTTCCTTTTTCAAGTGTGTGTGGTTGTAACCACCTATTGACTTTTCGGTAATAATATTTGCTTCCTTGTGCAGTTTAGGTTAACTCCCAGTATCATTTAGTATCGAGCTATAGTTTAACTCTAATCATATCCTAAAATTTCCTAGCATTCCTCTTACCCCTCCACCAAAATTTTTTTTTCATATTCCCAAACCACAACCAAAAATTTAACCTATTCTTAATTTCTCCTTATTGATTTTCAAAATCAGCAACCCTAAATCAACTTTTATGCCCACGTTTACCTCCCACACCAAACCCAAGCAATATCACCAAGGAGATATATGTCGAAGCCTACCCGAGAAGAGATACAACAAGATCCAACGACTTTAGCGGAGGCTTACGGACATTGAGAATGATACCCAGAAGAAAATTACCCTCAACCGTGATCTGAAGAGTAGAAGGGGAGAACGGGAGACCTTGAAGATGAAGCGGGAGATGCATAGTCAGTTCCTACCAGATTACTACAGACACTAACTTCAGAAGTGGATAGAGCACATCACTGAGCAACCAGCCAACCACCCCATCTTATAAGCATAGTTCAACCTCAGGATCTTACTGTCGGCCGCAGAAGTGTGTGGGGGTGTTGAGATTTTTTAAAGATTATGACATATAGTTTTATAAAATAGAGTTTTGATTTAATTTAATATGTATATATATAGATTTTTGAAAATAATCTTTTAAAGTTGAAAAATGAGAATTGATGAATCTCATTCATTTAGTAGTTTGAAATGAACGAGCACAATATCACAAGCGATGCATCTATCCCGAGGAATAAACACAATGTTTGATGTTACGGCTCGATCAAATAAACTACAGAATTTATGACATTTGTACGAGTCACGAACCTTTTGTGTTGGCAAGACGAGTTCACTTATTTAATACAAAAAAATTAAATAGGATTTATATTACGCAGGTTCATAAAACTCCCTATGGATGCAAGCCCATATAGTCAATTACCCCTCAAATGACCGAAACCACCTGAGAGAACTCTCGATTTAGATCAGAAGTATCTATCTTCATGAATTCAAAGGGCAGGGTTTTCAAAAAAGTGAGCTAATAGAAAATCCAATAGATGAGCGGCTCAAGGTTGGAACAATCTTTGTAGGAATCCAAAGGAAAGAAAGGTAGGGGATGTCACAGATCTCAAGGAGAACCTCGATAACTTCTCAGACTATCCTATTGTTAGGTTTTAAATTTTGGAAATAAAGTTATTTAGATTTTAATCCTGTCAATAAATTATAGAAATTACATTCACATAATCACATGATTATGCAAATAACCTAGAAGGTAGGAGGATTTATGTCGTACCGGACGACAACCTCGGAATCCTAAAGCGAATTAGGGCTTATATTGCACAACATAGTTGTGCAAAGGCCTAACAGAACAAGTGAGGATTTATGTCGCACTAGGCGGACTACCTCGAAGTCCTATGGCTTGTTATTTAAACTAAAGGATGGTTTTGCTGGTGTAGACAAGAGTTTTGCTATTGAAGATGGTCGTGTTGCCCTCGAAGTCGTGCTTCATACTCCATATCGTAGTAGTGTTACAGTTTAGATTTAAAGTGTAAAGTGGACGTGCAATTGTTGAGTCAATAATTTATTTCATTTTTAGGTGTGTGCTTTACAGTAAACAGGGGTGACATGCTATAGTAAAACAGAAGTAGTAGCAGGCAAACAGGAATATGCTGTAGTGAGAGTAAAACAGTAGTAGCAAGCAGAAATATACTGTAGTAAATAACAGGAGACAAGTATCACAAGCATGTTATACTAAACAGGAATTATTGCAATAGAATATGTTATGCTAAGCAGGAGTACTAAAGTAAAACATGTTGTACTAAACTAGAGTATATGCAGTGTAAAGTAAAGCAAGCAAGTACTGCAGTAAAAAAAAGAAGGTAACGGTACTACGAAAGTACCGTGACCGTCGATTACCTGTAGTGCATTGCTACTTGTTATTATTATCATTTTATTGCTTCCTGCAAAAAATGGCGTCAGCACCAAAAGAAACATGAATAGACGTAGTAAGGAAAATCTGACTAATTAGGGGTGCTACTGTACGTGTGAAAGAACCAAAAGGGGCAGGTCACCGTACAAAAAGCTAAAAGAAAACAACTGAGAAGAAAGAAAAAAAAGGAAAATAAACAAATCTGTAGGAAAACCGTAGAAAATCTGTGTAAAACCAAGAGCGAACTACAAGTCCGGGAAGACCATAAGCATGATGGCAGGAAGGACTCAGAGCTGGGTTGTGTGAGTCTTAATCTTGGATAAGAGCTAGCAGACCAACACCCTACGGAGGGTAATCATAACTCATACTCGGGTAATTCACCGTGGACCTTTACTAATTTCCATTCATTTCATTTTGCATGCATATAAAAATTTATAGGTGAGGCAAATTTTTGGTTGTAGAAGAAATTTTATTTCAAAAAACATTTTTTTTATAAAGTAGTACAGTTCACAGGCCAATCACCCTAATCGAACTAGAACTACTAACAACCTAAGAATATTGGTAGCAACAGTCCCACCAAGAATTGGCGAATAATATCGTCGGTCCCTAGCCTCGCCTCCAGTGGAGGTCTATACTCAAAGGCAAGGGGATACTATTCTAATAGTCTCTCTTTTTAAGCACACATAAGCACTTTCATCAACGTCCTAACCCCAAACCACCCTCTTATAGCCTTGTTTTATGGCCTACGTATAGAAATAGGCTATACGTGTACACTTATGCCTCGTACATAAGTGCAGAAAGACTCGGCCAAGAAACAAGAAGAAACAAAGGATATGGGGAACAAGAAAGAGAGAGGAGGGAACAACTCTCCTAAAACAGCTAACAAGAAGAGGTGAATTGTTTCTCAAAACAACGCCTAAAACAACTACCTACGTCTATCAATATAAAGTCAAAAGTCTAACCTGAAGATCCCTACTAAACCTCTAGAATGGCCATCCGACATTGCCCATGCTAAAGCAATTCAGACCTAAAAAAAAAAAGAAATACCTAAGAGCTAAAACTGCAGCTCGCCACATCTCATAACTGAGTTAATCTCAGGCTCAGAAAGAGGCACGACGGTGGGTCATGGCTTGACCGAAACCGAGCCAACTCATGGCTCAAAACAAGCCAACTCACGGCCCAAACCAAACTAATTATAGTGCAAAAACTGCAGCTTGAATCAAGCTCGAAGCTAGACCAACAGCTACCCAAAGCCGAACCAGCTCAAGCTCAAACAGCAGGGCAAACTGCCTAGCCATCCTCCAAACAAGGCCAAGGGAACCATCCAACCAGATGCAAAACTGAAGCTTATTTAAATCCGAAACCGAATTAATTAAATGCAAAACCTGCAGCACATTGGAGCCCAAAGCCGTGGCCAATACAAGCCCAAACGACAGGGCAAACAAACCGTTCAACCATGCCTCAAATCGGAACCAGAAAACTGCCTAATCACACCTCAAAACAGGGCCAAAGAATTGCCCAATTATTCCTCAAAACAGAGCTGAAGAATGACTCAAGCCAAGCCCAGAAAAACGAAGCAGAAAACTGCCCAAAGATACCTCAAAATGGGGCTAAGAGTGACCCAAGCCAAGCCCAGAAAAACAAAGCAGAAAAATGCCCAAAGATACCTCAAAATGGGGCTAAGGGTGACCCAAGCCAAGCCCAGAAAATCAAAGCAGAAAACTGCCCAAAGACACAAAATGGGGCTAAGAGTGACCCAAGCTAAGCCCAGAAAAACAAAGCAGAAAACTGCCCAAAGACACCTCAAAATGGGGCTGGAAACTCCCCCATCAAGCTTTGAGACAGTTTAAACCGAGGCACAAAACAGGGGAAAAGAAAACCCAAAACAGCTCAAACCGAGAACATTTCAGCAGGCTAAAAAAGAGGGGCTAAACTTCAAATTTCATAAAGCAAAGCACCCTACGTTTCAAATATGGAACAATAAACAAGATACGGTTCCGAACTTTGTAAACACTCTATGGATACAAAACTTCTCTTATTCCCCTCTGCCTTGTATAATTCTTAGCAATCAAAAGTCCTTTAGTACATGCAAATAACAAATATATGAAATAAAGTGGGGATAGATTGCCATAGGAACCCCCCTAATAGATGCTCAAACATAAAGCCCCTCCAAACAAAGCCATGTTCCTTCCCTGTCCATTTTTATTTAAAAATAGGCTTCTCAAATATTTCAGGTTTTAAAGAAAAGCCCCTCAAGTGTTTCAGTTTTTGAAGAAAAGCTCTCCAAACATTTCAGATTTGTAAAATAGAAGCCCAAACATTTCAAATCTTGAAGAATAGAAGCTACAATATCTCAAGCATAGATGTAAAATAGATGAAAGAAAAGCAAAGATACTTATAAAGCATGCATATAAGGCTCAAACCCTCCAAACAATCATACTTTCTCCTCTTCCTTCTTTCCACGCTAAAACATCATTGCAAATTTCAAAGGCTGTAAGTAGACATATACAAACCCCACCATTAGCCAAGGAAGGGAGTTAATCATAGAGTAATAAAAAAAGGAAAGGGATACAAAATATCGTCCAAAGTATGCCAACAAGAGGGACTAAAGTATGCATACATTTTTCCAAGTGAACCTCATTAAACATGAAGGAGCATTAGTAAAAAAAAAAGTGGAGCATGCAATTTAGAGTTCCTATCTCAAATCCCCACATTAAAGCCTCATGTATCCAACACCACTTTTTTTTTTTTTTTTTTTTTGTTACGAAATAATCAGTAGTAGAGCATATAATAAGAGTAGAGAAAGAGATAACTAGCGATAACTAGCTAAACTTTTCCATCCAGAGAAACTTCTCAAAACAAAGCATGCCAAGCTATGGAGCAAAAGTGGCTTATACCTCAATGGTTGAGCCACACAGAGAGAAGGAAAGAGAGGATCGGGTAAGCCAACCAAACAGCCGAACCAATATTCCAGGACTCGAACAAGCTAACTGGGAGAAGAAGAATGCAATACCTTCTCCTCTCCAAATAAGAAAAGTAGCAACACCTCCTCCCTTCTTATCTCTCTTAGACTTTTTGCAAGAGAAGACAGGATTTCCTCAAAGTACTTCCCAGCAAACACAAACAAAATGAACTAACCAGAAAGAAAAGTCGCAGCACCTCCCTACTTTCTACAAATTTCGGCCAACCTCCTCAAGAATTCCCCAGGGTGAGGATTTTATAGCAAGAAAAGAAGAAGAACTCACCGTGCACTAGGGAGAGATGCAAGCCGAGCCCAGGGAATCAAAAACCCACGCACCAGAGAAAAACAACAAGAAAAAAGGAGAAAAAAAGGCTCACAGCCATGTCATAGAGAAGTGGGAATTGGGAAGGAGAGAGGCATTCCTCATTTGTGTCACAGGGACAGACTTGCGAGGGTCGAAACACCAGAAGAGAAGAAAAACGCAGCCTGACGAGGCTTCGAGAAGGAGAGGCTCAAGCACGACACGCCAAAATGGGGCTGGGAAGTCAACTTCACCCCCGTTACATGAGGAGACGGCTTGAGGGAAGGCACAGATTCGGCTATGGTTGCGCGAGCTCAGCCCTAGGGCTCGCGCGAGCAGGAAGAGGTCGAAGGAGGTGAATCTGGAGGAAGGGGGCTCGGCCTAGGGAGCTACGACTTGCATGCAGGGCTCGGGCTCGGTTTAAAAGATGAGAAGGATTAGGGATTTAAAAGAAAAATAAAACATTTTTTATTATTTTATTAGGTTTAAACGCGTCGAAACTCGTGATATTCGCCCATGCTCGGAACCCCGGCAAAGTATATGTCCTTCCTAGGCAAATTCGACATTCCGGATGCATCGGCGCAGTCAATCTCACGATCTGAGGTCGTTCGGGCAACTTCGTCGTCGGTCGGGCCGAAAGTGCGTCAAATTTGATCCTTCCCAAAATTTTGACTTGATGTTGATTGTGCTGGCATTCTGACTTCAGCTTCGATTCGTTGTGGAGTAATATGAAGGCGTCGATGTCGCAAATCGAGGAGTTATGCATCCAATGGTGCAAAACGTACACGAGACTGTCCTAAGGTCAGGTGGTCCTATGGGGACTCCATTTGAATTCACGAAGTCAATTCCAATCTGCTATAAGCTAGAGGTATGGAATCTCGTGCGGGACTTCAAAAGAGTGACGAAGTGGCTTCGAAAATTCTAAAACAAGGTGGGTCCCACTGCTAGGAATCTAAGAACGTCGGAGAAGCTTATAAGGCTAGAACCCTAAATTCTAGGAGGAAAACTAAACCTCGGCAAAAGGGAGGTCAACACTTACCACCAAAGTACACACAAAAGAACACCCAAGACGACCCCGTCGAAGGAAAAGTTGATTCAGAGAGGAGAATGGGTTGAACCAATTTGTATCCCCAAATCCGTCATAGCTAGAAAGTTTTGCAAGTGCTAAGGATTTAAGCATGTTGAACCCAGCTACAGAACCAAGGGGTGAACTATTTCACTGAGCAAGGCGTTCTTGAAAAATTAGATAATGACAGTAGATATCGAAGACAGTGAGGAAACAAAGGAGGACCAGCATCCAGTTAACGAGGAAAAGATGCACATAGTTCTAGTTGAGCTCGTGAGGGATACTTCAAATGAATTAACAGTGATTGCCTAAAATGGTCTTGATATCGAGGAACCGATGCCAAAGACACGTCGACCCCATATAAGACAAATTCAGACTTTTTAGATCTGTATACTTCTTCTTGAGTTGCCCCTACTAAGAGAAAGCCATCATGTCGGGAATGAGGCCATTTTATGCTACGTGTGGAAGATTATATGTAGTTATTCAGATATTGAATTTTGTTCAGCAATACACCCACTATCAGATGTCACACAGGAGGAATGAACCATAGCTTTGAAAATTGTCTTTGGAGCTTTATGAGGAAGAACATTCTCCAATGGGAATCGGCCCTTTCAACGAATGAAAAGATACCTCTCCATGTGGTTATACTTCAGTGTGGTCCTCTGTCATAGATATCGTCCTAGAGTTGTTTCTTCCTTGCATACTTGTTTATCAAATACACCCGAACAAGTACAAAGAGTGGAAGTCAATTACAGATTTAATGGATCAAGGCTTGGTTCGTGAGGATATCCATCAACGTACAGTTTCAGTAATGATTGTACCGAAAAGGGATGGATACCTATTATATCAAGATGTGCCTTAGATGTTAATGCCAACAGGACTGACTTGCCAACAGATTATGTCATTTATGATACCTTCAACGGGGCCGACATAACCACTATGAGGAGACAAAAACATCGAAAAATTAGATCGAAGCTCCACAAACCCCAAGAGACTGACGCGTGAGCTCCTCTCCACGACTCCACACTCCCCTACGCATATTGCTACAGTACCGCGCCCATTGCTACAGTTTTGTGATCATGTGGTAGTTGTTTCAACGCCGGGCAGAACCAAATTAGGTCTTTCGCTTTTGGGAAGTTGGTCGGCCCTCGTGGGCTACTCCTCTTTGTCCTATTATTCTATATTAGTATTTCTAATATTTTAAGATTAGTTTTTGGCATGAGTTTGCTTAGGATATCCGAGGGATTGGATGGTGCTCCGGCTATATCTCTCTCTTGAGATAGTGATTATCTTCCCCTACCCCCCTTTCGCATCTTCCCCTATCACTCTCGACAGCACCTTCCCGGCAACAGCTACCGGAACAACAGCTATTAATGTTGTTTCCATCAATTCCATTATGTCCATCCACTTCCCTCCCCTCTCGGGTTTGCTATCGCCCTCCATTACTACGTTCCACCATTCCCCAACCTTCCACATCGCTTGCCGCGTACTTCATTGTCGCGTCTGAAACTACTATAAATCCCAATTTTCCTGCAGCATTGAACCCTCCCAGACCCCTCTTCCGAACTTGTTGTCAGTCCCGGAAAGTCACCCCACTACTGTACTCCTCATTCTAGACCCTCGAGACAGCGGAGTCTTGCTTATTACTACTGGTTACAGAAATCCCCTGCTTGTTGCAGCTCAGGAGAACAAACTTACCATGCCTTGCCACCACTTCCTCATAGCTCTGCACCTTCCCGGCCTTGCCTCTACCATCCTAAGCCCCTAACAAACAGCTCCACCACCCCAAGATTCACCCTTGTGTGCATCTGTGTGTTGTGTTTATTGTACTTTTCCTTTTCTAGTGTGTGTTGTTGTAACCACCTATTTGCATTCCGGTAATAGTATTTGTTTTCTTATTGTGGTTTGGGTTATCACACGTAGTACTATAAGTCCAGCCTAGGCTTCCCCCTCATATGAGCGTGGAGTATAAATCTCATCTATCACTCTAGAACCAGATCCACACCCTTGTTTTGCAAGATCCCCTAAGATGGGGTAACCGATTGTTGCTAATAAAAGTTACCTGGAAATATTTCTACTACCTCTCTGGAATCAAAATATTTTCTCCACTATTATTTGATGACCACAAGTTTGATTCACAAAATCAACCTCGCCACAAATACAAGGATAAAGTTATATGCATCAACCCCCTCAAATCCAACAGTGCCCAACTTGTCTCCATTATGATATGGAGGTCACCAGTTTATGTCCAAAAAAAATTTCAATTAAAACGCAGTGGTACAATCGTGTGTACCAACCCATCCCAAGATCTACATTGATGGGGGCTCCATACATTGGTTACACCTTTTATATTGCTAACCTCAAGAATTTATCATATGTCGGCAAACCTTAATGACCCAAAAAAACCTAGAAAAACACCTTAGGAACCCACATGTAAGGGTGGCAGAGAGATAGTTAAAAGTAAAGCACTATTATCATAATGTCTAACAGTCATTTTGAAGTCACTTAATAGCATTCAAAGTAGAAAATTAAGAAATTATGCTTCAAGGAGACATTAGCCATGGGAACTTATTCAGTTGAACATGAGGTAAGTTTTTCAAAGTTAAAAGATAATGGTATAGCGATGAGTTAGTGTCACGACACGGCCTGGTACTTAGAATTAACTAAGGTGAAAACAACGGTCGAACGGTATTAATATCTAACAATCCATATTTTAAAAACTTCTAATACATATAAAAAAATATTAATCCGCAAAGTGCAATAAAAACTAAAGCATCCAGAAACAATAAAATCCAAAATAACATCTTAATCCAGTACTAAATAATAAATCAACATCTAAAGGAAACAGCGAATAGAATTATCTGCATAAAAATACCTAATATTAGTGGTCCTTCTCCTGTAGACCAAGTTTCTCCTATCAGACATACCAATTTAAAACTTTTTTTTTCGAAAAAAATATTTAACTTCAACTGTAAGTAAAACCTAGTGAATAATTATAATCTAATATGCATTAAATTTATATGTTATGTTATGTTATGCATGAATGACAAACATACAATATAGTTAATTTAATTAAAACTTTAAAATTTATCTCTTCCCGTTCCATTTTAAGTAATTACCATTTTCAACCTCTTTAATAGTTATCATAGAATTATTGTCATACCCGAAGATATCCGCAAAATATGTCCAAATTCACCCTCAAAAATGTGTCTGAAGTCACCCTCAAAATTGACTGAAAGTACCCTCAAGTTGTACCCAAAGATACACATTTACCATTTCCTTTAATGTGCACGGGTGCATTGCATCCCGTGTCAATACTTCTGTACAATTTAAACATTTATTTATCATTTCATTTCCTTTAAATTACCTCATTTTTAAAGACGTTAAAAATTCATTTTTCATTTCCCGTTGATTTCCTTTAATTCTTAAGTTACAACATGCATACAATTTTAAAATAATTATCTAAAGCATTAAATAAATTCTTTATTTAATAAACTTTAAATTAATAAATATAAGAAAATAATTACTCACCTTGCCTAGCTTGCTTGTCACACTAACTCCTGACCTTCTAAGATTAAATGCTTCAACCTAAATTGCAGCTAAGTATTAATATTTTATGAAATATAAATTCCTAATTAAATTTAACTTTTAATTTAAAACATATCTTATAAAATTATTTGTCTTCTTTCTCAAATCCAAAGGATTAATCAACCTTCCTTCTCACTTTCTAATAGTAATAAATTTTAGTAACATTAATAATTTTAGATAATTATTTCATTAATTTCATTAATAACATATAGTTTAGCACTTACCTTATAGGCATTGAGATCAACTCCTCCATTGCTTCACAATCTTCTCTTTCAAAGCAGAAATTTGAATATTAAAGTCTTGATTCAATATGACATTGCATTAAACATACAGACTCCCAAAAAATTCATTAAAAAATTTAATAAAACTACAACATACCTTGAAATCTTTTGATTGACTGTAATTCTTCCCCTTCCCTCATCTGAATTTCATGTCGCTTCATTAACTAAAATTTTCTTAATTTATTAGTTTCAATCCTAATATTGCATATAATTAAGCTTAAACTTTAAAGAATATATACAAATACAAAAATAATTAAATAACATAATAACTTATAAGACTAATAATTCACGTGAGCTCAACAGCAACAAAAGAAGCCTTCTCTTCTTCTCCCTCGCGTGGTTCCAAAGCCTTAATTGCATGCACGGGCTCACTCCTCCCCCAGCTTTCCCTTTTGACTTCTTCCACCGCAAACGAGCACGGCGTCGCTCCTCCTCTTCTTCGGCCTCGGCTCACCCCAACAGAGCACGCGAGCTTCGATTCCCTTATCAACATCTCGTCTCAACCCGACGAGTACACCTTCACTCCTCTACAAAGCCTCAGTTCACCATGCATCCTTCGCTCAGTTCGACACAGGCAGCAACCACTTACGCAAGGGTCGCCGACTCCTTCCTCTACAAACAAGCATAGTGTCGATGCCTTCTTCGGCTAGCGGTCAGAGTCAAAACAGGTAAACGACATGTGACTCCCTTATTCTTCTTCTCCCTTCACTGTCATTGCTTCATTTGCTTATAGCTTTGATTCCTCTTCCTCGCTCGGCTAGGGCATGGCCTCTTCTCTGATTTTCTTCTCTAACTCTTTCTCGCTCGCTCGTTTGTTTCGAATAAGGGGGGTTGCAAAGCGTGCCTTAAAAATGTTGTAAGGGGTGCAACTCCTCTAACTAACAGCGACTTTTCATTTTCTTATATATATTATTATTTATTAATATATTATTCTTTTCTGTTTTATTAAAATTTTAGTTATTACAATCTCCCCTCCATAAAGAATTTTGTTCTCGAAATTTGAAATTAAACACGAAAATAAACATACCTCAAGAGAAAAGCTGATGATATGTTTCTTGCATTTCTGAAGCCTTCACCCAAGTAGCATCCTTTTCTGATCCATGCTTCCAAAAAATATTAACAAAAGGTATTTTGTTGTTTTATAGTTTCTTCACCTGATAATACAGTATCCTTTCAGACTTCTCAATATATTTTAGATCAGATTGAATATCAATTGAGTCTGTTGTTACCCTACTGGCTTCATCTGCAATATACTTTCTAAGTGAAGAAATGTGGAAAACATTATGCATTCCCTATATATGAGCTGGTAACGTCAATCTGTAAGCCACATTCCCGGTCCTTTCCACAATCTCAAATGAACCGACATATTTGGGGCTCAATTTTCCTGCTTTCTGAAACCATTGAACATCTTTCAATAGACTGACCATGATGAAAGTAAATTCTCCAATTGCAAACTCAACATGTTTGTACTTGACATCATAGTATTTCCTCCATCTATCCTACATTGCCCTCAATCTATCTCTGATCAATCGAATCTTCCTAGTAGCATCATCAACTAGATCAGCTCCAATGATCTTCATTTCACCTGTTTCAACCCAACATAGAAGTGTCATACACTTCCTTCCATACAAGGCTTCATACGGAGTCATCCTAATATTAGTCTGTTGACTGTTGTTATAGGCAAAATCTATTAAAGGTATATGTGATTCCCAACCTCCAACAAAGTCAAAAACATATAACCTTAGTAGATCTTCCAAGATCTGAATAGTCCTCTCAATTTGATCATCTATCAGAGGGTGAAATATTGTACTGAAAGTCAGTTTAGAGCACAAAGCATCCTGAACCTTTTTCCATAATTTGGTAGTAAATCTGTCATCTCTGTCGGAGATGATAGACTTTCGACACTCCATGCAATATCACAATTTGATCCACATAATTTGGTTAGCTTCTCTGTTGGATTTGTCTGTCCAATAGGTAAGAAATGAACATACTTAGTCAATCTATCGACGATTACCAAAATAGCATCATGACCGTAGCGTCATCTCGACAAGCCAATAACAAAATCCATCGCAATATCCTTCTTATTTCCACTCTGGAATCAGCAAAGGCTACAACTGACCTCTAGAACGTTAATGCTCTGTCTTCACTAACTGACATGAAAGACACTTGGCCACAAATTCCGCCACACTTCTCTTCAATCCTCGCCACTAAAATGCTTTTTTAAGATCCTGATACATTTTTTATTGTTTCCTGGGTGAATAGTATATCCAAATAAATATGCGTCCTCCAGAATTTCCTTCCTCAGGTCATCAAAATCTGGAACATAAACCTTGTATATATACCTCAATAAATCATCCTGATCCAACTCAATTTTTTCTAAACTGTCTTTGTGAACCTGCTCCATAACTTTTTGGATATTGCTATCTTTCGCTAGAAAATCTCTAATTCTGCCCTTTAAAGTTGGTTGCACCCTCAACTGATATAATTGAGTAATGTTGACATCACCAAAATCAACTAAAGATAGCTTCAACCTCTCTAGATCTTTAATTAATTGCTCATGTCAAGTAAGTAAATAGTTCAAATTACATGAAGCTTTTCTGCGCAGCGCATCTGCCACCACATTTGTCTTCCCTGGATGATGCTAAATATCAAAATCATAATATTTAATATATTCTAGTCATCTCCTCTGTCTCGAGTTCCATTCCTTTTAGTAAAGATATACTTCAAACTCTGGTGGTCAACAAATACCTCACATCAAACCCCATGCAGATAATGTCTATATATCTCGAGTGCAAAAATAACTGCAACAAGCTCCAAGTCAACTGTAGAATAGTTTCTTTCATGATTCTTCAATTGTCATGACGCATATGCAATAACCCCACCATACTTCATAAGTACACAGCCCGAACCTCTCAAAGTTGCATCACCAAAAATCTAAAATCCATCAAAATATGAAGAAATGGCTAATACAGGATCAAACATTAAGCAAGTATTCAGCTTCTGAAAAGCCTCCTCAAATCGATCAGACTAATCAAACTTCACTGTCTTCCGAGTCAACCTTGATAGTGGCATAGCAATTTGTGAAAATCCATCAACAAACCTCCTGTAATAACTAGTCAGACCAAGAAAACTCCTAACCTCAGTGACAGTACTAGGCCTTGGCCAATCTGCAATCGCCTTCACCTTGTTCCAGTCCACAGATATGTCGTCTTTATTGAAAATACGTCCAAGAAAAGCCACCCTTAAGCCAAAATTCACATTTAAAAAATTTAGTATAAAGTATTTTCTCCTTCAAAACTTGCAACACAGCATGTAAATAATTTGTATGGCTGACTTCATCCCTCAAATACACCAAAATATCATCTATAAAGACGAGCACATTAGTGTCCAAAAACTGCTTGAAGACTTTGTTTATATCAGGTCCATCACAATTGCGGGAGCATTTGTCAGTTCAAGCGGCATCACCACAGATTCATAGTGCCCGTATCTAATCCTGAAAGCAGTCTTCGCTATGTCTGCTTCTCTAAGCCTCAACTGGTGATAGCTCGACCTCAAATCAATCTTTGAAAATACATAAGCCCCTTCCAACTGTCGAACAAATCATCAATCATCGAAAGTGGATAATTATTTTTTAATTGTGAGTTTATTAAACTTCCTATAGTAAATACACATCCTGAAGCTCTCATCCTTCTTTTTCACAAATAACGATGGAGCTCCCTAATGTGAAATGTTAGGCCTGATGAATCCCTTATCTAGTAACTAACGTAGTTGGTTTTTCAGCTCCTATAACTCCTTAATTGTCATTCTATAGGGTGCATGGAATACAGGCTCACAATCTGGTAACTTGGTCATAGCTCAATAGTAAAATCGATCTCTCGCATTGGTGGTAACCTTGGTAAATCATCAAGAAACACCTCAAGATATTCTCTTACAACTGAAATATCACCCAAAGATTTCACTTCCTTAGAAGTATCTGCTACATGAGAAAGAAAATCATGAGTTCCATGATTCAACAATGCAATCTTTCATGAAGGTAATTATCATAAATGTCAATCCTCTATCACCAAAAAATTTACCTTTTGTCTCCCAAGGTACATTTACTTTGAAGGGTATTGCAATCAATAGTGACAAAGCTTTCAAACATCCAATCATTGCCTAAAATCGCATTGAATTCCATCAAAGGCAACATAATAAGTTGGACTTTAAAATTCTTTCCACCAATCATAAGCTCTACCTCACATGATTGATCAACTTCCAGAAAAGCACCATTTGGCATTCTCACTGATAGTATCACAGGCATTGAAATAACATTCAATTGCATCACTTTAGTCAATTCATCAGCTGTAAAAAAATATGATGCTTCTGAATCAAATAGTAATCTTGTCAGTTTACTTTGAAGATATATAATATATATCATTTAAAATCATTGCATAAACATTTAAAGAAAGCTTATTGAATTATTTAAACCCTTACATGTTTTATGTATAACACGACATGAATCCTATGATGCTTAAAGTGTACTGGTTAAACATGTTAAAAGAAAATCATATCTGTGATGACATCAGGGGAGTCGTTAGCTTTCTTCTGCGATAATGCATATATTCTGGGCTGAACATTCTACTGAGTCTACTGAAGATTTAGCTGCCCTCAATCTACCATAGCTCCTCTGAGATGGTCCTGGCCGGTGGCTCCAATAGCAAGTATTTGATCTAGACAGACATTCATCCTTATAGGACCTTCCACACTTCTCACATTTGTTCTCTTAAAACTGAGTAGGATCTAGCCTTCTTCGCACTTGTACCAGCAGACTGAAAAAACTGCCTATGAGAGCCATGACGAAACCTGGATCTCTCTGAATTTCTTCTCTTCTGAATATCTCGCCTTCTCTGGGTAGCCTCCAAATCCAGCTCAATCATTCTAGCTCTCTCCACCAAATCAAAGTAATCGTCGATTCCAAGAGAAATCAATGGCGTCCTAATCACATCCCTGAGCCCAGATAAAAACCGTTGGCACTTCTTCTTTGCATTAGGAATCAACTGAGGCGCATACATTGATAGCATGGTGAATTCAGCTTCATACTGCATAATTGGATGACCGCCTTCTACCAATCTGATAAGCTTATCCTGCATTTCCCTCATGGCGGACAGTGGTACAAACTAGTCTCTAAGGGTGCTCACGGACTCACCCCACTGAATAATGTGATTAGCTCTACCGTCAATTTCTCTTGCAACTGTCCACGCCAACATCTCTCAGTCTCTCCCTCTAATGCAAATGTCGCTAATGCAGCCATCTTTTCTAGAGGACAAGATAATCCATCTAGAATCTTCTCCACTCTCAATAGCCAGTTTTCAGCATCTACCGGACCTCCTCCTCCGAAAAAGAGAGGTGTTCTCATATCCTGAATAATTTCAAATAATTATTAATCTGACCTCCTTCAATAGAACTGACCTGAGCCTAAGAGTTCTTAATCAACTGCGTTGTTGTAGTCATGATCTCATTAAGCAGGGGTGCAATAGCTTCTACAGTATCATCTCTAACTTTTTCCACATATTTTCCATATTTCAGAAAAAGCATAAAAGAAACTATAATTAGATACAATTGAATTCTTTATCAACAATACTTAAGAATTAAAGTACTCATCCTAGTGGATCTTTTAGATCGTGATCAAACATAATTGCTCTGATATCACTTTTGCCACGACCAGACTCGGTACTTAGAATTAACTAAGTCGGGAAAAGTGGTCGCACGACTTTAACATCTAATTATCCACATTTTAGAAACTTTCAATACATATAAAAGAGTCACTAATCTAAAATAACCAGAAACAATAACATCAAAAATAACATCCCAATCCAGTATTAAACAATAAATTAACATCCGAAGAAAACACTAAATAGAACTATCTGAGTCAAAATACCTAGTAACAGTGGTGCTCCTATAGACTAAATCTCTCCTATCAGATATATCAATTTAAAACTTTTCTTCTATTCAAAAAAACATTTAACTTTAACTGTCAGTAAAACCTATTAAGTAATTTTAATCTAATATTCATTAAATTTATAAACTATGTTATCTTATGCATAAATAATCAATAGATAATACAGTTAATTTCATTAAAACTTTAAAATGTATTCCTTCTCGTTCCACCTTAAGTAATTATCGTTTTTAACATCTTTAATAGTCATCACAAGATTATCGTCGTACCCAAAGGTATTCTCAAAATATATCCGAAGGCACCCTCAAAATTGCCCAAAACAACCCTTACATTGTACACAATGGTACACATTTACCATTTCTTTTAATGTACACGGGTAAATTGCATCCTCTGTCAGCACCATCTGAGGGTAATTCAATATGACTTAAACGTTTATTTATCATTTCATTTCCTTTAAATTATCTCGTTTTTAAAAACATTAAAAATTCATTTTTCATTTCTTGTTCATTTTCTTTAATTTGTAAGTCACAACATGCATATAATTTTAAAATAATTATCTAAAGCATTAGAGAAATTCTTCATTTAATAAACTTTAAATTTAATACATATAAGAAAATAATTACTCGTCATACTTGGCTTGCTTGCCACACTGATTCCAGACCTTCTAAGCTTAATTGCTTCAGCCTAAATTGCACTTAAACATTAATATTTTATTAAATATAAATTCCAAATTAAATTAACTTTTAATTTAAAACATATCATATATTATAAAATTATCCATCTTCTTTCTCAAAATCCAAAGAATTAGTCGGTCTTCTTTCTCACTTTCTAACAGTAATAAAGTTTAATAACATTAATTAATCTAGCTAATTATGTCATTAATTTCATTAATAACATAAGATTTAGCATTTAACTTATAGGCTTTGAGATCAACTCCTCCCTTACTTCACAATCTTCTCTTTCAAAGCAAAAATTCCTATATTAAAGTCTCGATTCAATATGAAATTGCATTAAACACACACCCTCCCACAAATTCATTGAACACTTTAATAAAACTACAACATACCTTGAAATCTTTTGATTGATTGTAGTTCTTCCCCTTCCCTCACCTGAATTTCGTGTCACTTCATTACCTAATTTTTTCTTAATTTTTTAGTTTCAATTCTAATATCGCATATAGTTAAGCTTAAACTTTAAATAATATACACACATATATATTTACAAAAATATAATTAAATAACATAATAACTAATAAAACTAACCAGGTTCGGGTTAATCCGTCTGCCATACTCATGCGAGCTCAGCGACAACACAAAGAGCCTTCTCTTCTTCTTCTCCCTCGTGTGGTTCGAAAGCCTTAATTGCATGCACAGGCTCACTCCTCCCTCGGCTTCTTCTTCCCCTTTGACGTCCTCCACCGCATGTAAGCACAGCGTCGCTCCTCCTTTTCTTTAGCCCTGTCTCACCCCAAAGAGCACACGAGCTTTGATTCCCTTCTCCACGTCTCGTCTCGACCCGACGAGCTCACCTTCACTTCTCTACAAAGCCACAGGTCACCTCTCCCCCTTTGCTCAGTTCGACACAGACAGCACCCACTTACACAAGGGTCACCGACTCCTTCCTCTACACACAAGCACAGTGTCGATGCCTTCTTCGGCTAGGGGTCAGGGTCGAAACAGGTAAAAGACATATGACTCCTTTAATTTTCTTCTCCCTTCACTGTCATTGTTTCCATTGCTTGCGGCTTTGATTCCTCTTCCTCACTCGGTTAGGGCATAGTTGTTGAGTGTGCGTTAAAGATGTAAAAGGGACGCGACTCCTCTAACTGTCAGCACCTATTTTTCTAATTATTATTCATTAATATTATTATTTTTCCTCTTTTATTAAAATTTTAGTTATTACAGTTAGGTTGTTATTACACTGGCATATAAGTAATTACCGAATAATCTATATATATACATATATATATATATATATATATATAAATTCTAACTTAGGAGATGGGCTTTGAGAAAAATGCAGTTGAAAATCCAACTTCTTGGACTTGCACCAAGTAAATTAACCAAAAGTACCAAAAAAGCTAAAAAGCCAGTTCAAAGGTACAGCATTCTACCCAGCCGAATCAATTAAAAGGTCTATGGCAATAGGATGATAAGATGAATGAAACAGCAAAGTTAAAAGGAGCTGTCATACAGCTTTCGACAAAGGAATGGAGCTCAACAAAATTCTGTTAACAAAAGAATCCAGAACAAAATAGCCTACCTTAAGCCATTCAAAGAGGCTGTGCTCCACTTTTGCAACTGAGACGCCAATCTTCTCAACAGGCAATTCAGATGTTGTTGAATCTACAACTGAAGCAAGCCCATCCTCCCTACTCCAAACAATCTTGCCTTGTTGAACCAGAAGCAAGGAGTGATCTTCCATCACTAAAAGGGCCCTGAATCCATTGGACCTGTCTGTTTTTACATAATTATTAATGAAAATCTTCTGCACACTTCCTTTTTGTGAATCCAGCTCAATACTTTCTTCAAGTACGTCACTCATCAAGTCATTAATAAACTTCACTGCAATGTGAACTTTTGTTTCTGAATGTTGTACAACTGAAAACACTTGATGTTCTTCTGTGATAGACAGAGAATCGCTAAAAACAGTTGGATGGTTGTATGTATTTTCTACCACAAGATTCCCTATACCATTGACTCTAAATAACAACGTCCCTGCATCCGTTCTCAAAGCAAAAAGGCCAGCAAGTTTTGTAGGCACAATTTCAGCTATTCCAGAAAATTCTGGAACAATATCTGACATATATGTCTGATGAAAACTAACACAACCGCTGGAAAATTTTATTGAGACTACGATTGACCTGCTGGCATCTAATGCAACTAGAATGTCCCGAGAAACAAGTAGCATACTCCCATAAAAACCACTAGGGAAGGATTTCTTGCTTTCTTTTAAAACCTCCCCATTCTTAGTATTTATGTGATACGCAACGAACTGCAAAGAATCAAGGAATCCTACAGCATATAAGGTTTCACTGTCATCTTGCTGAAAAACTTCTTGTATTTCCAATCTGGGAGTAATTACAGAAAAAAAAAAAGGAAAGATAAATGAATGAAGCAACATTTAGCTTTATGAGATAATAAAATCAATATGGTGGGTTCATTAATTACCTTTCTGTAGATACTTCTTTCTTCCAAACTTCCACGCCATCAATACTTGATACTACATGAAGCCATCCACCTCCAAAAACAAATATCAGGCTCTCTCTCTCAGTGCCAAATTTCGTCTGCAAAATTTACAATAAAAAAACTACTAAGAAGTGCCTTATAAAGTTTGAGGCGTCAAAAAGAACAAAAACAAAAGAGAGTAACATTTAAAAAATGATTTTTCTACCGGTACATGCAACAAAGAACTGGAAGGTGCAGAGAATTGTAGGACAGATTCCCAAATCAGCTGCCCATCTGGAAGGTTCCAGGCCCTCAAAACACTACCTTCAGATGATAGTGTAATAACATCTGAAAAGAAGATCATTCAATCCAATTACATGAATCGTGATTAGCCATATGGTAAATATTAACTACGGAACTAAATTACTTGCAAAGAATAATATAGAGAAAAAAACTCAGCATGCATAAAAGCATGAGAAATTCTGCACAAGAAAAAAATATAATAAAATACATGAGTATAGAGGAAAACAAGAGTTATTTCATGCTTTGGTTCTTCTGAATCCAATTTAAAAAATGAAAGGATGAAAAAAAAAAAAACAATCTAGCATGCATGCTAGAAGCAGCTTTAATCACTCTTCCACCGTAATGGAAAGTCAGGCTGTAACGTGGTTGAAACTTCACAGCAACAACCGGTGAGCTGTACACCTATAAACTAGCACTAACCTTCACAGAAAGGAACTAATGTCAAATTAAGATTTCATAATTCTTGCAAGCAAGCGCTTGTACGTCAAAGAGGTTAAGTTCAGAGTTCAGAAAGGAGAATAACTTTCAGAAATATGACAGGTGGTGGAAAACATCAGGGAATTTAAGTCAGATGCATGCATGCTGATTCACGTATTTCAAGTACCACCTTAATAGATATAATAAAAAGAAAAGAAATGTGACTTGACAATGAGAATCATAACAAAAGATGTAGTAAAAATGGAGGTGACCAGAAAGGATAGCTTCGTAGGCTTTGAGAAATGAAAAGATAAGGCCAAACGATTATTATAGGTTGAGAGCCATTGGAACAAACCATCGGCCAACTTACTCTTGCTTTTCCTTCTTTGCATTCTTCCCTTCGACTTTCAAGCTAAGAGAAAATGGTGAGCTTAACTAATGAAGCATCTTAATTTTCAAACCAAAAAGCAATGCAGTCATCATAACACTTGGAAAAAAACTTTTCACAATCAAATACTCTCCAGAGCTGGAAACCATCAACCAAATTAGTAGTAGATATGAACTAGTTATGCCACCGAAGCTAGTGATGCTTAGGAACTACTCTCTAAAATATAATAAAAACTCTGCTATTCATTTTCTTGTGTGTGGGCGTGTGTTTCTTTTTCAACTTTTCAAACCTTTTAGGTCAAAGGCAGTATTACTCAACCAAGTCAGTAGTCCTTTTACTTTTAAGTCTTTTGTACGAGGCTTATTCCAAATTCAAATTGTTTAGACGAAAAAGTTAGGGGCTGCTAGGTGCTATGCTGCCTGACTAGTATTATTGTACAGAAAACATTAGGGGATCTTTGAGTTGCTGCTCTGATAAAAATTGAGCAGATCTAACAGAAGTATAGAACCTAATTGAAGCGGCAATCTATATACAATTAAACTTTAATCAACCTAAAATTTCCTCAAACTTGATGAGCAGAATAAATGAAATAAATGAAGAAAAAAAATAGCATTCATTCTAGAGAACATTGGATTCTTCAAGAGGGAAGTTTAAAGCAAAAATATGACTGGAAAAATTGCTATAAGGCTAAACTATTACTTTAACAAATAAACCAGAAGGAACCATATTTTCCTTCTAATAAAAGTAAGTTCATAAGACACTAAAACTACGACCAAGTCATCAGTTGAAAGTTCAGCCATTAGCAAATCCTCTGAATTTTCACATATCACGTTCTTCAAAGGTTACAACTTCCTAATACCCATACAAATTTAAACCGATAAAGACAACCCGATCAATACCCCATGAAGGTAAAAATTATAATCATGCCACTAGGTAGATGGGGAAAGCATGTGATATAGTTTTATGGATGACTAATTGAATAGGCTTATTTGTGGAATTCTTCTTTGCGTGGGGACTCTTTATATTTTGTTTAATCAGGGTATTCCCAAAATTTAACAATAGGTTTTATGATAGGGTTTGAACTATATTTAATACCACGCTCTCTTGATGTTCGATCAATTTTTGTTTTGTTTCAATTTATCCTGATTTTCAAGATGATTTCTTTTGTTTTGTAGGTGGGAAGGCAAACTCTGAGATCAGTCCAGGACTTCACCACAATCGATTGTCAGATCACTTGACTCTCACCAGGGTTGGATACAGTGGATACCTGCTGCTAGGAAGAGTACAATGGCATTGACTGGACCAACTCATTGCAGACAATGGGCTTCATGCAAGAAACAAAAAAGTAGATCAGCTGTTTGGCAGATTTGGACATAATTTTACTGCAGCAATTTGCAGTTTGATCTATTTCTGATTCTTTGCAGGTTCGTAAAGTCTTTGGATGCAAGGATGAAAATGGGAAGGCAGCAAACATTATTGCAAAAACATATAATAAGTTCTCTAAATAACCGCAGGACTAATTTTCATGAACCAGGAACCCTTCCAATCAGTTTCCATGCTGTTTACTTAATGATTAATATAGAGTTGCAATTGAACAAAGCAGAACTTAGTACATCATTGATTGGATCTGACTTGGTCAGATTACAAGTTATTCATACTATATTTGAGCTAAATCCAAACTCACATACAATATGTTCACTTTTGGCTTAAACGACCTAGAAAACAAGCTAAATATTCAAGTTAATACTTAAGTTCTCATTTAAAAATAATTTTAAAATATAAAAAAACAAGAAATTCAGTAAATTTGAAATTAATGTATAAATACTTGCTACCAATTAAATTTAAGAGAAAGATTTCATAACATCATACGATATAAATAAGTTGCACTTGTGTTGTTAATTTCTTATACCTTTCCAGATTTAATTAAAATTTAGTGAATATTTAGGTTAAATTATGCCAAATAATTTGGGCAAGTAAATCTTACATCAATGCTACAAGTCCCAATAATATTTGAATTTATGGGATTTAAGAGCTCTTACTCTTTGTGTCATCACTTCATTCATAAATTCCTCATTCACATGTCATTGGTTATGTCAATTTCTAACCCTAGCAAAGCTTCTACATAATAATTTCCTAATATCTTTCTCATTAAAACCTTGGCAGTTGAGAGTTTCAAGATTATGAATAGTAGCAAACGTGGAGAAAATGAGGGGTTGCAGCTTACAGGAAACTAACAAAGTTAGAAAGAATAGTGTTTACGTTGTCAATTAGTAAGTTTATAAGTAACTATTTTATATTTTATAAAATTTAATAATTTCTTAGTATTAGCAATTGATGCCTGAATTAATTGATAAAACATACTGAAAACTACTATAACAGTCTTAAAATTAAATAGTCTTTACATCAAATTCACAATTCAAGGATCAAAAAAAGTGTTAAAACTAAAAAATAAAAGAATTAGATTATATTTACTCAGAATATTGACTCTCCAATGGATAGGAGATTTCAGCTTCTATTAATTAGGAGAAGCAAGAATCAGAAAAAAATTTTATCACCACTTCATTATTTCCACTAGATTTCAAACCAGGGGATCTAAATGAGTCATTTTATAGTTGTCATGTATCTGGAGATTTAATTACTCGGTTCTTAACTTTATCTGTACCTAGCTTGTAGACTTTTTTCGCTGACAATTCTTGGTAATTGTCCTTAATATTCAGATATCCTACGATGCACGGACACGGATACAGAGCAACAGACACAACATAATTGAAAAAAATAAGACATGACACGTCATGGACATGTTTTTATATTTAATTAATTATTAATATTAAATATATATGTTTTCATTATTATTTATTAAAAATATCACAGTACAAATTATACAAAAATAAAATTAAACTTCATAAATTTAATTTATATTATAAAATCTCATGCTTATGAAAATTAATTTTTAAAATTAGATATAATATATTTCAGAAGAGTTCATCTGACTTATCTACTAGAATTTAAAAATCTTATGATTACAAAGAGGCAATTACTCGTGCTCGGCTGGACAAATATTGGATACACCTTCAATGCTCGATTTTGACAAATGTTAGAAAGAACTTCAACATGACAATTGATTAGGTGGTTTCAACTATGAGGTATATATAAGGCTATACGTATATTTATAATTTCCAAGTTCCTATATCCCATTTTCTCAAAAAAGTGTTAAGATCATGTTCGATGTGGTGTTCAAATGTGACTCGGACATATTCGAGCCTGAAAAAATATACAACAAATATTTTATAGTGTCGGCGAAGTGTCACGGTGCGTCGAACAAGTGTCGAGGTCCGATACATGTACAACACGGATACAGCACATTTTTAGAACTGTTAGTACTACACAGCTAATATCCTTTTTTTCGTTTTAATATTTTAACTTTAAAAAAGTAATAAAAGATTAAAAAAACAATTAAAACATACATTTGAATTAATTAATATAATTATTATATTTGGATAATCAAGATAACATTAATAACTAATACTAAACATTATTAGTATTATTATAAGCACATAACTTTATCATTGTCGAGTTTCAAGCCCTAGATGTGAAAAGTGGAGAGTTACATTAGGTAGTCAACAATCAGCATAAATTTTTTGTCGAAAAATCATGACACGAATCATTTAAATCTTTATGTAAATGATAGGGCGTCCCCTAGAAGCGACGTGTTGTATACAGTGAAAAATATGCAAGGGCTACGATACCAGCGTCCAGTTGTGTAGTGTCAAATAAGCAAAGGTTCTCACCTTACAAACGGATGCGAGCAAAAAAGTTACTCCATGAAACCAATATTAGAATAGACAAGATATTGGAATATAATTACTCTCACATGTAAATTAATGAAATTAGTAGATATTATGGTTCAAAGGAACATAAATAATTTGTGTATTCAAGAGGCTAAATGGGATAGAGAAAAGATTGATAGCTTATTTTAAACTTTGGAAATCAGGTAGGAGTCGCACTAGAAATGGTGTACATGTCATTATAGAAAAGAGTTTGAAAGATAATATTGAAAAAAAAAATTAATAGAATTTGAGATAGAATTACAGATAAAAACTTATTGTCAATACTAAGATTAATGGACATGTCCATAAAGTGGTAGGAAATTTTAAAAATCTTTATTAGAGGAGATTTAAATGGACATATTCAAATAGTGGATATAGGTTCAAAAGGAAAATTCTTGAATGATCTAAAAGAATTAATACAAATGATATCTCTTCAAAAAAGAATTTTTATTACAGAATATTCAAATGAATATGTTCATAAAGTGGCAGAAAATTTTAAAAATATTCATAGTAAATACGGTTTTGGAGCGATTAATGAAAGATATACAATCATATTATATTTTACTTTAACATATGATTTTATTATTGTTAATACTTTATTTAAGAAAAGTGATGAGCATATTATTACTTATAACAATGAATCTAATTAAACGCAGATCGATTATTTTCTTATGAGAAAAAGTAATTGTCAAGAATGTAAAGATTATAAAATTATTACAAGTAAAAAAAGTTAAGTACTCAACTTTAAATATTTGTTCAAGATTTTAAGATGAGAAATTATAATAAAAAATATACAAATTGCCATAGAATTAAATGAGGGACATAACAAAAACAAATAAAATTATTTTTATGAGTGAACTTAAAAATTTTAAGATTCGAGATGTTCATGAAAAAATTAATTCTATGCGGAGTAAAGTAACATGCAATATTAAACAAGAGTCAAAATATATATTTGGAGAATCAAAACGAAAAGTTTTTATAAATAAAAATAGTTTGTGGAGGAATAATAATGGACAACAAAATCTAAAATATAAGTTCGTTAAAAAATTAGTTTAAATATAAAAGCTTCGAGGATTGGGAAAAAAATAAGGTGAAGGAGTCTAAAAGAACAATTTATGACGTTAAAAATTTTATTTTTAGTGATCCTTATAATAGATTATATTCTAAAGAATGTGAAAAAAATATCAAACTAGCCAAATAAAGAAAAAAGAAAAGTAAGGATTTAACTCAAATGCATTAAATATGAAAATCAAAAAGTATTTTCCTTAGAGAAAGATATTCAGCATAGATGGGTGAGCTATTTTGATGAACTTTTCAATTAAGTTTTTGAAAATACGATCAACTTTAGTGATCTTAATATCGTTAATAATAATAAAATGTTTTATTTTTATCATCGCATTAGCAAAAAAGTTGATGAGACTTAAAAAAACCAATCGTAGAAAATCAATATGACCTGATGATACATAATAAGGTTCTAGGATAGAGTTTCAGTTAGAAGCAAAATGGGGGAGGAAGACGACTGTTAAAAATTAGTAGTAAGAGAATGAGAATGCGGATTAGGTACACGAAATACTCATTTAATTTAATTAATAATATTGATTAGATTAATTAGGTTACTAATTACAAAAAAAATTAAGTAATTAAAAATGGTCATCTTTGAATTACTAAAAAAAATTAACTTTAATTAAATTTATAACTTATTAAAAGATGACATATAAAAATAGTATTTTGTGAAAGTTAACTTTAATTTAATTTAATTAAGTAGAGGCTATTTTTTAATTATTTTAATTAATTTAATTTAATTAATAAATGCTTAATAAATTGATAATAAAGTATCAATTATTATTTAATTAGTTTAAATAAGAGAAGTTGCAAGATTTAATTAGATTTAGCGATTCTCATGCCAAACAACTTTTGGGAGCTAACCACCTCAAGTTTTTATTAAATTCAGATTTATATAATTTACTAAATCCAACTAATTAAATCCCAGAAGTTGACATACAGCCCATCATTAGGGTATTTCTACAATTTTAACAATAATTATGCAAGATTTCGACTCAATTTAAGGTCACCCTGGGTAGGGAAAGAAGGGAATGCAAGGAGTTTTATAGCGGAGTTTGTGACTCCGCAAACGACTCTACCATAAATAGTCAACTGAGCTCTTCGAAAAATCTTCTCTAATGGTTGTCAATAATTAAAAACAGCGAACACCAGCTGCATGGAAGGATTCGGTGGCAATGGTCCGACCAACTTCATGTAAACAGTGGGCTTTAGGCAAGAAATAAGAATAGGAGTATCAATCCTTTAGATTCCTCATTTGAGGTTGCGGCTTACCTCCGTCGTAGTGGAAACAAAACAAAGAAATGGAAAAAACTATCGATTGGAAGAGTTATCGCGAAGAATTTCGTTGTCAACACAAAGCTTCACTGGCAAAATTCCAAACGCGACGAGGCCGAAGTTGTCTGACCAACGTTCCGCATTAGGTAGAGTGTCGGCCAACATTTTTTTTTTTTTTGCTTTGAAAGAATATAAAAATTTGGTGATTTAGTTTAATATAAAAAGGTATATAATTTTGGAAAGTAGTTTTGAAAGTAGTGTATTTTAATTTTGAAAAATGAGACCGCCCTGGATCTCATTTGTCCAAGAATTTGCATAATCGTGTTCGATGTCACAAATGATACACTTTCTCGAAAGAAGTAATGTATCTTGCGACGGTAGAGCCTAATCATACGAACTAAAGGACTCGTGACATCCGTTCGATCCGCGAACCTTTATGCGTGATCGACAAGTTCCTCTACCAATATAAAAACTAGATAGGGTTTATTTTACTCCGGTTCGAGCTCCCTATAGAGGTAAGCCTCATAGTTAATTACATCTCAAATGATCAGTGTCATTTGAGAAACTCTCGATAATGATCGGTGGTTTCGTCTTCGGAATTCGAGGGTTTAGGTTTTCATAGTAGGACGTGGAAAGCAAGTAGGAGTGGCTCGAATGGAACAGTTATTTCAGGAGTCCAAAGAAAGAAAAGGTAGGGGATGTCACGGATCCGAGTGCAGCCCCGGTGACTTCCCAACTATCCTATGGTGCAAGCTGCGTTTTGGAGAAGATATTATTTAATCGTTTAATCTTCGCCAATTTTATTATTTGGGATTCTGACTTGCATAGTACCTGATCATGCGAATAGCCACGAGAGATATGAGGGTTACGTCGTCACCGTACGACGACCTCGAACTCCAAAGCGAGTTAGAGACTATCGTTGCCGTAACATCGTTGCACTGAGCTCAAAGTAGAGTGAGGGTTTACGCCATGCTAGTCTGTCTACTATCGTGCCTCATGTGTTGTTATTTAAACTAGAAAAGTTTTGCTGAAGAAGATCCTCTTGTTGCTCAATCCAAGCTCCTTGTTGTGCTGCCCACGGAGTCAGCTCCAAGCTTCTTGCTAAAGTAACAGCCCTAATGTCTAAAGTTCAAATGATTTTGTCAAGTGTATTCCAATGTCTTGGTGTCAGAGTTTGATTTTTGTTTTGTTCTTTTTGCTTTTGTTTCAGTTTCAGGTTTCGCATGCAAAATATATATAGATTGCAAGTATGTAAAAGGTACTTGAAAAGTAAGCATTGCAAGAAAGTAAATTGCGATTGAGTAATTTGCAGAAATAAACTTTAAAAGCGTATTCTGGACATCTCTATCAGTTGTATGACTTGTATTTCAAGCATAATACCATTTGCTAGGAGATAAACTTACAAGCAAATTATGTAAAAAGAAAACCCAACATAAAGGTCAAAAAAGGAACGAGTCGTAGAAATAACAAATAAAATTTGTAGCCACATATAAAAGACCAGAACTAGGTGTGAGACGTCAGTAAAGGCAGGGGGGCTCGGAGCGGATCGTGTGCTTCCGACCTCGTATAAGAGTTACCGAGCCGACGCTCTAAGGAGGGTAGTCATTAACTCCGATCCAAGTGATTAACTATGGACCTTTGTATATTTTATAAGAAAAATTCTCGATTTTCATGCAAAAGTTGTTGTTTAAGTTTTTTTTATGCGAGTTCTTTTTTTTAACAAGAAAAGAGATTTTTGTTTTATTTTATTTTTTTTGTAAAATAATAGTGCATGCGTTAGTCACTCTGAATCATGCTTGAGATTATCTGATGACCTAAGATCGTCGTGGAAACGATCTCACCAAGGTCGGCGAATAGTATCATCGGTCCTTTCCTCTCCCTTATCGAAGGTCGCTTGAGGTAAGGGATACTATCATAATTATCCCACATCGTATCCTCGTATAAGCACACGTAAAGCATTATCATCATCGCCGTCATGCCACTGGACCTCGGACTTACACCAGGTCAGATGATGCATATGTGCAAAACAAATGTCCCCGATTGCCGGGAGGATTTGAGTAGTAATGTTCGAGCTTCAAATCCGGTGCGATTGGGTTTTATTATTGGTTAAGTCATTTTAGGGAATTCCACAATTGATTTAATTAAGGAAGGGTGAACCGCGTCTCGGTGCGTTCTCTGGTCTCAGTGTCTTGATCGACCATGTGAATTAGGGTCGAGTGTCGAGCTTCATCGTGCGATTTGAAGGTTAGGTGGATGGACTCTCACCTAGGGTAGTACTCTACAGGTTTAGGAAGTCGCAGTTAAGGTTAGGTGGGTGACTCACCTCATGGGTGCACTTAAGGTTTAGGAAGTTTATCGCTGTGGGTCGGGTAAAGGAGTTTTCACCTGACGGTATGCACCTGGGTTTAGGAAGCTTTATGTTATGGGTTAGGTAAAGGAAGTTTTCACCTGAGGCGTGCACTGCAGGTTTAGGAAGTTTATGTTGTGGGTTAGGTAAATGAGGTTTCACTCAGGGTGTGTGCTGAGAAGAGCTTCACCTAAGCGTGTGCATTTAAGGTCTAGTGGAGCCTATACAAAGGACTAGGTGATTGAATTCTCGCTTAGGGTGTGCACCTAGCGTCCAGGAAGCATACACTCTAACTTGTGCTTGAAGTGGCTAAGAGTGACTTATCTTTCCTCGAGTTAAATCGAAATTCCTTTTTGTGACTTAACCGTTTTAAAAAAACAAAAATAAGTCGAGAGAACAAAAGAGCCGACTCACTTCCAAGAACTAGTAAAGCGCAAAAAAAGAAGAAAAGCGAAGTGAGTCGAGCATGAAAAATAAATGTTCGAATGGTGCGTTGAAGTATTGTCGGGCAACGGTACTAGAAGCTACGCGATAACCCTGCAAGCTCCTACGACTCGGGGCAGCAAGTTAGACACTCCAAACAACAGTCCTAAGCGTTGGACGGCAATCCTACAGCTTCCAAATAATTCAAACAATGCTCAAACGGCTTTTCTAAATCTCCAACAGCTCCAAACATCAACTAGAAACATTACACAACGGTTTTAAAGTCACCAATAGACTCCAAACAACAATTAATAGTTCCAAATCACAATATATAACAATTAATAACTCTCAAACAACCACCTATGACAATTGACAACTCCAAAACCGCCACCCATGCTCTCATGGCATTTATAAACCTCGAACAGCACTTCCATGGCATCCCACAACAATTTGCAACTCCAAACATCAATTTCGATTCTCCCCACAACATTCTACAGCCCTGAACAATTCCAAACAGCAATTTATTGGTGTTAGACAGCACTTTCTAACTTTCCAATATCATCCTGCAGCTTTTCTATTCCTCCAAACAACAATTCCAAACTTCCGAACAGCCCCAACGAGCAATTCCAAGCTTCCGGACAGCAGCTATACTCCTCCAAACATCAAACGGCTACCCCCTAAGCCTCCTACAGCGAGTATACAACAATTAATGGCATCCTACAGCGGGTATACAACAATTAATGGCATCCTACGACGGCCCTAGGCACCCTTGCAGTTTCAACAACACTAAGCGACCATCTTAAACACAAAACATCAATTTAAAAGTTTTCACAGCAATCTCAAATGATCAAACTACACTTTTAATACCTCAAGCAACATTTAAATGATGTGAAATTAATATCCGGGAGAGCATAAAATAATACTAGGAAATGTTCATATACATACTACTTAATTCCCATGTGTTTACATTTTTAACACCTAAACATTTCACATCATATCAAAAATATCATATTTAAGCTCTTAAAAAAAACTGGAATCTACCTCATCATGTGTAAAATTGGTGACAAGCATGCAGAGATTAATGTTTAAGTGTCAAATGATAAATACGAGAGAATTAAGTGGCATGTATGTAAACCTTCCAAATAGTGCAACAAGATTAACTGCAGCTCTATATAACAAAGCAAAGCGAAATCCAATTATAACATCCAAAAGCTCTAGCTATGAGGTAAATAATAAGCTAGCTGTAGCTTTCCCAAAGTCCAAATTGCAAAGCAACACAAATTTGACAACAACCTCCCAATTCCAAAATCATAAAGCAATGCAAAGCTAGCTATATAATTTCTGAAAACATCCGAATCATGAAGCGAAAGAAAGCAAACAACAACAACAACAACAAAGCCTTAATCCCACTAAGTGGGGTCGGCTACATGAATCCTTTTTCTCCATTGTGTCCGATTTAGTGTCAAATTTTCGTTCAATTCTAATAAATTAAGATCATTTTTTATGCAATAAGCCCAAGTTTTCCTAGGTACGCACTCTCGCCTTTCTTAACATAAGTTGTATTTAAAATATCTACTCTCCTAATCGGATCATCGAATTGGTCGACGTTTAATGTGACCAAACCATCTAAGGCGACTCTCTCTAATTTTATCCGTCAATTGGTGCAACTCCAACCCTTTTACGGATATATTCATTTCGCATTTTGTCTCTAAGAGTAAAGCCACTCATCCACCTAATCATTCTCATCTCGGCAACACTTAACTTAACATTATGCTTCTCTTTTAAAGGCCGACATTCAACACCATAGAGCATTGAAGGTCTCACCACCATCTTGTAAAATTTTCCTTTCGGTCTAAGCGGTACTTTTCTATCACACAAAAGGCCGGACGCATTCCTCCACTTCGACCAACCAACTCTGAATTCTACTTATTCACATCCCCATCTATATCACCATCGCTTTGAACAATGGACCCAAGATATCTAAATCGTTCACACCTTTTAATAATTTGATCACCCAAAGTTACACTCATTGTCACTAGACCTACTATTACTAAAATTACATTCCATGTATTCGGTTTTAGTTCTACTCAAACGAAGACCTTTAGACTCCAATGTAGACCTCCATAATTCAAGTTTTTCCCGGACTTTTTCTCTTGTCTTATCCACAAGGAGGATATCATCGACAAAAAGCATACACCAAGGTACATCCTCTTGTAAATGCCCAGTAAGGCCATCCATAAATAAAGCGAAAAGATATGGGCTTAAAGCCGATCCTTGATGTAAACCAACGAAATAGTAAAATACTTGGTCAATCCTCCTTCGGTTCGAACACATGTAACGACTCTAGCATACATATCTTTAATGACTTGAATATAAGTTATATCAACACCTTTCTTCTCGAGGACTCTCCAAAGAACATCTCTAGGAACCTTATCGTAAGCTTTTTCTAAATCAATAAAAATCAAATGTAGATCCTCCTTATTATCTCTATACTTCTCCATCAAACCTCTCAATAAATGTATAGCTTCCATGGTAGACACACTGGCATAAATCCAAATTGATTATGAGAAATCTTCGTAATACGTCTTAACCTATGTTCAATTACCCTCTCCCATAATTTTAAAGTATGACACATCAATTTAATTCCTCTATAATTTGCACACTCTTGTGCATCTCCTTTATTCTTAAAAATGGGGACCAAAATGCTCTTTCTCCACTCCTCGAGCATCCTTTTAGTTTTTAAAATAATATTAAAAAGTTTAGTAAGTCGGAAACCCCCAAATCACCTAAACATTTCCACACTTCGATTGGGATATCATCGTGTCCTACGGACTTGCCTCTTAGTTTTCTTTAAAGCCTCATCAACTTCTTTTTTACTAATGCGACGGTAAAAATGAAAAGTTTTATTATTATTAACGATATTAAGATCACTAAGCGTCAATCGTACTTTCAAAGTATCATCATTAAAAAGTTTATCAAAATAACTCACCTACTCTATGTTGAATATCTTTTTCTAAGAAAGCACTTTTCGATTTTCAAATGCTTTAATACACTTTACTTGAGTTAAATCTTTACTTTTCTTTCTCTTTGTTTAGCTAGTTTATACATATATTTTTCACCTTCCTTAGTATCTAACATGTTATAAAGATCACTAAAAGCAAAATTTTTAAGCGTCACCGATTATTCTTTTACACTTCACTGCGGCCGTTTTATATTTTTCCGGTTCTCTACGCTTTTACATTTAAACCGATTTTTATAACATAACTTCTTATATTTTATCTTTTCTTGCACATTATTATTCCACCACCAATTATTTTTATTTATGAAAGCTTTTTCTTTTGATTTCCAAGTCACATCTTTGATTACTTGTTTAATAATATTAGTTAATTTTTCCCACATAACATTCACGTCTTCACTGAACATCCCAAATATTTAAATCTTGAATTTTACTCATAAAAATAATTTTATTTGTGTCTTTTAGGTGCCTCATCTTATTCTACGATGTTGATTCTCAGTATTCTTTATTTTACAACTCTTCATCTTAAAATCTAGAACTAATAATCGATGTTAGTACTTAATTGCTCACTTGGAATAACTTACAATCCTTACAATCTCGACGATCTCTTCTTCTCATATGAAAATAATCAATTTTTTTATTAGATTCATTATTATAAGTAATAAGATGTTCATCTCTTTTCTTGAATAAAGTATTAGTAATAATCAAATCATACGCTAAAGCAAAATCCAAAATGGCTCTACCTTCTTCATTAATCGCTCCATAACAGTAGCTACCATGAATTTTTGAAATCTTCTACAACTCTATAGACATGTCCATTTAAATCTCCTCCGATAAAAATTTTTCTTCAAGGGTATCGAGTGTATTAAGTCTTCTAAATCATTCCGGAATTTATCTTTAGAGCTTATATCTAAACCAACTTGATGAGCATAAGCGACTTATAATATTAAAAATCTTAGTATCGATAATAATCTTAAGTCTTTATAATTCTATCTCCAACTCTATTAATTTTGACAACGTTATCTTTCAAACTCTTATCTATAATTACACCTACACCATTTCTAAGTACGACTCTTACTGGAATACCATAGTTTAAAACCTAAGTTATCAATCTCCTTAGCTTTTCTCCAACCCATTTAGTTTCTTGAATACATAGGATATTTATCTTTCTATGGATCATAATATCAACCAATTCCATTAGTTTACCATCGAGAGTACCTATATTCCGGGATCCTATCCTAATACTAAGTATCATGGACTAACTTCTTTACCTGCATCCGTCCGTAATGCGGGAACCTCGCTTACTTGACACTTACACCCGGCGCCGGGTGTAGCGGCCGTCACACTTTCCACTCGTATTCGTGCAATACAGCTGCGTCGCTTCCGGGACGCCTACAGACTTACACAATGATCAAAAGGATTCATGTCATGATTTTTTTTCGACAAGTTTTATATGGTGTCGACTTACTCTAACGCAACCCTCCACTTTTCACATCCGGGCTTGGGACCGGCAACGGCAGTGTTAAAAAAAAAATCGATGTTTCCAAATAAGAATAAACTAATTATAGCTTTTGACAATTGAATACAATTCAAGGTATTTTTATGCATGTAAATCTTTCAACATTTTAAAGAGAAATCATCAAAACAGATTATGATTTATATTCAAACACCTCCTGCAAAAAATCAATTTAAATTCAAGCACTTCGATTCATGGAATAAGCGATAGGAGCTTTGCAAGAGACGAGAAAGCTGATAAAATCGGATGAGGTAAACGAGTTAGAGGAATACGACCTTGAGCGGGGAGTCCAGAAAATGCTACAGGATAGCAGCAGTTGTAGCAAAGATATAGCGAAAGGTGATCCGGCGCGGTTTCTGGCAAGGCAGAGGAGTCCAGCGAGCGGGAGAGCAGACGGGAGAGGAGTCGAGCGGCTATTTGGCGCGGGAAGGAGCAGGCGAGTACTCCGGTTCGGCGTCAGAGAGGCGAGGCCGGGTGAGGTGGAGACGTTCGGCCGAATGCGAGGCGGAGGCTTCGTGCGAGGGAGTGGGCTTCGGCGTCGAGCGGAGGAGACGAGAGCGGCCGCGCGATCGAACGCGAGGCGGGATCCGGCGGTCGAGCGGGACGCTTCGGTGCGAGGACAGGATCGAGGGCTAGCAGGCGAGTGCAGGAGACGAGATCGAGCAGGTCGTCGTTCGCAGAAAAAGGCAAGGGGGATTTGTCGCGCAGGAGGGAGAGAGGAGACGAACGTCGAGCGTAAGGGGCGGGGAGGATCGCAGCAGGTGGCGGGAGAAAGCAAGCGGGGCGAGCGGCTCAGTGCAGGGGAGAAGGCGAGCAGATTTATTGTCGCGGGGAACAGGGAGGCGAGCGGCTCGAGCAGGCGGGATAGAGCAGGCGGAGGTGAGCGGCTTAGTGCAGGGGAGAAGGCGAGCAGATTTATTGTCGCGGGGAACAGGGAGGCGAGCGGCTCGAGCAGGCGGGATAGAGCAGGCGGAGGTGAGCGGCTTAGTGCAGGGGAGAAGATGCGAGCCAAAAATCGTCCCCCTCTCTCCCGGAGCTAACTATAGCCGCGCCTTCAAAAATGTCCGTTACGTGAAATTAGGCGGGCTATCGAATGCTTTCCATGTGTGGTGGGGTTTATTAAGTAAATAATAAACTCAAATTTAATTCAATTAATGTCAATTTAAGTGATTTGTTTCATATTTGAAATTTAAAATTTGAAATCGTGGAGGCGATGTGATTAGCCTAAATTCGGCTCGGTTCAAACCAAATTGAACATGGGTTAAGTCCGAGCCGAAGCCTCGCTAAATAAATAAAAACGTGCATCGATTTTTGTGCCGTTTGCGCGCGTGTGGAACCATGTCAATATGGGTATCCTTCCTAGCTAAAGTTGACGTCCCGGACACATCTGTGTGGTCCGTTTCGTCATTCGGGGTCGTCCGGACAAGTTCGCCGATGATCGGGTCAAAAAGTGTCAAATTGTGGGCGGTGCTGTCAATGTGCGAAATGTGGTGTACGTGAGTGCGGAGTGCGGTGGTTCCCCAGAGTCGCCCCTATTCATGTAGGAACTCGACTTCGAGTTTCACGTGTTTGGTCCTAATCAACTTAGCGCAATGCCGAGGATTTGAGACCGTCCATGTGAGGCTCGGAGGAGTGAGGAATTGGCTCGAATTTTCTAAGTGGTATGGGTCGCATACTAGTCCTCTAAGATAGTCAATAAGAAACTCCTAAAGCTAGATCCTAGGGTCTAAGAGGAATATCCTAAGACCTCACTAAAATGAGGTCAACATAGAGAAAGCCAAATGCTCAGTGATCCATCTAAAGGAGGGGCCGCCGGACACATCCATCGAAGTTCTCGCCATGCCGATCGGCGAAGAGTTCGCCAGATAGATCCACTGCACCGCTCTAACGAGATTGTCACCGTAGAAGAAGGAGTCGGGCAGCCTGTCGAGGAAACAATGTCGCTCGCAAATGGATCTGCAGGAAGCCTAGGAAGATATCGGGCAGCTTGTCCAGAATCAAGGAGGAAGCTCACGAATGGTTCTTCAAAGCTTCCGGAGGTGAGGAGACGTTGATAAAATTGTATCTTTTTATATTTTGCATCATGAAAAATACAATTAAAAAGTTGAAGAAAACTTCACATTCAAAAGCAAAGTTTCTCTTACAAATTGAAATTTTAAAAGCCACTTTTTCGTATTTTGCTTTTAAACGGGCTTCCTAAAACGGCAAAGCCTCCCCAAATGAGATCTTACAGGTCAGCATACTGCAGCAGTGATGCAGTCTTGTCTATAACCATTTTTTTTGCTGGTTCTTAAAATCATGGACATTTTGGAGGGTGAAAGTGAGAAGTCAACGACCATATTTGCAATTATAAGGAAAAAACTTATGAACAGCAACAAGAATCATTTTCTTGAACAAAGAAAAATTCTGATCAGGTTCTCATTTTTTTTCTTAATATTTAATATACTTACCTTTTGAGCAATTGAGAACTTAGTTCTCCTTACATTGGATTACAGTTACATGGAAAATTCTAGCCAAGTTTGGTGCCCGTTCCTGTAATAAAAATTGAAGACGGGACCTTTGCACAGAGCATCGAAGGTCACAGTATGGAGCAAGCGATGAATGGAATAGAAAAGATAAGAAATGTTTCAAAGAAGCAAACAAGTTGTAAGGGGCTAGAAACCAGCAACCAATTTCCCTTTATGGGATTTGGATCAGCAACAACTGCTGGAAACAGCACAATTCCATTCAAACAGTTTTTCAGGAGGAAGTTCAGACCAGCAATTTTCATCACTGACACCTTGCCAAAAATGGGCATTACTTGAAAAAGCAAAAAAAAAAGTTGGTTATCATTACCAACGTTCCTTGTAATCCGTTATTGCTTTTTTTTTTAAATAGCTTGTTGTGTTAATTAGCTTCACAAGAAATTTGAGGCTATTTAAGTTTTACAAATGCATACTTACTATAGTTCATGATACAAAATAAAAAAAAAAAATTGTCCTTGTTAGCTTCCTTGCAATAGCCATCATTTTTTTCTGCCCCTACACGTAAAAAGAGGTGATAAACTCAATCTCAAATAGAATGGTAAAAGGAACTATTGAGCCAGGACAAAACAACCAGGGCAGCTACTATGCCTAGTTTTGAGGATCTTCTAAGTAGTTTGCAAAATTGTATGTGATCAAAAGGGCAATTGGCAATCACGAAATCACTATGGACTTCATTTGAAATTGCGTCTCTTCAATCTATTCACAGACAACTATTTTTATTTGGGTGAGCATCGAGTGAAATTCATGGTTCTCATGTATAGCACCTCATGGCTTTATGACTAGCGGATGCGCCCATGGAGAATCATATATCAGAATAGCAAAGTTTCTATTCAATATAGCACCACATTAAACAAAGGAAGTTTTATTACAATTTGCTAACAGACGTTGAAATAATCCTAAATTTGTGGCTAGGACATTGCCATCTACAGTGATCTAAATACTCATGAACAGGTCCAATTTATTTTTACTATATTGTTAATTATAGAAGCCCAACTTTATGATTGATTTCAAGATTAATTCTCTTTTTGATAGTTGTATCTCTACCCATGATCTGTTTCTCATCTTCTTTTCACACAGAATAATAAAATTTGGTCATATATTCTTTCATTTTTCATTCACATCCCTTCTCATCCTATTTTAAAAATGTTATCAGAGCTATGATAGTTCTACTCCCCAAGAATCTGACAAGTCCTTCGAAATGGAGTGACTCCTCCAAGCCAACAGGTCCTTTACCATAACTGAAAACTAGTCTTCATCCAAAAAAAATGGTGTAAACTCAAGTTAGGAATCCTCCTAAAAATAGATAGTGAAACTGCCATAAGAAGCCAATGGTAAAGAAGCTGGCAACACCAATGGTAAAAACCAACATCAAAATGAAAAATCCAAATTCAAACCACGGGAAATGCATGATGAAATATTTGGCTGAAATTTTCCAAAAAGAACCAATAGTAAAGACAAAATCAGAATAGATTTCTCCTTACTCTGTCAACAATCAAGACGGCAAACCAAAGGTAACCAACTATTCTCCCAACATTATTTTCAAAGATTACCAAAACAAACTCAGTTGCTCAAAAAAATAAATTCTTGGATGCCCACACTGCAAATTGAGAAAAAAAAAACAAAACAAAAAAAAAATATTAATAGAATAGTTAGTTGACTCAAATGCACCAAATCACTATTAGGAAACGAAAAATAGCTTCCACGATTATAAGCCAAGAAATGAAAATTATAATTTCTGAGTTGTAGATGGGCAACTATAAAAAGTGTTGGGAATAGGCTCCGTCATTTCTCAAAATATACTTTACTCCATGCCTCTAGAGCTTGACATAAATTTACATCTTACTATTAATCAATAAACTCACTAAAGGTTAAAATTGCATTGCTAGTGTCTTATCTAAAATTTATCACTTTAAGGACTAGGGGTGAAGACGAGCCGAACTTGAGCAAGCTCAAAGCTTATTCGTGTTTGGTTCTTCTTTTTTTTTTTTTTGTTCGGCTCATATTTGAAATGGCTCGCAAATAACAAATTTGTATCCGGCTCAAGTTTCTTTGAATTGAGCTCATTTTTAGCTTGAATTTGAACTTGATTTAAAACTACAAAATTATATTTTAAAATTTTGAAACATTTTCAGCTTCATGCGCATTTATATTGGATTAATATTCAAAATTCCACGCAATATTCCAACTTGGGACTCAAGTCTCTAAACTAAAAGCAGGTGGATCACAATTTAGGTGCATTTGAGGCATAACACCAAATTCTTATCCATTCACTTACATCACATCTATGCATACAGCAACAGACAAGGACAATCGGAGCGTGATTTTTGAGAAAAATAAGAGTGGAATTTACATACATACAACCCATTTCTTAAGTATTTACATATGTGACACCACCTCAATGCTGGCAGGGTGGGTTTTCTGGCAGAAATGTGAGGGGCATTTACATACATACCACCCAATTCTTATGTATTTACATATCTAATATCTAAATTATTTTTTTACATTTATATAAACTATCATATCAAATATATCATCATTTTAATTTTTATATATTTTTATTTGATAATTTCGAGCCAAAATGAGTCAAACATGAACAAACAAAACTTTGTTTGTGTTTGGCTCATTTATACATCCAGCTCAAAAAAAAATTGTTCGTGTTCAGCTCGTTTGCTTAACAAACGAATTGAACACGAGCTATTAACGAGTCGAACACAACCTGTTAGCAATTATGAGCTTTTTTGACAACCCTATCAAAGAATGAAATTTGAAGAGGATGATTAGTTGTGAAAAATGTCTCATGAGCTCTACTTTCTAAAGCTTTATCCATAAAATATATTTTTTAAAATCAAAACATAAATAAAAACAACAATAACAACAAAACATTTATCTCGCTAAGTGGGGTCAGCTACAAGAATCCTTTTTCTCCATTGTCCTATTGAGTGTCATACTTTCATTTAATTCTAATAAATTAAGATCAGTTTTATACAACATGACCAGATCTTTTTAGGTCTACCACAACCTTTATTAATATAAGTTGAATCTAAAACATCTACATTTCTAACATGATCATCAGATGGTCAACGTTTAATATGATCAACTCATCTAAGATGACGCTCTCTAATCTTGTCTACCACTGAAGCCACACCAACGCTTTACAAATATATTTGTTTTGCACTTTGTCTTAATATGTAAAGCCACTCATCCACCTAAGCATTCTCATCTCAGCAACACTTTTAATTTAGTGTTATATTTCTCTTTTATAGGCCAACATTCTGCACCATAAAGCATTGCATGTCTCACTACCATCTTATAAAATTTTCCTTTTAAGTAAGCAGTACTTTTCTATCACACAATGGGTCCGATGTATTCCTCCACTTCATCAATACAACTTGAATTCTACTAAGAACATCCCCATCTATATCAACATCACTTTGAACAATAGACCCGATAAATCTAAATCGTCACTCTTTATAATGACTCAATCACCCATCACTTAGGTTTTCCTAATGAAAGAAATTCAAATTGGGGCAAATTTCAACACAATGATCTTCACTCGATTTTGTTTCAAAATTCATGCTTTAAAAACAAACAAGCAAAAGTATACTTCAAATTAGTCTTAAGAAACAATCTAAGACATCAAGGAATTATCCAACAAAGCTCATATATCCATACCCCTCAACAAATGAAGTTGCAAAAAGGAAAAGAAGACCACTCTTAGAGGCAAATAGATAACAAATTTTCTCCACAATTGTTCCTATGCATCAAAGAAAAGAGATTATATTCACAAAGATGGATCTTATCAAAAGAAGGCAGTGAAGCGTACATAAATTTCAAAGATCAATTCAAACCCTTCAATTTAATTTCCTAAGACCAACATTATTTTCCGCAAAATTTTGCATGTTAAATCTTTATTCACATTCATTATTACCACCAAAGCAGATTAAAAAATATATCTATCAATAATATTTTTAATGCATACTCCCCAAAACAAAAAGGGTAGAATTTTATTCCACCATAGATAAAATCCAATTTACTTCCTTGAAACCCAACATTAGTCCTCCAAAGTTCATAAGAAAATTCAAAAACAAAAATTCAATTTTGTATCTCATTCTATCATCTACCATTGTCTCTTATCATACCGATGGATAATAAACATATTTCCCATTGCCCTTATTCAACATATTGAAGCCTCACCCAAACTACGGACTCCTTTATCACCTTATCAATACAAATAACATAATAAAGACTCGCTACAACAACAAACTACCTCGTTATCTTATCAATAAACCCAACATATGGACAACTAGCTTTATGTCTATACTAAGTGGGAAAAAGAAGTCAATAAGGGAAGCAAACAGCGTATCTCCAATACACCCAAGAATTATAACTTACACACCAGTAAAAATAGATTCATAGACGATGACCATGCTCTCCACTGTTCTAATGCCTCAAGTAAACGGGTTAGGGCATGTACCTAAAGCCAATCTATAATTTCATGATTTATAAAAGCTGTCACTAAAACTCTATACTCTTGTCACTTCTCTGAATAGATATATTCTCTGTAATGTTCATGAAGCTCTATAAGCTTCCAGGTGGAAGAAAGTTATGATAAAATAAAAATATTCTACTTCACTTTCACTCATCATGATATTAGACTTTTTGCTAGTGTTTTAAACTATTATATAAACAACCCCATTAAAGACCACACAGAAGTTTTTAACTGCATTCTAAGGTACCCCAAATGTACAATGAAAAAATTTTTTATATAAATAATCGTCCAACAAGAGAATCAAAATTTTCATAGATGTTGATTAGGCTAGAGATGCATCAGGCCAAAAATACACTTTTGGTTATTATATTTATGTATATGGAAACCTAGTTAAATAAAAATAAAAAGAATCTAGTATCTCATAAAGTTGAGCAGCAACTTAATATAGGACAATGGCATTAAGAATTAGCCAAGAAAATGTGATAAAAAAGATCATTAAAAGAACCAATTTATCAACATTACATTTTTTAAAAGCAGACTATGATAACTAAACTTCCATAAAAATTGCAAAAAAACTTGATCACAACCAAAATGAACACATTAAGATTGACCAACGTTTAATCTCATAAAAAATTAAAATGAAAAAGTCCAACTAAATTATAGTCCATAAAACTCACTGCAAATATCTTAGTCAAAGCTATGCCCATAATGAATTTTGACAGACTAGTCAAGAAGTTGTGTGACATCAAAATATAAAACCCAATCTGAAGGTACAAAAACAACAACAACAACAACAACAAAGCCTTAATCCCACTAAGTGGGGTCGGCTGCATAAATCCTTTTTCTCCAGTGCGTCCTATTTGTGTCAAATTTTCATTTAATTCTAATAAATTAAGATCATTTTTAATGCAATAAGCCCAAGTCTTCCTAGGTCTACCTATGCCTTTCTTAACATAAGTTGAATCTAAAACATCTACTCTCCTAATCGGATCATCAGGTGGTCGATGTTTAATGTGACCAAACCATCTAAGGCGACTCTCTCTAATTTTATCCGTCACTGGTGCAACACCAACCCTATTACGGATATATTCATTTCACATTTTGTCTCTAAGTGTAAAGCCACTCATCCACCTCATCATTCTCATCTCGGCAACACTTAACTTAGCATTATGCTTCTCTTTTAAAGGCTAACATTCAGCACCATAGAGCATTGCAGGTCTCACCACCATGTTATAAAATTTTCCTTTCAGTCTAAACGTTACTTTTCTATCACACAATAGGCCGGACGCATTCCTCCACTTCAACCAACCAACTTGAATTCTACTATTAACATCCTCATCTATATCACCGTCGCTTTGAACAATGGACCCGAGATATCTAAATCGTTCACACCTTTTAATAATTTGATCACCCAAAGTTACACTTCTGTCACTAGAGCTACTATTACTAAAATTACATTCCAAGTATTCAGTTTTAGTTCTACTCGAACGAAGACCTTTAGACTCCAATGTAGACCTCCATAATTCAAATTTTTCCTGGGCTTTTTCTCTCGTCTTATTCACAAGGATGATATCATCAACAAAAAGCATACACCAAGGTACATCCTCTTGTAAATGTCTAGTAAAACCATCCATAAATAAAGCAAAAAAAAATGTGTTTAAAGCCGATCCCTGATGTAATCCAACAGAAATAGTAAAATAATTGGTCAATCCTCCTTCGTTCGAACACATGTAACAGCTCTAGTAAACATATCTTTAATGACCTGAATATAAGTCATATCAACATCTTTCTTCTCAAGGACTCTCCAAAGAACATCTCTAGGAACCTTACCGTAAGCTTTTTCTAAATCAATAAAAAACAAATGTAGATCCTCCTTATTATCTCTGTACTTCTCCATCAAACCTCTCAATAACTGTATAGCTTCCATGGTAGATCTGCCCGGCATAAATCCAAATTGATTATGAGAAACCTTGGTAATACGTCTTAACCTATGTTCAATTACCCTCTCTCATAATTTTAAAGTATGACACATCAATTTAATTCCTCTATAATTAGCAAACTCTTGTGCATCCCCTTTATTCTTAAAAATGGAGACCAAAATACTTTTCCTCCACTCCTCAGGCAACTTTTTAGTTTTTAAAATAATGTTAAAAAGTTTAGTAAGCCAATTTGAAGGGAGTGTTAAAATAATCCAAAATCTACAAATAACACATTTCCATCTACAGCAACTTAAATATTTATGAGCAGCAACTTTCATCCATAGCAATCCAGTAATCCATGGAGAGTTGCTTTCGAACTATAAAAATCCAATATTTTTGGGTTGTTGCATTCCATTTTCTTTAGTAGTTAATCAAGATTCCATAAGTAAAGATTATTTTTCAAATTTGTTTCTTTCCGTGATAATTATTTTTTTAAGTATATATGTACAACCAAACCTCTTATTTATTGATATCATCTCTTCTCGCTCTAATTTGAAAATTAGACAATCCTAGAAAGTATCGATTGAAATAAATATATCTCAAAACAAAATATCAATGATAATATATACTCAATACAAAGAATATGATTGGTTTCTTTTTTGGCTTAATTAGTTCCTAAATGCTTGATTAGTTGTCACTTATATTCTCATCATCATAATCATTCTTAGCCTTACCCCACTTATTTTGGATCAATCAATATCCTCTAATTCAATTCATTCTCGTTGTGTGCTATCTGAATTTTTAACTTTAATTTTAGCTTCTTTTTTTTCTTTTCTCATATTACCATAAATCTATTTCTTATTGACCATCTCATATATTAATTTTAACTTTCAATCTTTTCTGTGCCTCTTTTCTCAACCTTCTAAATGCCTAAACCATCAAAACCTATTTCTCACATTCTTAAATTCAAAAGTACCACTTCCACTGCCTAACTAATATAATCATCTATCATTTTATTCCCGTTAAACAGTTCTTTGGTTTTCAATGGTTATTTTGTTGCCCAACACTAAATTTTATATTGAGACTTTACAATATTATCAATTTGCAAAGTAGCCTTAATGAATTGGTAAATTTTCATCTCCAAACATCAACTTTAACTATATCAATATCCATCTTTATTTTTATAAAAATCACCAATACATAAAAACTAATCACACCTAAGAATCACACAGCCTCTCAAAATTATTAGTTGTTGATTATCAATTTCACGATTCCTAAATTCGCAAATCATATACTCAGTCATTCCTTTGCTATCCTAAGCCTCCTATATTTTAAGCATTCTTCTCCATTATTATAGAATCCATCTTATTAAATCGAATTCTTAACCATATCTCATCCTAAGTATTTTTTATGAGCACCTTCCAAGTGGCCAAATGATAAGATCTTAGAGCGCAAGATGTATGCTCACAATGAACTAACATGCATCACTCAACTTAGTTTACTGTCGGCCATTTCTAAATTATTCACATGTTCAAGAAGTTCAAAATACTTTCAAAAACAGTTGTCCATATTCCCATCAAATGAATCCCTTGGAAACTTATTAAATGTAATTGAAAAGGGATTGACCATAAGCAACACATTATAAAATGTATAGCAAATCAATGCTTCACTTCAAGTCAATGAAAACCAAAAATTTCAGATAGCCAACAGAAATTAAATAAACAAATTTAGACTCTTATGCTTCAGGGAGATTATAATGATGTATGAAAAATGCACCAAAGTCAAACAATCAAAATGTGATATGGTAATTACAATAAAGTCGAGACGTAGTACCAGCATTTAACCAGAACCTTAGCATATGAGACACAAAAAACTAAATAAAGAAAAATGAAGGAGGTGGATAATTACATTTCCCGAGAGCAATATCAACTTGATTAACAGGATCATTCTCTCCAAGAACATGACGCCAAACTGCATGAAAAAATGAAAGACAGTTTTAGATAAATTTGAAATAAGCGGGAAAAAAAACACGCCATTAAAAAAAAGGGTATTTTACATACATAGCACAATTCTTATACTTATCTCACAATTAAACTTTAATTTTTACATCCAAAGCACCCTACCTATAGAAAAAGTGTAATCCACCTTTTCATACATCTATTCAAACATAGGAAAATGTGCTTAGTTTGTAAAAATCAAAGTTTGTGTGTGAGATAAGTAAATGCATGAGAATTGGGTGTGCTATGTCTGTAAATTTCCATAAAAAAAAAAAATACAACAAATTTGCATTCTTGAAATGTGGACATGACAAAATTTCCTCCACAAACACATAAAAAAACTAATGTAAGCATCTTATACATAGATAAGTCTTACATATATCTCCTGTACGGAGGTCAAGAGATGCAATTACATTCTCTTCTGTGGAAACAATTACACGTTTTCTGCCTGTTTTATGACTATGGAAAACAGCATGTTTTGTCTTTCCTATGTATCTTTGGTGCCTGCAGTACAAATAAACAACCCAATCCGTTCAGGATATCAGCATAGACAATGAACCGCAGCTAACGTGCAAACAATCAAGCATCTAAACCCACCAAATAAATGGTGCAATAACAATTATATTACAGATTTACAGTATAGCATTTTAAAGGAAATAATTTAAAAAACTAGCTTGGTATCCTTTGTGGGCCATTGACCATTCACTTGAGAAAATATATGCAAACATTAAGGGGTCTCTTGGGATCACTTCTGAATTTTTTTTTTTTTATGTTTTGATTTAAAATAAAACATGGTATGATATAACATTCTTGGTTGATTTGAAAAACGCTCAAAAAAACTTCTAGATGTTTTGAGTATTCTTAATAACTATCTAAATATTTTTTAAAAACAAAAATAAAAACAAGCAAAAATTGCACTAAATAAACATATTTTAAAAACAAAGGCAAAAACAAAAAATAAAAGTGATCCCAAATAAGTCTTAAACGATTCAGGCTATAGAAAAATAAAACAACAAATCCTAACCATGTCAGTCGGTCTCAGACAATATACGATGGTGAAAGTTTTCTAGAAATTTCCCCATATGATGAACTAAGATATATATATATATATATATATATATATATATATATATATATATATATATATATATATATTTTTTTTTCTTTTTTTTTTTTTTTAAGCAGAGAAGAGGGGGGGGTGGAGGTGGTGGATAAGGTTTTATGGCCATTCTTTCAATGGGCAATAAAGCAAAATTAACTCTGCCCTAATCATCTAATGGAGCCAACATCAAATCTTGTACAATTGTTTTTACATGATCTAACTCTCATTTCTTCTAAGTAAAAAAACATTTGCAGATGGTTGAGTCATCTGGGAACTATGTGAAAAGTGTGGCATACGAGCACTCTGAGAATGATAGACTGAACAAACCATTTGATAAGCCACGTTTTTCTTACAAAAATTTGAAAATTATTGAAAAAATACAAATTACAAACAAAGTGTGCTACTCTAATTATAAATATTATATTTTGTCATAATTGATTTTCCTACAACATAATGGAATCAGAGAGGTGGATACTATATCAACATTTAGGTTGCCTTTTTTTTTTTTCCCTGGAGATCACAAATTCATTTCATGTAAAAAGTTTAAAATGGAGTGTAATGATAAATCTCCTCCCAGGATCCATGCATATGCAACACCTTCATGCATTTGGACTGCCTTTTTATTATATAATAAAAACTACTATTTTACTTTCATTATTTGATAAAAATGTTTGTTACAGTTGTGAACAAAGTAAATTTTATTTCTAAAAAATGCATACATGTAAGGTATTATGACCATTCTTTCAATGGGGAATAAAACAAAATTAACTCTGCTCTAATAAGCTAATGGAGCCAACATCAAATCTGGTACAATTGTTTTTACAAGATCTAACCCTCCATTTCTTCTAAGTAAAAAAACATTTGCAGATGGTGAGTCATCTGGGACACTATTTGAAAACCGGAGCATACGGGCACTTTGAGAACGAGGGGCTGGACAAACCATTTGACAGGCCATTTTTTTTCTTACAAAAAATTGAAAATTATTGGAAAAATACAAGTTACAGACAAAGTATGATGTTCTATTTATAAATATTCTATTTTTTTCATATTTGATTTACAAGTCCTACAACATAATGGAATCACAGAGGTGGATACTATATCAACTTTTAGGTTGCCTTTCTTATTGGCCTAGAGATCACAAAATTAATTTCATGTAAAAAGTTTAAAATGGAGTGTAATGATAAATCTCCTCTAATCCTTGCATATGCAACAACTTCGTGCGTTTGGAATGCCTTTTTATTATATAATAAAAACTACTATTTTAATTTTATTATTTGATAAAAAGGTTTGTTACAATTGTGAACAAAGTAAATTTTATTTCTAAAAGGATGTAAGTTTCACATTCTGTGTGAACCCAAGTTTGTGTTGATGTATCATAGTCTACAACCTAACTATCTTGATAACTTCAGAATCAACTATCTCTGTCAAATTGGATAAATATCATCAGCGTCTGCAAAATACATTTTATTTATCATAATTACCTCCATCACTTTACCAGGAAACTATGTGTATTCAAGCATTTTTGTTCAAGAATATATTAACTCTAGTGAATAGTAAATGTCCAATAATTAGGAAAGCTTGGTCAATTACTGGAAAATTATCAAATTTCAATTTGGTATGCACAATATCATGTAATCTTAAAGGACAAATCAGAATCAATCCAATCCGCATTTGGCATGCACACAATTTTCTTAAAATGTATGGAGTTAATTTCAAGACCGCATGATAGGATGGTTGTCAGTCCTAGCCAAAAAGCTTCATTAATCCAACAGGATTTCCTAATCCAGACAAACAAACATGAAACGAAATCATTTATCGTATTGGATGGATGACCTATATTTAATTCGAGCTTAATCTCCAAACCAATCAAAAAGCCACTATCACTGCAACATTCAGAAGCTCAGATTGCGCATAATTAGACAAAAATCGCATCCATGCACGTACATCGCAACATTCTTTATCCAAAAGTATATGTTAAAACGGAAAAAATACCCCTAATTGTAAAGATAAATGTTAATTACACCATATGGCATACAAAAATCTCCAAAAACGTTGCAAAACGCAATCAATTGTGCAAAGCAACAACTTAAAACCCCAATAGGCATAAATGCCATAACTCGGGAGAAGGCAAAGGCCGAATAAAAAGAGAAACGAGAGGTCAAGCCGTTAAAGCCCGCATTTAAAACAGACAATATCCTACCACACTATTCCAGTTATTGAAGCATAAACAGATTATAGGATAATTTAAATAAAAGGATGGGAAATCTGCGCACCAATCCGCAAGCCCTACTTGATCCTCGTATACGGCATAAGAGATGGTTGAGTGGAAAAGCAGTATCAGAAACACAAGGAAAAACCTAGCCGCCATGAAGGCGGAGGTTGGAACGCCGCTAAGGGAGAGGTGCGCAACGAAAATCTAGTGGAACTTTGATCTAAGGAGAATCGAATTGAGGTGGTAAGTCAAAGAGGAGATTTTCCGGCGAAACCCCAAAAAAAAGCGCCGCCCGTCCTAAACATGCGCAGCGATGCTCCGGTTGGAAGAATAAGATCAATCCAAGCATTCAACATATTACTATCTATAAATATAGCAATCTCTACTTTGTTAAATTCTTACTGAAATATCAAATTTCAGGATACATTATGTTTATTTTTATCAATTTTTCAATAATTTAATTATGACAAATATAAATAGGGGTGTAAACGAACCGAACACGAACCAACAGAGATTATGTTCGTGTTCGGTTTGTTTGAAATAAGCTCGTGTTCGAAATTGTTCATAAAGTCACTGTTCGTATTTGTTTCTTAACGAACAAGTCGAACTGCGAGCCGAACACGAACTATTCGCGAACAATGAGCCAGTTGACAGCTCTAATATTAATATATATAAATAATATAATTTATTAATTATATAACTTATATTATATAAATATTTAATATCTATATTAATATATTACTAGTATAGTATATTAATATATTATTATTATTATTAATTTATTATATATTATAATTTATAAAATTTAAATTTTTAAAATATCATTTTTATATATAATTATTTAAATTATTTTATATTTCGAACTATAACGATTCGAACACGAACGAACGCATCACTATTCATGTTGGTTTCGTTTAACGAACAGAACGAAAAAAAATTGTTCGTGTTCGTTCGGTTCGTCTCGTTTGCTTATCAAACGAATCGAACGCGAACTCAATGACGAACCGAACACAAACAGTTCGCGAAGAATGAGCTTTTTTTACAGCCCTAAATATAAAGCTTTTTTATGTTAATTCTATAAATAGCAAAATTTTGGATGTTCGTATATAATTATCTCTACAAGTTGTGCATCAAACTCTAAAAGTAATAATAAGTCGATCTTACATGATCTCAACTCAATTGAGAAACCATGTTTGCATATGTCAAATTGCCTCAACTCACAAACTAAAGAATATTTGAAAAAAATAAACTTATAACGAAATGTATGTCTCGATATTATAATTTGATAATATCTTAGTATGTTAACATGAAACAACACCGCAGGTGTATTAATTAGAGCTTAGCCAACTTATTTTAAAGAGCTCGTCATTTATTTATATAAACTGCTTAAATAATTCAAAATGATGTGTCATATGTCAAACCTAAATAGTGCCATGATGTATAAACAATATGTGCATTGTCAATTCAATTAAGATCACTATGGCTTATTTGGGTCTTGTGTATTAATATTTATATTGTATTGTGATTTAATTGCTATTTGATGCTCCTTGATAACATAAAGGATAACAAATAAGATTGAGGATTAGAAAATGTAGCAAATTAGAACAATGTGCCTAACATCATTCTAAGGCTTATAGGAGATAGTTAGGAAGGTGATTTGGAGGTGGTTGTGAAATGACAAGGGAATAATGACACTAGATTTTGATGGTGTTTGGGAGGGGATAAGCATTGTTTGGTGATTATCAAAGTTGAAAACAATAAAGAGAGCTTTGAAATGACGATATATCAACAAGGAGGAGGTTCAACACATTCTTCTGCAATCTATAAACATGCTACTTGCAAAAGAGGATAAAACACTCCTTAAGATAGAAAATATATATTACAATCTCCCATAAAAATAAAATCAATCAAATGTCACCAAAATACAGAAATAAAACATACAAATAGTATCCTACTATAAAGAAATCCTAACTAGAAGAAAGAAAATAAATACACGAGAAGGCAAAATTTTATGTTGAATTTGGTAATGGGATACTGTAATTTTTTTATTTGTTTATATCACATTCACGGTATTAATGATTTTGTGGGGTAAAATGTTACAATCATGGAGTCGTATACTGTGATTTTGTGAGGAAATTCTGTGTCATTCTCTCTGACTAGAAGAAGCTTCTTACTCTTTTCTGAAATGTCTGGGATCTCATTATCGGATGTTATTTCCCACAAATCACATAAAAAATTACTAAATTTTTATTCACCACTATCGTGTAATCATATGTATGTGGGTACATTATTGAACTTACTGAACTGAAACTCAGTACTCAATTTATTCCATAGATATTTCCAAAAATTACTCACAATTTTAATGAAATGTACCCAAACATGTGGCACTTAAAGCACTTTCTGTCTAAGATAGATTTATGAGTGTTTGTGAGCTCCATATTTTTCTTTGCTCTTAAATAGTTTCTCTTCTGTCAGAGTTCGTTTGGGTGCTCCATTGGGCATACTCTTGTTTCATATTCATGAAGTTGAAATATATATGTAATTGGTGATGGTCACGTGGCAATATTTCTATTTCTCCACCTTCAATGCTAGGGTTTGTACATCAAATAAGGACAAATACAACTACAACTAAATCACATTAGTAATATTTGGATTTAGTCCTCCAAGATATCATGTTATTGTGTGTTCATTTGGTTCCACCAATTTATATTTTAGCATGAGTTAATTAAAATTAATTATGTACTCTTCAACAAAAGAATCTCCGTAGAGAGGGTAGTGGAGTATCTATGCACATATATTATCGGTATTGTGAGAGAAGGTATTTATGCTGCATTTTTATTTTTGTCTTAGACTAAGTAGTAATCTTAATATTTCCTTCATATTGTTAGATAAGTTTCAGGTCATCCCATCACGGAGTATTCTTTATAAAATGGATAACTAACCATTTAACTCTCTTACCTTAGGGAATATTTTTGTACTAAAAAATTCATTACGTCGTTTGGAACTACTTAATGAATTCATCTATAATCACGTAATTTTCAGAATTCAGTAAATTCACATTTATACCAAATTTCCTACTCCGTGATATTTCATATAAATTTGATGTATTATCAGTCTTAATCCCCAAAAATTACATAATGGAAGGGATTCACTTCATTCTATCAAATTGGCAAGTCATCGTTATGACTATGAGTGACCTCTCTAGATTATTTTTCGCAATGGCGATGAGCCTTTTGTTGTGGTTGAAGGATTATCACTCTATATTAATCGGCCTCTCGTAAAAAGCGTAAATTCTCAAAGATATATTCAGTTCAGTTTCACAGTAAGATCAAATTAATAATTAAGTAGTCACTCATATACACAATTATACGTATCATTTAAGTAATACAAGGCTCTAATGAAGTTCTGATTATCGATCCCACAAGGAAGGTTGGAACTACTCAAAAGTTAATATAGGAATGAAATCCAATACTCAATTCACAATGCAAGTTCATGAAATATGAAAGTTGTTGGTGTAATGATGAGCCAAAAATATATTAGGTTTTTGCTATATAATTTAACTCATTTTTGTTGATATTGCACTTTAAATAAATATATTTTTCATGTTTTATTGCAGATATGATGATTTTAGGTAATTGGAGTAAAAGAAAGCGAAAAGGAACGAATTTGGAGCAAATAGGAGCAAAAATGAAGAAAATTAACTTCTGGCGTCGCTGACACCCAATTATAGAGAATTCAAACAATTAATTGGCAGCACAGCGTCGTCGAAGCCTAAAGTTGTTTCAAGTCAAATCCAATGTATTTGGACGACTTTTTTAAGGGTTGTTTGAGGAAATTCTTGGGGAATTCGATTCTAACTTATTTAAGACTATTTTGGATGCAAAAAGAGTGTGAGAGAGAGTGGTGTGTGTGTGGGTGTGTATGAGAGAGAAGTGAAGAGAGTGTATTAGGGTTTGTAGTAAGTGTGAGGAAAGTATGTAGAAGTCTTGTATTGTGAGGGATTCTTCTCTAAGGAGTGTAGGAGAAGGAATAAAGTGAGAGATTGCTTCTTCCTTACCATTCTAAAGAGGTAATTGAGTGTTGAAGAGAAGAGAGAAAAGGACTCAAAGGAACTACAAGAGATTTGCTTGGGGAAGAGAAAGAGATAAGTTGTATTTACTTTTGTGTTTGTATAACTTTGCTTTTATATATATAATCCATGTTTTGTTGTATCTTTCTCATGAGTTTTGAGTAAATTTTTGTCTTTCTTCTTGAGATGAGATGTGGTGACGTGTTGATGTAGATTTGATGTGCCATAAAAATGTTAAAGAATTTGTGATGGTTTTTCATTTCGAACTTCATTTACTTTTCGATCTGGCCAATTGAATTGCTAAGATCTGTTGTGAGACATCAAATCCAAAGGACTAAGTGTTTTACAACAATAGTGGAGAATTCATTCAATGTCCATGAATGAGTTGCGTAGTTCATGGGAATTCAGTGCAAATAAATAGGGAAATATGGTTTAGTGGGCATCGAATTAGAGGTTTTAGAGTGACAAACTGACATCCCTAATTTGGTCCTAAAGTTTGGTAACTAAAGCTAGGGTTAGCCTTCAGGTGAAGGGAAGTGGGAGCTTTGAAGTGAGAGTCAGCATCCTTCCAACTTAACCACGAATTTAGTAACTAAGCCTAGGATTTGTTAATGTTCTTTACATGACTTGAAAGAGGGGGTGCTCTGACGAGGGTAAAGAATATGAATGCTTCTATTTGGCACAATACAAATATATTATCAATCTATATCAATCACTCATCATAGAATCATTGCAAGATAGAAGACACTTTTTCATATATAAACCTTTCAATTACAAAACTTAGTGTGTGTGTTAGTTAATCCTACTTAGAAAATTTAGAAGTAACTTGTAATAAATCTACTTGTTATTATCTTTGCATTAGTAGTTGAACTTGCATTGTAAATTGAGTGTTGGATTTCAACATCTTTGTTATATTTTGAAGAGTTCATGCATTCCTCGTGGGATCGATAACCAGGACTCCACTAGAGTCCTGTATTACTTGAACGATATGTATACTTGCGTTTACATGTGACTGACTAATTATTAAATTAATCTATTTACAAAACTAAACTGAAACTATCTTTTAAATATTGACTTTTGAGGCACTTCGCAGCCCTGCATCATGTAACAATAATTAAAGGCTAAGTTAACTAAAGTTACTTTCTAAAATTTTTAAACAGAATTACTAACACAAACAAAGTTTTGTAATGAAATGTTCAAATATGAAAAATAAATCTTTCCTTGACAATGATACTATGATGAGTGAATGATATAGGCTGATAAAATTTTGTATTGTGTTAAATATGAGCATTTATATTCTTTACCCAATTTAGAGTAACCCCCTCTTCAGAGTTATGTAAAGAACATTATCAAATTATAGGCTTAGTTCCTAAATACATGGTTAGGCTGGGAGGATATTGGCTCTCACTTCAGAGCTCCTATTTCCCTTCACCTGAAGGCTAACCCTAGCTTTAGTTACCAAACTCTAGGATCAAATTGAGAATTTCAGTCTGTCACCCTAAAATCTCCAATTCGACGTCCATCAAATCACATTTCTCTATTTATTTGCACTCAATCTCATGAACTACGTAACTCATTCATGAACATTGAATGAATTCTCCACTTTTATTGTAGAACACTTAATCATCTCTGATTGAATGTTTCACAACAAGTTTTAACAATTCAATTTGGCTAAATCAAAAAGTAAATGAAGTACGAAGTGAAAAATCATCACAATTTCTTAATAATTAAATGACACATCAAATCTACATCACCACTTCATCATATCTCATTGCAAAGAGAAAGACAAAAGTAAACTACTCAGAACTCATGAGGAATATATAACAAAACATGGATTTTATATATAAAAGTAAAGTCATACAAACCACTAAAAGTAAATAAAACTTATCTCAATTTCTTTCCGAACCAAATCCCTTAAAGTTCCCTTAAATCATTTTCTCTCTTCACAACAACACTTAATACCCTCTTTAAAATAGTGAGGAAGAAGCAAACTCTCACTTTCCTCCTTCTACTACACTTTTTAGAGAAGAATCCCTTACAAAACAAGACTTCTACACACTTACACACTCACTCTCCAAAACCCTAACACACTTTACTCGCACTCTAAAGACTCCTCTCCCTCTCTTTTCTCCTATTTTTGGCGTCCAAATCTGTTTGAAATAGTTTAGAAATAAACTCCCCAAGATTTTTCTCAAGCAACCCTTCACAAATCGTCCAAATACATTGAATTCGGCCTCCATTTACTTTAGGCGTCGTCAACGTTGGATAGGGCGCCATCGGCGCCCTATTACCGATTTAATTCTGAACTCTCTGGATTTAGGCATCGACGGCGCCCATTCTGGCGTTGTCGGCGCCAGTAGGCTAATTTCTTCATTTTGCCTCTTTTTGCACTAAATTCATTCTTTTTTGCTTCTTTTTACTCCAAACACCTAACATCATCATATATACAACAAAACATGAAAAATTTATTCTTTTAAAGTGCAATATCACAAAAAATGAGTACAATTTATATATATAAAAACTACACATTTTTTGTGCATCACATATCTTTCATATTAAGCCTCTAAACACATCTTTATAGATTTCTCTTAGGCAGAATCACATTATTTTCTTTTCATCAAGATTTCAATAGGTGTAGGCTTGTAGATCAGAGGTTAATCGAGGTTTAGAATTTTGCTGATAGATGTCAAGATGAGATTTTTCAGAGTTGAGAATGTTGGTTTTGAAAATTTTGATTTATAATAAAAAGATGTGGCATAAATGATTAAGACATGCTGGGTGTTTTTTTTTATATTTAGTGCAAAAAAAGATAAATACTTAAAAACTTAGGGTTTATCGAACTCTAATGTCGTAAAACACTGTGTTAGGGTTCCTATAAGGAGTTTAGGAAGGATATTTAGTGGGGAAATGATTGTGAAACGTCAATAGAATGATAATATGAGAGATCGACAATGTTTATATGGAGATAAATTTTGTTCGGTAGTTGTCCCAGCTCGAAGCAACAAACAAAGCTCGGAAATGATGATGTTTAGATGAAAAAGAGATTCACCACATGTTCATGCACAAGCTATAGACACATTAATTACAAAAGAAAGATGTGGTACTCCTTAAGATAACAAAATAAATATCATAATCTCTCACAATCATAAAATCAAGCAAAAGTCCCTATATATATATATATATATATATATATATATATATATATATATATAGTTTCCTGATATAAAGAAATTCTAATTAGAATAAAAAGTAACAATAATAAATAAGAAAATGCAAAAATTCACGTTGCATTTGGAAATGGGTCGGTACAACTGCCCAGTATGTTTATATTGCATCAACGATATCGATGGTTTTGCCACCGGCAAAATCCTACATTCACAAGATTGGTTTCGATTATGGAATCCCACAATAACAGGTTCATCGATCACAATTCAGTCTCAGATCATCATCATTGTAGTATAAATTAAACAAAGCCTTAATTGAACTCAACTAAAGTAGAATCAAACACTAAAATAGAAAGTTTATGTCATGATATATTAGTATCAACCTAACTAGTGGGGAATTTTTTTGTGTTATATTGTTGGGGGGTCACCATAGGTCTCAAAAGACTTGTATCTAAATGATCATATACTACATTCAAAAAATAATATTCTATCCCGAAAAATAGAAATATTACATTATAATGGATATAATCATTTTGATGAGGAAAATCTTTAGGATTTATGGATATGTGGAACCAGGATTCTTCCCTTATCATACATGTTTAAGATATAATTTATTTTATTTATGAGGACTCATTTTTATAAAGGCAAACCCTCGTAGTTAATTACATATTTAAAGTTGTAAACCCCAAAGAAAACCTCTCGATTAATATGATAAGTCAAATTTTCAGAGATCAGGCTTTCATGATTGGAGGGTCTGAATTGGAAGAATTAAGTTTCAAGAGATGAGACTTACAATACAGCGACAACATGTCATGAGAAAGGCCCATTATATTAAATATGATTTGATTTAAAGAGTATCAATCAAAGGAATTAAAGATGAATTCGAACTGATCAGATGAGGTCAAAAGATAAATGATCGATATAGGATTTTATTGACAGGAACAATTAAAAACCCTATATTAAGGATAGAGTTGGGTAGAAAATGATTTCTATATGAGAAATAATACCCTATGCTCTATAAGAAGTTATATATGTGGACTAACCTAAATTTTTGGATTAACGTCCCCAGTCAAGATGTCTGTGGCTTTTTGTTGTCTAAAAAATATTAATATATGTCTACTATGACCAGCCTCATAACTAGGAATGCTCCTTGAATATTGGAGCATAAAATATTTGTATTTTCAAACAGTCTGAAATACCTTCGTCAATAACCATGGGCTATTTCATTCTAAGGTATTCCCTTTAGTCTCAAGGGATAGATTTGTTGTTCTGCATGTCATATTCCTCGGTACTAACTAGGTACATGAACTAACTTAGATTCTATACTCAGACTAACTTAGGGTAGGTGGGTGACTCAGTTCGGTGTCCAAGTTAGCTAGCCTAAGGTTCATGTTAAATCTGCCTAGGTTTTGCTATAATTCTTTATCCAGGTGTGTTTTAGGTGTTCGTTTAAAGTTTAATATTTGCATTAATATTTTGTTTGATTCCTATGTTTTGTCAGTCATATTGAGAAATAAGAGTTTCTTGAGTTTTAGTTTTTTTTATTTGTTTTATTTAAGATTTGGTTTCTTCTAAGGTTTGTGAAGAAAATTGAGAAGTTACCATTCTTGGTTTTGTTTTATGTATTTCTTTTGTTATTTTTGTTTTTAAATGTGGAATAACAAATGAAATAACATTTAAAACATAGGATAACATGTGAAACATGAAATAATATATGGAATGTGAGATGACATGTGAAATAACATATAAAACATGAAATAACATGTACTTTAACATTGTATTAGACTTGGGTTAAGGTCGGGCCAAGGTAAGTTGATTTCCAACTTAAGTTAACTCAAAATTGAGCTAAGGTATTATATGGGTTAGCTAACTCAGGCTTGGGTTGGACCTAGGTCAGCTCGGGTTAAGTTGATTTGATTCAAGTTGACTCCGTTTAAACTAAGTTTACCCGGATTGAGCTACGTTGATTTGGGTTGGACTAGGGTTAAGCTGGGTTGATCAAGATATGCTTAGATCTGATTTGTGCTTGACCCGGGTTGGCTTAAGTATGATTTGGGTTTAACACGGATTAAGCGGGTTTGACTCAGATTGGCTCATGTTTGGTTTAGGTTAGTTTTAATTTATGTTTGACATCTGGTTTAGGTTCATGTTTGTGGTAGAGATTCCAGTATATGTTTCGGGTTTAGCTTAGGGTTATCATAGCTTTAGGTTAGCTTCAACCTGGGTTAAGTTAAGGTTCTAATTTGGGCTTGACCCAGGTCAAGTTAGGATTGGGTCAAGACTATTTTGGGTCTTATCCATGTTAGATCAGGGTTTGGGTTAGGTCTGGCTTACGTTTGGGTTAGATCTGGGTTTGTTAAGGTCTTAGTTTTAGATTACGGTTTAAATTAGACTTGTTAGGATCAATTCTAGAGTTTAGACTATGGTTTGAGTTAGACCTGGTTTAGTTTAGGTTATAGTTTAGGTTAGACCTAGGTTAGGTCAGGTCTAGGGTTTAGGTTAGGGTTTGGACTATGCGAGTTGGGTTTGGGTCCACCTAAGTCGAACTCAAACCCTAGCCTAATACAAGACCTTAGAGGAGGTTGATTGGATGAAGTGGAGGATTATTGGTGAATTGTGTCCCTTCTTCTCCTTCTACACTTCTTCTTCCTCTGCTAACTGATGTGGCCCCAACGTGTGATATTTTTCTGCGTGTTTTTATGTTTGTATGTATGTGCACACATTAGATGTTATACCAAGTATACGTATCGTTCAAGAAATAAAGGGCTATAGTGGAGTCCTGTTTATTGATCCCACAGGGAAGTGAGGTAAGAGGTCCTTAGTCAAATTCTAGTCTACTATTATAAGACTTTAGTTTGGAAGGTCGATATAAGTGGTTTTTCTAACAAATACTCTTAAAGGTAAGTCTAAATTTTAAAATAACTAATAACTACTCCTGAAGGAAAATATAAATTCTAAAGATAACCCTTTCTAGATGAATTAATTTTATGAATTTTGAGATAATAAAATCTATAATTCTTATGTAGTGAATTGGATAATGTAAATGAATGAGATGCATTAAATATTGTATGTGTCAAATAGGCACAATGTTATTCTTTACACTCTTCTGAGTGAATAAAGAACATTTTCTAATCATAGGTTTAGTCCCTAAATCTATGGTAGGTTAGGAGGATACTGACTCTCACTCTAGAGCTCCCACTTTCCTTCGCCTGAAGGCTGACTCTCGCTTTAGTTTCCAAGCACTATGACCGAATTGGGGATTTTAGTCTGTTACCCTAAAATCTCCAATTCTAAGTCCATCAAAGTGTATTTTCCTATTTATTTGCACTCAACCCCCATGAACTTCACCATCCGTGGAATTTGAATGTGATTCCACTTTGTTGAGAATTACACCGCCCTCTCGGGTTATATTGCAATTACAACGAATTTTAACACTGCAACGAGTTTTTTTTTGTAATGTAAATGAAGTGCAAGTAAAAATCATCACATTTATAATAAAACTTCTTTTAGCATGCATTCTAATATCCTAAACATGAATCTCACTCATTACAAAAGAAAAGTAGAATAAAAACAATGAAATACTCTTTTTAGCCACTATTTCCAAACAAGAAGAAAGAGTACGAAAAAGACATCACAAAACGCAAAAAAAACACAACGGAATACTTCATTTCATCAAAGAAAATCCACTACTTAAGTGTTTACAAAATCATAAGATGATGAGGAATATAATACTTAGCTTTTTCCCTTTGAAACACAGATAAAAATTTCTTCCACAAAGTCTCCCGCTGATTCATGCAATGCTAGTACAAACCCTTACACATTCTCTCAAAATCCCTCACCAATCTCTCTGAAAAGGTAGAAATCTACAATTTTATTCATATTCTAAAATCTCTAAACATTCTCCACGTTTTTCCGCTCACACACACTTTTTTTTTCTTCAGGGATGAATTTCTCAATAGGTGCTTCAAGAAACCTTCCAAAAAGCGTCTAGATTCGATGTATAAGGCCAATAACCGTCCCTGGCACCGTCAACGCTGTTTTTGGGTGTTGTCGCGCCCAAATTATGTGCTCTTGGGTTTCTGGCGTTGCCGGCGCCCATTCTGCACAGCTCTACCATTTTGCTCCGTTTGGCTATGTTTTAGCTCTGTTTCACCCCATTTCAGTTGCATTGCGTTCCTGACAGATAGATCTACAAAATAAACATGAAAAAAACTTTTCTTTAAAGTGTAATCTCATTCAAAAATATGTAAGAAGTGTAAAGGAGATTAAGTATAGAAAGACTTATCAAAATGTGTCAGACCAGAATTTGCTTTCTTGCTCGTTTTTCTCTAAATTGCACAGTTTTTGCTTATTTTTCTCCAAGATTCCATTTATTGTACCTAAAACAAAAAATATACAAAATATATTCCTTTAAAGTACAATATTATTAAGATTAAGCATAAAATGTATATGTAAAATCAAGCATTTTTAGGCTTATTGCTAACGGTCCTCAAATAATGTCATGTTCAGTGTCAGAGACCCCTTGTTATAGGTGGGAAGGTGGTGGTTGAGCTTCCTGGAGCCGTATGATAAGGTAAAAGTTGACAGTGACAATCATCCAAGCAGTTGAAGAGCCACGAGTTGCCGGTGAAAGGGCACGACGATTCATGGATAGATTTGTAGACGAAGGTCACGGATCGTTGACATGTGAAATTGGTTTGCCTAGGAATGGTCACACCTAACTCTGGTGTAACCACTCCGAGTAAATTTGGAGTGGGGTCACGCCAAGGCCAAGCATGACCACGTCGAGGTATATTGAGGTGTGGTCACGCCTAGGCTTGGCGTGGCCACACTAAGCGAAAAAAAGGACAGAATCCCCTTTTGATCTTTTTTTTTGCGTCAGATCAATGGGTGATGTTCGTGCAAATCTTATGCGGCTAAAAATGAGGTCAACACTAATTTACAATGAATTTATTTACCTAATTTTGTTATGTAAAACACATAAATAATAAGTTCATGAGAATTTATTATGTGAAAATATAAGCAAATAATCGAGTTATTATTTTTGGTTAACTAGAGACTACTGTCCTTTTTTTTTAGTTTCAAATGCTAACATGAATATGATGTGAATCATACACAGTAGATATGCATATAGATTTGTTATACTATATTCAAATCAAGTTTTATGCCAGATTCTATATTGACATCATTCCCCACAATTGAATTTATGATGAGAGGATAAAAAATGAAAAGAAAGTATGGGTTGATATCTCACATAAGATTAACTAAATCTTGTTTAGTGCTTGAAGATAGGAGCAGAATAACTAAAAATATATTTGTTATCTATTAGTGCATACTTAGGGCATTTTCTTAGGAAAGAAAATATACGAGTATATGCCCCAACACAATTTCATAATATTTATAAAGATAATAAAGCTTTATGGAGTATAATGTAGCTGTTATCCTTCTTTGATAGGATTACAGTTAAGTTATCAGATAGTGGGGATCATCTTTAGCAGTTTGATTACTTAATGCTTTGCTGCAGTTATTACTCTCTTAGAAGTTAATATGTCTTGCATGAATGTTAGCTTTGTGTGGAGCTGGTAGACTTTGTGTTTGGATAAGGTTTTGATGAGCACACCTATAGGTTGATCTTGAGATTGAATGCAGTGAATATGATTTTGCTTGGAACTAATGTGGCTTTAATGATAAAGTGATGTTCAAAATTTATATGTTTTGTTCTAATACAATAGACACAATTATTTGTTATAGATATTGCTAAAATATTATCAAAGTACAAAGTCGTTGGCTATGTTAGGGAAACCCTAAATTCTCGAACAAGTCAACACAATCACATAATATTTGTGGTAGCTACAACGACTGCACTATATTTTGCCTCTGTGGAGGACCTGGAGACTATTGGATGTTTCTTAACAGTCCAGTATATGTAGGATCGTAAACGAGCAAAACTTGAGCGTGCACAAGTTCGACTCATTCAACATTAATTATATTTGAAATTAGTTTGTGTTAGAAATTGCTCGTGAACAGTGTATCTGTGTACAACTTAATTACAGTTTTTTTTCACGTTTGACTTTAAATTAACTCATTTAAATCAATTTGGTAAATTGATGTAAATTAGAGGATTTGAAGTAGCACTATTTCTATGCAATAAAAATGCAGGATCACAAAAACTATTAAGATATATATATAATATTATTATATAAATAATATATTTAATTTCCTTATTTTGAGCTAAAGTGAGCTCAAGAAGATCAAAGAAAGGGTTGCTTGTGTTTGGTTTGTTTATAGTTTGATCTTAAAATATTTATTTGTGTATGGTTTGCTTGCTTAACGAATGCTTTAAACACGAGTTACTTAATGAGCCGAACATAAATTTATTCGCAAACGGGCCTTTTTAAAACCCTTAAATATATGAGTGACTATCCAATGACTAAGCATACTTCGGTGGTGGACTTCTTGTCATTCTTATCACCAGACCAATTAACATTCTCATATGATCCGAGCGTGAGGTCTCTTGGTTCAAGTAGCAAACCAAACAGATTGGTGCCTTGCGGGTATGGAAAGAGGTGGGAAACATTTTGATAATGGTATGTGGTAAGGCTACACATGTGCTGGAAAGGCAATTTATAACATATGAAATATATGGTTTGTAATTGTGATGTACTGAAGGTAACCTTTGAATGTCTATACAAAGTTGGGTTATGAAAGAAAGTAGTGGCGAGGATGATTATTTTTTAACTAGTAGAGGTGTGTTTATTGTTGAACATTCTTGCATATTTGTAGTGTATATAAGTAATAATTAGGGGTGAAAAATGAACCGATCCAGCTCAAACCTGACTTGCTAACGAGCCCTTGAGTCATGCTTATTGAGCCATTAGCTCGAAATCGAGCTCAAACTTATTTTGGTATGTTAAACAAGCTTTAGTTTTAGTTCAGCAAAACTTGACTTATAAACTCGTAAACTGACTCAATAAAAATAAACATTTAAAACTAAAAAAAAATTAATATATTAAATATAAATAAAGTTGTGTAGGTGTCAATCAATCTAAGTAAAAGTCAATTGAAAAAAATAAAATAAGAAAAAAAAATGAGATAACACTCCATGTAATAATAAGTTAAATGCAAAAAAATATTTATTTTCTATTAAATAATCCCTCTGTCAACACGATTCACGAGTAAAACATCTTCAAAAATTCTCCACTAAGCTCCCACCGGTTTCAATGGTGCCTTCTTCAACAAGCTCCGAGCACAACTTCCTCTTATAACCCTTCAATGAGCTTTGATCATAAGTTTATTGAGTCGAGCTCACAGTCATGTTATAGTCATGTTAATAAACTAACAAGCAAAGCGTGAGTTCATAATATCGACTCAACATAAGCTCGAGCTTGAGTTTAAGTTGCATGTTTCACATATGAGTTGTGCTTGCGTTCACTTTGAACCCAACTTGACTCGGTTCATTTATAGTCCTAGTTGTAATACATTTCTTTGTTGGCTCAAGAAGTATGAGTTATATATTTTGTAAGTCGTAATTTAAGGAAGCTTTCTATAAGGCAAAGGTATTGTTTGTAGTAAGTAAAAAATCATTGAAATAGTGAGCATGAACATGCTGACATTATTTTGATGGTAAAAATGCATAGATGGGTCAGCTTTGCTAATTATGAAACCATTTTCAAGAAATTTTGTTGAAGATGTGTTGAATCTTTGTCTGGGAGCTTGTTTAAGTCTATGTAGAGATTTTTTAAGTTGACAAACATTATTAGGACATTGAAGATCATAAAAACCTAGTGATTGATTCATGTAAATTAGATCATTATGAATGTAGTATAAAAATATACTGAATATATCAAGTTCAAAATTTCTCCACTTATGATGAAGGGCAATAGTAAAAAGAATGTGGATGGTGGGTTGTTTAGCCACAAACTAAAAAGTTCACGATAGTTGATTCCCAACTTTTCCTTATGACCTTAAGTCACAAGTTTCGACTTGTGTCTAGCCACATTATCGTTAAGGTGGAATTTAACGGTGTAGGTACATATGCATCATAGTATAGGCTGGTTATTTGGAGGAGGAACTAATATCCATGTTCTTTATCTTTGAATAGCATAAAATCTTGTAGCTATTGATTGACTCCACTAAGGTCATTTTGTTGCTTGTGTATATCATGTTGGGTCAGGTTTTGGGAGAATTTGGTGTGACATATTTAGTTTTTGGATCGGCTTTAGATTGTTAATGTTTTGTATGATCACCATGGAATGTGGTTGTGGAGCTTGAGAGTTATTTGATTGGCGATTGATGCATTTTATTATGATAGTCTTGGGTTTAAGGAATTTTTAGAGGTGGATAAAATATTGGTATTATTTGGAGTGATGCTCAATGAAGAGGATATATATGTGATTGGTGTAAGAAGAAATAGTTGTATGTGTGAATTTAGCTATTACTATTTGAGGGAATTAGTTGTTGATTTTGATAGATATGGGAATATGTATTCATCAAACACGACATATATTGAGAATTATAAAAATTGTAGCAATTTTTGAATGAGTGAGTATCCAATGAATTGTGGGTTCTTTGTATCTTTCATAAGAGGCAGACACACCATAATACCCCGAGATGGTTGTTTAATGATAGTGCATTAAGACTTAGCTTGTAACTTTAGTTGCCATTTTGTTGAGTAAGCGGATGGAAATTAGAATACTTTTAATTCAAAAAATATATGCCAAGCGAGCATCATATAGTAAGACGTGAATTGTCTTAATGAGGCGTCAATGCTTTCTTTCCAAAACCCAATTTTTTTGGTGTGCAAGGATATACATGTTAGTTTATAATGTTGTTTTCATTAAAAAAAAAGAGTTAAGGTGGTATCATTACATTCTCCCCCACATTTAATTAAATGATTCAATTTGGTGTTCAAATGGTTGTTGAGCATATGAATGAATGTTAGAATTATCTATGCGGTTTCAAATTTGTTACACATGAGAAATACTCAATAAAATTTGGAAAAATCATTAACAAGGGTGATGTAGTATTTATATCATTGATAGTAGATAATTGGGGAAGGAGCATATAGATTATTATATAATTGGGGAAGGAGCATATATATCATTTTAAGTAAGTTTTAGCGGTTTATATTTTTGTTCTATAGTCGATACAAATGGTTGTTTATGTCTCTTGGCAAGGTTGCATGCAATGCAAGCATTTTGATTTGGAAATATGATAATGAACTGTCCTCTAATTGCTGACATTAGGTTAGAGTATGGGTGTTATGGGTCTCCTAGATTTTGTGCCAAAGCTTATATGTAGTTGCTTTTGTGAGTGAGGTTGCAAAGACTTGTTGCAAAGTATATCAATGAATAAAGTAGAGTCTTTCAAGACTGGGAACCTAGAGTATCAGTAATTGATTTTGTGGATAAGAAATATTAAAACCAAATGAATCAAATGAAACAACTTTATTATTTATTTTGGTTTGTTTGTGAATGGGTAAGAGATTGTGAGATAAGGAATACGCATGGTCTATTTGTGATAGTTTTAGCTTATGGTGTTGTAAGAAAAATCATATCCCTTGTGCTTAATGGGAACTACCTACCTATTATCACTAGGACTTGTTAAACTCTTTGGTATGCTTTTGATGTCAAATGTCGAATCAAATCCAATTTGAAGTGTGTCGTGCACCCAAATCTAAGATCCACTCCTGTGAAATAACTGTTAGAGCTTGAGTTGTGATTGTGGTACATATATGCTAAGACGTTGAATGTCCAAATTTGTGATAGATCCGACATATGGTGTTTGTCTTGTTGAATTATCTACTTCCCATTGATCCAAGTGTATGATTCCCTTGCTAATTTGAGTAAGTGCCCGCCTTCTTTCTCTATTGTTAAAGTTGTTGTGATCCCTAGATGCCTCAAGTGTCATTTGGGTCTCATTTGTAGAACTGTGCTTAACATTTTTCATTAATGATGTTGATCTCTTCACTATATAATAGTGAGCAAATATCATCTAAATCTATGGGATGAAATTTAGTTCACATGATACTTTTGAAAGAATTATATGAAAGTGGCAAACCATTGAGAATATATAGAATCACATCTTTTTTATTTATATGAATTCCAATTGTTGTTATATTTTTGTGTGACTTTTTAAAATGTCAAAATTTATGAACTTGGATTTATATATTAATTTAGATTACTAGTGAGTCGCACATTCAAAATGCAAGTATACGTTTCGCTCAAGTAAGACAGGGCTCTAGTGGAGTCTTAGTTATCGATCCCATGATGAGGTTTGTAAACTCTAAGATGGTACATAAAACACTATTTGAATCAAAACACAATTGCATCAATTACTAATGGTATAGATGTTCAGACAGTAATAATTACTAATTCTACTAAAGCACGTTCTACTCTTCTAACACAATTAACAAAACAAGACTAAACTTTATAACAAAAGTTCAAATTGCAAGAAAAAATTCTCATCCTTTCCAATGATAACGTGATGATTTAGTGTTATAGATCAGTGATATAACTGTATTGTGCCAAATAGGAGCATTCCTATTCTTTTCCTAGTAATATAAAGAACATTGGCTAATCCTATGTTTAGTCCCTAAATTTGTGGTTAGTCTGAGAGAATATTGACTGTCACTACGGAGCTCCCACATCTCTTCGCCTGAAGGCTAACTCTCACTTTAGTTTCCAAAGGACCAAATTGTGGATTTTTGTATGTCACTCTAAAATCTCCAATTCTACGCCCGTTAAAATATATTTCTCTATTTATTTGCATTCAATCCCCATGAACTACGTCACTCATTCATGGACATTGAATGTGACCTTCACTTTTGTTGTAGAACCCATAGTCCTTTAAGAACTTGTGTTTCACAACAAGTTTTAACAATTCAATTGGCCAGATCAAAAAGTAAATGAGGTACGAAGTGAAAAGGTCATCACAAATTCTCCATATTAAATCGGCACATCATTTCCATATCTCAACATCTACACATCACTTAAAAAGGAGGAGGACAAAGAAATCTACTCAAGACTCATGAGGAAAGTTTGTCAAAACATGGATTATATATATAAAGGCAATGTCATACAAACAAAGAAAAGTAAATATAACTTCTCTCAAATTCTTCCCCAAGCGAATCTCTTGAAATTCCTTTGACTCATCTTTTTTCTCCACAACAACACACGATTCTCTCTTTAGATGAGTAAGGAAGAAGAAATCTCTCACTTTTTCTCTTCTCTTACACTTTTTTGAAGAGAAAAATCATACTAAAACTCAACCCTGGACTCTCTAATGGACTCTTCACTCAATAACAATGAAAAAGACACTAAGAAACATTGAAGAGACTCCTTATATTTTGTTCTAAAGAATTTAAATTCAGCTAAAACTGACTTTCCCAAGTGTTTCCTCGAGCACCCCACCAAAATCTAGTCAAATACATTGAATCTGGTTTGAATCGCGATAGGGCGCAGTCCGACGCTCGATAGGGCGCGGTCCGGCGCTCGATAGGGAGCCGTCGAACACTATTTTCCGCTTTCTTGTCAAAACTCTCTAGATTTGGTCGCGGTACGGCGCTGAATAGGGAGTTGTCCGGTGATCTAGGTCAAAATGTTCACTTTTGCCTCATTTTGCTCCGAATTCGCTTCATTTTGCTTCATTTTGCTCCAAAAGCCTAAAATATTTGTATCTGCATGAAATCATGAAAAATATCATTCTTTAAAGTGCAATATCATCAAAAATATGTATTAAAAAGCCATCAAATTTTCAGTTGATCAATTATCCATCAGAGTCTTGGTTTTAGATAAATATTGTGTCTCGATTTGATTATCCATTGATATTTGACGTAATTTATTTTTCAGTTGAATCACTCGAATGGTTTGTAGGTTGCATCCTTTTCTCTACGATTATCCATATTTTTTATATTGTTTGAAAGCATAAAATATGATGAAGAACAACATAAGATATGATATAATATAAAGAGTCTAACGTATTTTGATCTACAACTATCCACATGATGTATTGAGGCTTCGAATTCACTGAGTTAGTATTATTTGTGGTGAAATTTGGAGTACATGCATTACTTCCATCAAGAAAATAAATAAACAAAAAAAAAAATCAATGAGAATTTAAGAATTTAAGGATTTCAACATGCCAAAGAAGTTAATTCTCTATGGTTAACTAATTTTTGAGAAAATTAATTTATATAAGAATTAGAAACTCTAAGTGAAAGTTTTATACTTGTATTAAATATAGGTAATTAAAGATCGAGAACGAGAAATGACCAAATCATCCATTAGCATGCAGAGATGGACACAAATCAAATTTGAAAAAGAAGACTATCAAATCACGGATAAATAAAATCATACCGTAGAACATCCTCTGATGCCATAAAGACCGGCGCAGAAGGGTTGAAAAGTATTTTCATTATCTATAAGTACATACGTAGCTCATGTGCTTAGGGAAGAAGGTAAATGTATATTTGTTCCTTTAAGTGGTATAATATCATAATATTCATACATAGAATAGAGCTTTGAAAGTGGAATATAGTTATTAACCTTCTTTAACAAGCTTTTACGATTTTGTTAAAAGATAGTGGTGACCCCCTCTTTATTGGTTTGATTACATAATGATTTGCTGTTGTTATTAGTGCCAACTTCAATTGATCATGATTTAGGATCTGTTTGGGGCAGCTGCAACTTATTAAATAATCTACTGATAAGCTAGGTGCGGTTGCTATTACAAATTTTTATTTTTTTTTGGAAAAGCCAACCTCAGTCAGAAAGCTCCCACCGCACTTAGGTAGGTGCGGCGTGAAAAAGCTGTTTTCAACGTTTTGAAAACGCATAAGTTGCTAAAATGCAGTTTACCCAAACAAGTCAGGTGTGTTTTCAAAATATTACTGCACCAAATAAGCTGTCCCAAACGAACCCTTAATCAATCAATATCCAACTTAATGCCCCGTATGAGTGGTTTTTATTAAGTTTATAAAATAAATCATAACATAAAGTAAGGTTTTTTTTCTTCTCTATATATTTTGTTTCAGAGATGTGGGCGAATATTTATCAATTATATTAGATAAATTCATGATGTTGAAGAATTGAATACTTCAAAGCCATCGAGATTATATTTTTGCTGCACATTTCAATGTAATTAATATGCTCTTAAATAATTCTAATTACGTTGAGATTTTCACATATTTGCTTTTAGAATAACATAAATTTTATATTTTTTATTAGCCTATCAATTAAATAAAACGCAAATAAATAGCTTCTCCTAAATTACTAATCTTAATTTATTAAATTCTTTATGTAATTAATATGTTATACCTAGGCAGTTAAAGTCGATATGTCCGAGTGGTTAAGGAGACAGACTCGAAATCTGTTGGGCTCTGCCTGCGCAGGTTCGAATCCTGCTGTCGACGCTATTAACATTTTTATATGGCTTTCTCATTTTAGGGTTACGAACAATAGGGACAATTCCATACAAGTCACGTCATTTTACATATTTATATATCTAAAGTTTTATATTTACATATTTATCACTCAAATTTTTGGTATGACATTAAAAATATTATTTTCAGTAAATTTTTTAAAGTAAAGTATAAATACACTATACATAAGAATTATGCGATATGTTCGTAATTTTCATAAATCATAATCTATCTAAGAAAATTGTAATTACGTGGTTTATGTTATAGATTTACTTTATTGTATTACTTACATATATACGAGGCTAATTTTTATGAATTTACACATCTATGGGATAATTGAAATTGTTATTTATAAATTATCTAAGTGATGTATTTTATTAAGTAAGAATTTGAAAAATGAATGAAAGTGGGTGGTTAATTTGTAAATAGAAAGTTTTTGGCTGTATAAAATGGGAAAAATTTGCGTCCGTCAATCATATGTAGAGATGCGTACCTAAAAAAGTACACGGTGTTACAAGAGGGTATAACCTGTTGTACCTCCCGTGTACAAATATATGAAATTGAAACGCAGGATACAAGTGAGTTACACAGGAGGTACAAAGAGGTTATAACACGTTTTGTAATTCACTTATAGCCCCCCGTATAACCTTCGTGTATTTTTTACGTACGCATCTCTGCGTACGGTTAAAATACGCAAAATTTTTTTGTATAAAACTGCCCCCAATTTTTATATATGTGGAAAATTAAAATGATAATATTTTTAAGCCTCAGCAACTCACAGTTAGAAACACTATAACCTATCACGAGCAAAGGGAACCCTCATACTCATTAATAGAATGCAAGTATTTGCTTCATATAAATACAAAAACAAATGTGTGACGGATAGGTTAAGAAATATAAGCTAGTTGTCACGGACATTTAGTCCCACATCGGCTAGGTGTAGGGCCGAAAAACAGTACACAAAGATCCTGGGCTGCCCACCTCCTGAAGAGCTCTTTTGGGAGCGTGACAAGTGGTATCGGAGCGGGAGTCTTGTCTGCAGGTTGTAGGGACTCTCCACGGTGTAGGGCCCTCGGTGGAGCCCGATCCGTGACGAGGGCGTCACGTGATTGGGTGGAGGAGAATGTCACGGACATTTAGTCCCACATCGGTTAGGTGTATGGCCGAAAAACAGTACATAAAGATCCTGGGCTGCCCACCTCCTGAAGAGCTCTTTTGGGAGCGTGACATAGTGCTCCACATGATTTAGAAATTGAGGCATAGCTAACATATAAAAAATATTCATTTTGAAGCGATTTATATTCGTAAGCCTGCAGTTGCGGTATTCGAGCTTGAATGTTGTGGAGGATAAGAGCTTAGAACTTCCTGGAATGTAATTGTGGATACTTCGATGTTGTGTCATCTTATAGAAGGGAATCACAAACTATTGCTAACTGCGATTAGAAGCCTTTGGTTTTCGGAGGGAATTCGCCTCTAATTCCCCAAATAACTTAGCGCTGGAGGGACTGAGGGTGTTTTGTGGTTTTAATTTTATTTGTTTGATTATTATGTTAATTTTATGGCTAAAACTTAGTGTAATTGAGCCACTCGGTTAACTCCCAAGTCTCTGAACAACAGCCTCCGAAATCGGATCTAGAGCAGCAGGGGGCGCAACAGCGGGAGCTTTGCAGACCCACTTTCTCTTGTCAAGCGATGGACATTTCTAATGTACTTGGTTTTAAACAAACGAGGGCAATATTGGCGGGGGTGGGCCCCAGATCACTTCTTATCAACAAAAGAAATATGCATATCATATTTACTCAGAATATACGTATAATAAGCAACCAACACTTTCTTTCTATTATCATCAAAATATGGTATAACAAGAGATGCGGCTAACGCCGCTATAGTAGTAGTAAATGAAACATAAACTAGTTATGGTACATCCTCATCAAACGCTACATACGGAGCCTTTTAGAGCTCCTAAACGGAATCAACGTTTTCTACGACAAAGGATAGGTACCCAGGACTGTGAGGCGGTCCTCAATCTCCTACTATGCGACCGCGAGGGTGAAGAACATAAAGGAGATGCTTCATGGCTCGCTCGAACGTCTTAGAGGTACAAGCCAAGAACTTCTCCCTAGAAACTGGACCATTTCCTCGTAAGGAGGAAACCGCTCGACAATATTCTTTATCAAAAAACTCGTGGCAGAGCAGTCAATATGGACGACAAGCTTATGAAGCCCTTGTCTAGTTGAAGAAGCAAAAATATTTCTACTCTGGACATGCAATATGATGCAATTAGCTAATCAAGTCCTAATGCAGATGCCCTATTAGTATGACAGTGGATATAGTAATGTAATGCATACCGTTTAAAATCCGGCCCGAATGACGTGCATGAAAGTAAATTTGTAGATTTTGAAAATCTTGAATATTTTAAGCCTGAATTTTAATTATTAAATTTTTATAAACAATTTATAAGCGATTTGCATGATTCCTAGACAAAATCACAAGCCAAAAAGGGCAAAATTAGCAATCAAATGCAATGAAAGTAGTAAAGTGAGTCAAATACAAATAAATAAGAAATTAAGTGTCGTTGGGTTAGCAACATATGGAAAAAGGCAGGCAAACACCGCGTAAGTACACATCTAGTCCTAATTTTATACATCAATGCCATTTAAAATTAAGGTACGGGACACGAGCTAATAACTCCTGGTTCCCATTGCGTGTTCCCTCCGATCCGACATCTCAGAACCCGTGCTTGTACTTTAGTTCTAATATAGCACTCTTCTAAGAACTCTAAACAATACATAGAAAAAGGTAAAAAAAAAAAAAACTCGGCTCTCATGAAAACAAGGTTAACGGAAAAAACTAACTATATGCAACGCGAATGAGCCATGCTTGGCGGGAGGAGCTTAGCGACACCAGCATAATTGAGTTAGTCATTCAAATCATTACTTGCTTCTTCCTGTCACACCTATATGTGTGTGTTTTAGGTATGACTCCCTGCAAGAAAATTACTCCTAATATATTAGTGTGCATATCTCACACCCAATAAACACACAAAGGCCCACAAAAGTGATGCACGACTAAGGAACCAAACAAGTAGAGCACAATAGTCATGACATTGAAAAAGACTACCAAGCATCATAGTCCTTAGCTTAGCACACCAGTTAACGTAATATCCTAACACAACATCTATGCGAGTGAAGGGTTATGTCAGATGGATGGTGTTTGTTTTGATGGGGTCTCCATCTCCAGCCTCTTCTTAAGGATCCAGAGGTTCAAGAGGCACCACTACATGCACATTTTGGAAAAAATTAAGTTTTAAAAGGCTGGCCTCACGTATGATCTAAAGTAGGGAATCAAATAGTTTTTAAATATATATATATATATATATTTAAAACATGATGTATAAAGTAATAAAATTATATAAACTTTTGTACTTTTCAAATAGTTCATAAGAAATAGAGAACTATGTGGCACCTTTTAAACCTTTGGTCCAGGACTTGTGCTGGCATTGCCCATCGAGACGTCCTTGTCGGTAGTACTAGCTGTCGTGTTGTGACCAACAGAGGGTCACACGGCTAAAAAGTCAGTTTCGTTGTCAAGATGTCCGAAGATGCATAGGCAAATGTAACATGATCCAACGTGTGATGATCTTGATAGCAGAGTATTGACGATCAAAAGATGGCAAACATTTGTCACAAGTATATGAGGGCATGTACTGATGTTGAATGTGCCAACCGTGCAAAGTGGTGCATACAAACAAACAATATAAGTGAGGATGGTTTTGTCGATGAGGCAGTGGCTTGGGAGTGAGTGTGTCAAGGAGGTACTGACTCGGGGGTGAGCATGTCGATGAGGTAGGAACATCGAGGTGAGTACGTCGAGGAGGTGGTGGCTCAGGGGTGAGAATGTCGAAGAGGGCAAATCACAAACACATAAAATGCAAAAGTACAACATGCATGTATGAACAAACATGCAAGAGTGCAAATGGGAGTGTGCACATATAAGGTGTTGGTGCACTGTGACACAGGGATGTCACGAGGTAGTCACACAAACTTCATGCTAAAGAGTGGCATAAAGGCCTACAACAAGCATATGGAGCATAAGCTCACGGATGCACAACAAAAGAGTGTGGTGTAAATGTGTTCATGCAAGCAGTATGAGACAATCATGCAATTATGCGACATTCAAGTGGAGTCGATCGATCCAATCAATCAAATACGATTAAAATAAAGTCCAATAACCTCATAGACAAGTATTTTTTATTGATATTGTATCAAGGATTCCAATGTCGACGGGTGCCCCAAATGATCACGCCCGTACGACATTCTGAACCCTAATCCCTAAGAGCATCAACGAGAAGCTTCGATGTGTTCCTTTGTCCACGGGAGACTCCATATGAATATGTTTTGTTCTCCAAACACCAGAGTGGAAGTTGAACATGTCCCATGTCTTGTATGATCCCACCAAACTGTGTATTCTCTCGGGCAAAGCCGAACTATCATAGACAATGGTTTCATGCCCCAAACATGTATCGAGAAGTGTCAGTTGGGTATTTTGAGCTACGATATGCTATGAATAAACAATAGATCGGTTCAAATTGTTCAAGTGGACACCCTATATGTGTGATATAAAAAATGGAAGACAATTATGGTTTTATAGGTATGTCACGTCGTGTTCTAACTCAATGTATTGTGGGCCTCTCGGAATAATCTAGTGCAGGTAAGCGGTCTAAGGACTTGGGCACGTGGTGCTCTAGTGCGGGTGCACTCTTGACCGGGTCAAGCATTCCACCCACTAAGTCTCATAGAATGAATGTTAGTGGGTTTGATGAAGGTGAGTGCGGGGTGGGCACGAAGGTGTTTTTGCTCTGGTAGCAAGCGCATGTGTGCTTGTCCACGGTGTGGGAGAGTTCTCTTATTAGTTGCATGGTATGAGTTTGCTCCAACTCTAGAACCGGTGGACCAGCCTAAATTTTCACCTTTTGGCTCCCTAAATTGCCTCTTTTTTCTACCTAAGTGACTTAAAATCCGTAACCCACACAACACAACCAAACTATGTTTCTTAAGTATCACATAATCATAAAATATGTAATTAAACAAATATTAGCATACAAGAAAATTGTGCATATTTTATCCACATCAGTCACCTTAGACTCATTAGTTTGGCATCATGATATTACAAGACTCGCTTGGGAACTGCTATGAAACTTCACAGGCTAGCCATTACACGTGGAATCACACGAGATAAACACCTCTTGCGCTTATGCACAACTAAGTGGCACCCTAGCTCTGCTAGCATTACGTCGTCACTCCCCATCGCCACTATCCTAGACCTTCATCTCAAAGGGGAGGTTAAAGCATGTATGAAAGATCGAAAGAAGTGTCTATAGGTATTGTAAAAGGCATTAACCTCAAAATGAGACAAAAAATGACGCCAACAACAGTGACACTCTCTATGTTATTCCCTTTATCCATATGATAGACACAATGTCTTTTTAGATCCCTCGTGTACACTCCTACTTTCATTAGAGCGAGCTTCTTGAATAGAGCTTTCTTTTGGATCACTTCTATAACTTTAATTATTGAAACTCTCAGATGCCTATCCGTCCACCTTTTTTGGTATTGAGCTCGTAGTTCCTTTTCTTTTGACTTTCCAGTGAAAGTTCTTTATTGTTATGTCTTTGTTCACATATATCAAGAACACTACATCAAACTTGATCCCAATTCTCTCATATGCATCTTTCTCAGTTACTCATCCTATAAAAAATGATATAAATGCTACTCTTCAACCACTACTAAATATACAAATTCATGGATGTCATTTACAATAAGATTTAATTTTATTTTTGAACTCTAAAATTCAGTGAGGAAACTTGAGATAATATTAGATTTAGGATTCTTTTTTCAAGATAATATAACCAATTTTCTTTTGTTTGAACAAAATCCTATCTCTCAAACAGTTACACTTAAAGAATCACTCTATTGTACTCTACCTTATTTGAGACCAATAATAAGTAATTTCATGTCCACGCTAGAAGAAAAACCACTTAGCATGTTGAGGATAACAACATTGACATATATAACAAACTTGATTTAAAAAATGTCCCCTTAAATGGAGGTGTTGATGAAGAACTCAACATGACTACAACTTCAAGCTTGAAAAATGGGTCATATAACGAGTTGGCTTGTATGTTAAAGTAATCTTATATGAATTGAAGAGATCTTCTTATAATTGGTTTAACAACAACAACTATCTTCTCATATTCAGTCTTATGTTACTACTTTTGATTGTCCACTTATCAACTGATTTATTTACTTAAAATAAATCACAAAATTTATATTTTAAAAGCACAAATTCTTTTAACGAGTTTTTTTTTTTTATTTTTTTTTTGCATATCAAAAGTGAAAAAAAGAGGGGCATATTTGCAGTGTTAGAAATGCAAATACCTAAGAATTGAATGGCATGTATGTAAATATTTCAAGACTGAACTGTTGTTTAGCTGCCTCGAACCTCTTGACCAAAATGCTCAACAATGAATACTAAAATGGCGGCCCTGTCCTCTTACCCGCTGAGATCTTTCTTCAATCAATTTTCCCCGTTTCCCTTGCTTTAGAGCAGAACAGAAGAAAGCGAAGATTAACGTCGCCGATTCATGGACAGAGGTACCCTAGCTGGGACCTCCTCTTCTTATACTCGGAGCATGGATCCTCCTCCGCAAAGTGCTTGGACCGATGCTCATGACAGATTGTTTATTAGGTGGAAATCCTTGCGCGAATCTTCCCAGGTAATTGCATCTTTCTGTTCCTTCTGACGCGGTGGCTGTCACGGTTTTTGACAACTAGAGTGATTTGCTGCTTCTTGTGCACGGGCAATATATTGCTAGGGTTGTTGCGGGAAGTTTAGAATTTGTTTGCTTAAAATTTCAACGATGACATTAACAAATAATTTACGTTTTTTTATTTCGTTACTTCTTATGTTGATTAGTGGCCACCGATACCAATTTCAATTTCGAAAGTTAACCAGTTTGATGCTGCAAGGTTGGATGTGGAAATGTCTGCTATGTTGAAGGAACAGCTAGTCAGAGTATTTTCTTTATTGAAGGTGCATTTATTTTCTTACCAATATCCGATGCTTTTGATTTCTTATTTGAATGCAGTTTAACTTGTACTATTTTTACTTGTTTGGGAATTAGCCAGGGTTCTTATTTCAATATGAGGCGGAGCTCGATGCTTTCCTTGAGTTTCTTATCTGGAGATTCTCAATTTGGGTAGACAAACCAACTCCGGGAAATGCACTTATGAATTTGAGGTATAGGGACGAGCGCAGCGCTACCACTGTAGGACAGGAAGGTCTGTGACCTTTAGCTTTTTTCTGCTCTGTTGAAGTAAATAGAGCTAATTTCATTTAATGCATTGATACATGAGCTTTTATAGCATTTGATTATATTATTTTTTAACATATTTAGAACCTTACCGAGGAGACCAATGGGCGTTTATTTGTTAGATATGTAACTTTGAAATGTCTTCAAATTTCATTAACTAAGTGTACCAATTAGAGAGCATGAAATTGGTAGATATGTACCTGTTATGAGATCAATAGTTGCTCTAAATTATGCTGTTGAAAGGCTTTTAATGATTATTTGTTTTTTCCAAAAAAAAAAGGGCACTAATTTGTAATGCAAGATGGAAACCTTCCAAAGGTAAAAAAATGGTACTATTTTGTAATGCAGGATGGAAACCCTTGCCATCAGATTGAAGCTAGATGGTTAATAGGCATATAGAGACTACATTTTTTATTGGATTTTTTAAGTATAGCTTTATACATCCATAATTTGTTGCTTAAAATATTTGATGAAATAAATTAAGGGTCCGTTTGGGGCAACTTATTTGGCGCGTTAGCTTTTTGAAAACGCACCTGGCCTGTTTGGGTAAATCGCTTTTTGGCAGCTTATGCGTTTTCAAAACGCTGAAAACATCGTTTTCACACCACACCTACCTAGGTGCGGTGGGAGCTTTCTGACTGCGGTATGACTTTTCCAAAAAAAATAAAAAATTGTAATAGCTACCACACTTAGCTTATCAGTAGATTATTTTTAATCAACTTATCAGCAGATTATTCAATAAGCTGCAGATGCCTCAAACAGACCCTAAATTACATAATAGTCTACACGAACATAACAGGTGGCTGAGAGACATGTAAGCCTTCCATAAAACTCGACAAACTATATTTACCTTTTTTATAATTCTTAAATTGATTATGCAATTAATCTCTTTATTCATTGTATGATAAATACTTCTCCAAAACTTAATGATTCACATCAACCCATGACAATTCACAAGCAGCGCTTGCTAAATGTTTGATCACGTTCCATTAATTTTTATTGGCAAATACAATTTTGTGGAATAAGACATCAATATTTTCAAATAAATCTTCCTAATTATTGTTGCTCATAAAAATTTTGCAAGATCATACCTCTTTTCATGTTTATGAATGTAATTTTGAATCTCGTAATAGTTATATTATTGCTGACTAGAACCATAACCTACTTTATTTTTTTGTGAAATTTTTTAAATATTTGTTTGTTGGATGCGCGTTTTTATTTTTTTGTTAATGCAATTGGAAGAATAATATCGTGATGAGTTTGAATTTCAGGAGTAAAGATCATACTGTTACTGTATTGCAATTGATATTGCATGAATTTAGCTGTTTGAATAGGATTTGGTTTGATGTTAGGCTTATTTTTCCTTCTTCTTGAGTATAGGTGTAGTAATTAGATTCATTATGTAGGTTTTTTTGGAACTTTTGATATTCGAGGAGGCTAAGTTTATTTGTAGGGAAGTCTCAGGGTTTGTTGAGACTGCGTTGGTTTAGATCATGACAGAGAAAATCAAAATTTTCTTCATTCTAAGGCTTGTCTTGAAGATAATCTTAGCACTGAAATTGTTTATTTTCAGCAAAGGTAACATCCCAGATATTGAAGAGATATTTGGAACTCAGAGGCGACTCTCTGAGCCTTTTTGAGTTGAGGAGTATCTTAAGAAGATGCATTTATGGCTTTTGGAGTAAGTTTAGTATTCTGATGATGTTGATGGAGATGTACAACACTCTCAAAGTTTTTTTGGCGGAAGCATTGAGTGTGTTTTTACCATAAAAAATTTAGTGAGGGGGTGCTTTTTATCGTGAAAAATTTCGTGAGGGCTTCAATAGGTATTTTGTTTTGAAAATTTTATGGGGAAGATGCTTGATTAGGAATGTGGCAGTTTAAGTGACTTCACCAAATAAAAATTTAAAATTTTGCTCTTAAAGATTAGGACTCTAATAGTTTTAAGGAGATGACAATCTTTTCCTTCAACCACCTTATTTTTTGTGGGTTGTCAACAAGGGGTTTCGTGATTTTTTTTTTTTGGCCGAGATAATAAATTAAAGCTCAATCAGAACATTTCTTCCCATTATAAAACCTATTCTTAATATTAGTTCCAAATCGGTCAAGAATTATTTTTTTGAATGTGGGGAGGATTATCGTCGCGTCAAATTTATTTTCCAAGAGGAAATTCCAGGTTGTGCGAGTGCGATCATTTAGAAAAGTAGCAAACCATCTAATCCCATTTATATTGGTGATTCAGGATGGTCCCTATACATCGGTGTTGATTAAGAAAAAAAAGTATTAAGTTTTTTTTTTTTTTTTTTTTTTTTTTAAGTATTTAGGGAATGAGGAATTTCATAGCATTTGGCCATTTGACATGCCTCACATTAAGACTCAACATTTGACAGGCCTCACATTTGACTCTCTATAGGTCAGTCACCTTAAATTAACGAGTAAGATCAAACAATTTACAAAAGATGTGCTTGGAGAATCAAAATGAAAAATTCTTATGAATAAAAATAGTTGGCGGTGGAATAATAATGTGCAAGAAAATATAAAAACTAAGATTTTTTTAATAAAAATTGGTTTCGATGGAAAAATTAGAGAATTGGAAAAATATAAGGTGGTTTATAGAGTATCTAAGAGAACAATTTTTAATGCTAAGAATATAGTTTAGTGATGTTTATAATAGATTAGATAATAAAGTGTGTGAAAAATATACACATAAATTATCCAAACAAATAAGTAAGAAAAGTAAAGACTTAATTCAAGTTAACTGTATTAAGGATGAAAATAAAAAGTAATTTTTTTATGTGAAGATATTCAACATACGTGGATGAGAGATTTTGATAAACATTTTAATGAAGATTGTGAAAATACAATCGACTTTAGTGATCTTAATATCATAAATATTAATACAATTTTTTATTTATACAGTCACATTAGAAAAGTGAAAGTTGAAGATGCTTTAAAGAAACTGAAGTGTGGAAAAGAAAGACGTGATGATATTTCAATAGAAGTGTACAAATATTTAAAAGATTCGAGAATTTCTTAAGTTACTAAATTTTTAATTTTTTTTAAAAATTAAAAGATGTTAGAATAGTGAAAAAAGAATATGTTAATTAATATTTTTAAGAATAAAGGGGATGCACAAAAGTGTGCAAATTATAGATGAATTAAGTTAAGGTGTCATGCATTAAAGTTATGAGAGAGGGTAATTGAACACATGTTACGACATGATACAAAATTTCTCAAATTCATTTGGATTCATGCCAGAAAAGTTTACTATGGATCTTATATATTTATTTTTGTTGATTTAGAAAAGCTTATGATAAAGTTCCAAGAGGAGTACTTTGGAGAGTTCTAGTAAAAACAATGTGTTGATATTGCTTATATTTAAGTCATTAAAGACATTTTATACTAGAGTAGTTACTTGTGCTCGAACACATGGAGGATTAGGATCGACGAAGTATTCTTTTATTTCAATTGAATTGCATCATGGTTGGTTTTAAGCCCATATCTTTGTGCTTTAGTTATGAATGTTTTTACTTTACACTTATAGGAGGATGTACCTTGGTGCATTCTTTTTACTGACAATATCCTTCTTGTGGGTATGATGTGAGAACTCAGAAAAACTTGAATTATGGAGGTCAACTTTAGAGTCTAAAAGCTTTCGTTTTTGTAGATCTAAAATTGAATATATGTAAATTTAGTAGTAGTAGTTATAGTGGCAGGGTCGTAACTATATGGGTGACCAAGTCATTAAAAGGATTGAACATATTAGATATCTTGAGTTTATTGTTCTAAGTGATGGTGCTATAGATGGGGATGTTATCAGTACAATGCAAGTTTAATGGTTGAAGTGAAGGATTGTATCGGGCCTATTGTGTGATAAAGAAGTGTACTTAAGACTTTGAAGGATAATTTTATAATATGGTGGTGAGACTCGCAACGCTTTATGGCGCAAAATGTTGGACTTTAAAAGGGAAGTGTAAGATTAAATTTGTTGTTGTTGAGATGAGCATGCTCAGGTGGATGAGTGGCTTTACACTTAAAGACAAAATGCGAAATGAATATATACATGAATGGATTGGAGTTGCTCCCAAGCAAGATTAGAGAAAGATGCCTTAGATGTTTCTGTCACATTAATCGTCGACCATCTGATGACCTCGTTAGGAGAGATGTTTTAGATATGGCTTATGTTAAGAAAGGTATATGTAGACCTGAAATAACTTAGTCATGTTGTATAAAATTGATTTTTATTTATTAGAATTAATTGGAAATATGACACTCAATAGAACACAATGGAGGAAAAAAATCATCTAGCCGACCCCAATTAGTGGGATAAAGGCTTGTTGTTACTGGTACACTTTCAGGTGGTGACCCATTCAAATATTATGGAGCCAAATTTGTCCTTGTTTTCAAACTTTAAGATAATTGAAGTTGAGGCATGCCATTATTACTATTGGTATTTTGATTGTAGAGTCATTGTTATTCCCTAATTTACCAAATCATGTTTCTCATGGCTCATTCTTGAAATATATGATGAATATGATAGAATACTGCATTGTTGATTAGTTTGTGTTAGTTTTTGAATTGATAATTCGTTCACAGATAATGTGTGGAGAATGCATAACAACTATTGACCACAAGTGAGTTTTTAAGATCCCTTGCCAGCTAGCGGCTAGGGTTACATCAAATACTTTTATTTTATGTTTTTTTTGGGCAGGGTATACAGCTTATAAGCACACGAGAGTTACGAAGTGGAATATTCGATTAGATCATAGAAAATGTATTCATTGGTATATCAAATGCTGTCATGAATATGCACAATTTCTCTATTTCTTATTGCTTTAATCCTTATACGTTTACTGACAGTTTCTTCTTCTATGGAAGTAATGATTGCTAGATGGGTATGGATTGGGTTTTTGATTGAGACTTATTTTGTTGTGTGGAGGCTTCTCATAATGTTTCTAATATATATGTTTGTATGTCTCCTCTTTTATATAGTAATTTCAAAAGACATGTTATCAATTATTGGATCCTTTTGGCCCTCGTTAAGGCTTTCATGTCTCAATTCTGCTTCTGTTTGATATAGGGACCACAATGAGGCAACACTCTCACCAACTGGCAATGTTTCTAACATAACATCTTTTCTCCCTTTTTCACCTATGAAAACAAAGAAGATTTCATTTTGGTTCGGCCTGGTAGCTAAGAGTGTTGAGGTGAGAATAGGTGATTGGATGGAAATTTGAAGCTTCACATATAATTTACATACCGTTGCCACTAAAAACTATTTTTCTTTCTTTCCATTCCTATAAGACTTCCAATATAAAAATACTGCCGGGAAATTACAAGATTCATTCGTCATATTCATCATGAAGATGTTCACATATAGCTTAAAACAATACAATTGGCATACAATAAACATTTCAAAGAAAAAATATCTAAATTATTCTATACAGTTTATAAAGACTTAATATTAACTGCTTTGTGCCTATCATGTACAATTCTCATTCTCACATACATTTACTCCATAGGGCATTTACCCAAAAATATATATCAACTAAAAGGGTGAGAGATGAATCATGTATATGACTTAGTAGGCATATCACATTTTTGAACTATAGTAACTCAAAGGAAAGCGAAGTAATATGCATGCTAATTATTTTATTTAAATGGTAAGTAAATCATAAAACTTGTTAAACATGTATTATCTTTTTCATATTATAAATTTTTTTCTATTATTTATTTCTTTTTATTTTTTTATTTTATATATCATTACATATACTCTACTATATACTACTAAATCCATCTATAAACCTAACTTGCTATTAAATGTTTCATCCCGGGGTGTAAAGCATGCTGATTTTTATCTAACTGAAAAGACATCAATTCACCCATGATTGATCTTTGATCTGTGACTGATATTTTTCATGGATACAATGGGCATGGGTCATACTTATATTAATTGCTATGATAGACGACACAGCTCATCAATTTGTAGATACATTAGCGTTCCTAACTAATTTATATATCATTTTCTTTTCATTCTCCACTGTATATGATATCTATTTCTATGAAACATTAGTGTTTAATCCACATAATTTTGGCATAATAAGAAACATGCTTCTTTCAAAATTCTATGAAAGTTCATTTGTATGTGAAGTAAATCATTGAAAACTATTTGCCGTTTTGATTTGATAACAGTAAATATTACTTTGTATATAATTGAACAATAATCATAATTACATCAATTAAATGCAACAAATTTAGAGGAAATGAAGTGTTAATCTAATTTAAAAGTGTGATCACTCACCTTGAGACACGCAAGTTTTATTCCAATCTTTTCCTCATTTCCTCGAGCACTCTCTATAAACTAAACCCAACTTTCAAGCGTAAGTCATGCATAGTAAAATCAATTGAATTCCTTAATATCTAGAAAAATCTTAACATTCCTCATATATTAATATCCTAATTACTATAAATCACGTTTATTCATTTTATATAACTGCTAAAGAGCTTTATTAGTATTTAATTATGTTAAAAGTTATATTAGAAAATAATTTATTCCTGTGAGGAACTATGAGGAATAAATTATTTCCTTAGGTTAAGAGTTATTTCATTTCCTATTTTATATTTATTCCCTTGGATTAGATTTATTCTATTTCGTATTTTAGGCTTTCCTATTTTATTTTGTTTCCTTTATCACCAAAATAATTAGTGTGAATTGATTAGTTGGAGATATTAGGAGTTATATTTTTCATTTTATATTATTTCCTTTATACTGTCTTTCCTATTCTAGGATCATGTAAGAGTTATTTTTAATCCTTTTCATATCAATGAATATTTCGCTTACTTCCACATTATTTTGAAATTCAACATGATATCAGAGCCAGGTTTCCGATCCTAGGACCTGTGGGTTATGGGCCCACCACACTTCCGCTGCGCTTTGCTATTACCAACATGTTATCAGAGACTAATTTAGTACTCTAACCACCGGTCCTGCTTCCAGATCCGTCAGACTTCTTTCATGCCATCCTTCGTGCGGGAAGGGATGGGCACTCGTCTTCGTATTTGTGATGCGGGGTTTTTCCTCCCTCCTATTCCCTCTTTTCTTTTTGTCCTCCTTTTCTTTTCTCACCTTTCGTTTTTCTCCCCCTCGCGTTCTCTTCTTAAGCACTTTCTAAATTTAAATCCTTCCCTAAAATATGAGATCTGATTTTACTCTCTATTCTTATTTTAAAAAGCCATTTCCTAAAATATAAAATCTGATTTTATTCTCCTTCTAATTTTAAAACACTTGTCTTAAAATTTGAAATCTGTTTTTTTTCCTTCCCCATTTTAAAAGTTTTGCCTAAATTCTGAAATATGATATTATTTATTTCCTATTTTAATCTTTCCTGCCTTTTATAAATAAAAGTTCTTGTGTCTAGGATAAGGGTCTTGATTTTGAAATCTGATTTCAGTTTTAACTAAGTATTTTCCCTCCTAAGGGATGTATCCAACAATGAGAAAGGTGCGACTGTAATCTCGTTCGAGGTGGTATTTATCTTTACTGTTTTTGTTACTGCTCGCTGTTGCGCAGTCCACTGACGTTCTAGCCACGCTGCAACACCTCCGGACACCTCCCTGCCATCCAAACAGCCACCCAACCTGCTCTGTTACCTTTCCAGATCAGCGTCAGTTCATTCTGACAGCCTCCCTGTAAGTTGTTGTAGCCCCAACTGCCTATCCAACCCACTTTCCTACAGGTTGCAGCCCCTGTTGTCATCTAGACCGCCTCCAATCAGTCCTGCAACCTCCTTGTAGGCTATCACAGCCTCTGCTGCTCATCTAGACTGCTGTCCTGCAGGTCGCAGCCCCATGCTATCCTTCCAGGACACCACCGACAGCTTCCCTGCCATCCTGCCATCTACTACCTCCCTCACAGCAAGCCGCAAACCTCCCCTAGGCCTTTCCCAACACCTACCACCACTCCAGACTCCCTCCTTGTCGAGCTTTTGTTTTCGTTTGTTGAGTCTTTATCTATGATGTTTTGTTTTATGCTTTGACTTACGCATTGTATTTCTTTTTTTTGAGTCATCGTTGTAACCGTGTTCAAATTATTAGTAAAATGGCGTCTTGCGTCGTCGTTTGGGTTAAATTCTTGTATCAATTTGAAACAATGATTTTTTATTTTCACATTGTCAACCCTAAAAGGCAGCATCATCGTCGGCCTCACCTCATGTGACGTCATGATGTCCATCGTCTCTACCGCCTTCGAACTGATTCAGGATTTCAAAACTGGTCATCTTACCCCCTCTCTCTTTCTCCGGCGATGGCTATTAGCAGTGGTGAAGATGATCGTTTTATTGTGAGTTTCGACGAGATGCTGATTGATTTCGTTCGACAATACTCAGATCGCTCGCTGACGTGCTGGGGTTCATAAAGGTCCCCAGTGGGCCTCCGACAAGTCACCGTCGTCGCTCGCCTTGGAGGCCGTGCCTCTTTCATGGGGAAACTCGGCGACCACATGCTTGCCTCTTTTGAGGCTTGTGCACGCACCGCGCTAGCTTGTGTCACCCTTCGTTCTAATGGCAAGTGTGAGTTTATGTTCTATACAGTGTCGATATGCTTCTTATGCCAGCTGAGCTCGATCTCAAGCTTATCTGCTGGGCGAAAGTCTTCCATTACAGATCTATAAGTTTGATCACAGAGCTATGTATGTCAGCTCATTTAAAGGCCATGGAGGTTACCAAGGAAGTAGGAATTTTGCTCTCTTATAACTCAAACCTTCAATTGCCGTTGTGGCCTTTTGTCGCAAAGGCGAAGGAACAAAATTTGAGCATCTGGGACCAGGCTAAAGTCATTAAAGTTAGTGATGTTGAGCTTGATTTTCTAACTAGTAAAGATTCAATGGATGATGAAGTGGCCTTGTTGCCGTGGTTGCCTATCGTGAAGCTTTTACTGGTCACTCTTCGTGACTAGTGTTGCAAGTATTACACTAGGGATTTCTGAGGAGGGTACGTTTCTGCTAGATATGGTGCAAATGTAGAGTATGGAGGAGTTGTTTCTAGATACAGGTCAGTCTCCTAGTGCTGCAGCTGGAAGCATCCTATTTGCAGAAATCCACTTACAACAGACCCTTCTCTGGAGTTTTTTTTGTAGCAGGTCCTCAGTCGAAATTCTTCTTGCAGCAAGCCCTCCTCAAAAGTCTTTTCCCGCATCAGGCTCTTCTCCAGAGCTTTTGCCTGCCACAGGCTCTTCTCCAGAACTTTTTCTGCAATAGACTCTTCTTCAGAATATTTCTTACCGAAGATTCTCCTCCGGAGCTTTTTCTACAGCAGGTCTCCTGTAAAACTTTTTCTTTGCATCACGTTGTTCTCTGGAGCATTTTTCCTATATCAGCCATCCTCCAGAGCTTTTCCTGCTGCGGGTCCTCCACCCGAATTCTTCGTGCGACCAGCCCCTTCTGGAGCTCTTTTTTGCATCAGACCCTCCTCCAGAATTTTTTCCTGTATCAGGTTCTCTAGAACTTTTTTCTATATCTAGCCCTCCTTCGCAGCTTTCAGTGCAACAAGTCCTCCACTTGAATTCTTCCTGCGGCATGTCCTCTTCTAGAGCCTTTACCTGCAGTGAGGCTTACCGCCTGAATTTTTTCTACAGGTCATACCTTGCAGATTTTTTCCTATTGGTTATCTACTTCCCTGCAAAGTCTCTCGCAACATTATCTATAGGAGCCTTCCGTCTACCTACAAACATTACAGGAACAACAGTCAAAGACAATCACAGTTGTCTACTTCCCTGCAAACTCCTCTGTAGCATTACTTGTAAGAGCTTTCCATCTATCTACAAACATTGCAGGAACTGCAGCTAAAGACGACCGCAGTACGGGATAAAGACTTCAAGTTCTACCTTTCAGGATCTTCTTGCCCCGTTGATATTTTCAAATCCCAGTTGAACATGGGTTTCAACCATGCTTAAACTTGACGGGGAGCTTTAGAAGTTATTTTAGGAAATAATCTATTTCCGTGAGAAGTTATGAGGAATAAATTACTTCTTTAGATTACGAGTTATTTCCTTTCCTATTTTATATTTATTCCCTTGGCGTGGATTATTGCATTTACTATTTTTGTTTTTTTTTATCTCCAAAATAAATAATATGAATTGAGTAATTTGAGATATTAGGAGTTATATCTTTCCTTACATAGTATTTTTTTTACTGTCTTTTTTATTCTAGGATTCAAGTAAGGGTTACCTTTCGCATTATTCTGAATTTCAATGATTTATTTTTTTAAAATATGCTACTTCCTTAAAATTAACCTTACTGTTTTGCTTCTATGGCTTCATTCATATTATTACATATGTACTTTAATCCATAGTTAAATATTAACCTAAATTATATTTTTAAGTATGTTAAGTACTCCTTACATCAGAATCAATAATCTTTAAAAGAGTTATGATTCAAAACATGAAATGGCGATTGTAAGCTTAAAATTTTACTTTTGGTTTAATTAATAGAAAAGGTGGCGACATACAAATATTAACCTTTTCTAATCCCCATGATAATCTGACTATATGACTGATTGAATGGATATATACTTGAACATATGTATCTAACCATATCTATCTTTTATAGATTCATCATAGTTTATATATTGAAGTATATTTTATGTTAAACCTTTTCAATTTATGGTTTTATTATTACTATAACTTTTAATGAAGATTTTTTTAATTATAATCCATAAACTTTTGAAAGAATCCTTGAAAGTTAACATTCATAATGTGAAAACCTATAATTAAATACCAAGTGGGGCTAATTTCATTCTAAGCATTAATTAGAGAAACCTAGGATTTTACATTGATTTTGGGATTGCATGCAAATTGAAATGAAATTTTCTTCTCATTGGTTTTAAGATTTAGTTTGCTTTGGGAGGAAAGATGAGAGGAAAAGAAGAAATAAATTTTCATAATAAGTCAGAAATCCTATAAAAATATGTATTTTTAACAAATATTTTTGATTACTTTCATGCATAGATTTTATAAGTTTCTTCTTGAAAACTAAACTGGCATTGCTTCTAAATCTTGTTCACCTTCTAAATAAGGACACGAAACACGATACAATGACTGAGTCTGCTTTTCCAATTGAAGGAAAAAGAAGAGGAAAAAAAATTCTTACAAAATCCCAACTAATTTTTCCTCAATCAATTTTATTTGCTCTTCTTTCTCAAATTGCCTTAGTTGATGTTGAAATCGAAGCTTTGGGCCTATAAACACTTACCTTTTCCTTGATCTCTTACGCCTTACCCGTCGCTCTGCTATTCTCTTTTCTTGATTTATGTCTCTCCTCCTTTTTGTCTTCCGTCATGATCCTCTCACTCTTACCTTTCACTTCCTTAAAAGTGGGTGTAGCTATACCCTTTGATTCAGTTCAATTGAAATGATATTAACTTGATTTACCTTATTTATGTTTTTAAATTTTCTACAAAAATTTATTATTCACAAAAATAGAAATAATAGCTTAATTTTGTTTGAGTCATTATCTTTTTTTAAATAAATTCACTCTTGATGATGCAATTAATCAGACATTATCTATAATAATATATCAACTTTAATCTTAGTATCTATCAATTAAATAATTAATTTTTTGGATATTTATAGAAAATTTTTCCAAATATTCGGATGCATGCTGAGTGGTGTACAATAGTTGTTGGTCATTAGGTGTAGGTGGTCAATAGTACGTAGAGGCAGTGAATACCAAATGTAGAATTGTAGAAAGAATTTTATTTCTCGCTCACATTGTTGCATTACACTTTTCTACATATATATAATAATGAAAGGAAACATAATAGGAATCCCTACAAATAAGGAAGAATAGAGAGAGATGAATTATACATAAAAGGAAATAAAATTCATGAAATAAATTACTTTCTAAACAAGTGTATGGATTGACAATTTCCTACAACTCAAGCTGGGTTTTATATATTATAACAATCAAATTTGAACTTCAATTCATCATGAATGGCTTTTGGTAGCGTTTTGGTGAGAATATCAACAATCTAATATTGTGTGGGAACATAGCTGAGCTGAACAATACCTTTGTCAATATTTTCTAAGATGAAGTGTCACTCAATCTCGATCTGTTTTCTTCTATCATGATGCATGGGATTTTTGGCTATATTAATAATTGTTTCGCTATTACCGAACATCTTAATTGTGTCTTTTGGCTCAACCTTTCCTTAATAGTCTTTGAATCTACATTCCTTCACATATTCCTAGTGCAAGGGCACGATATTCATATTTTGTATTACTTTGATAGAAAACATTTTGCTTTTTTGATTCTTCACGTGACGAGATTACCCCGAAGGTATGAACAATATTCAATGGTTGATTTCCTATCAGCTACCTCTTTGGGTCATCTAGCATTCGTGTAAATGTCAATCTCACCGTCTTTAGTTCTTTTGAAGTATCTCGGGATTCTGTTCACTGCTGTCATATGATCTTCATTTGGATTATTCATGTGCTGACTCACTACACTTACTAAGCATGCAATATCAAATCTTATGTGTGATATGTAAGGTAGTTTGCCTAAAAAGTCTTTGATATCTTACTTTGTCAACTGAATTGTTTTTTCACTTTTATTCAATATTTTGTTGGAATCCATGATTGTGTCAGCATGTTACACCCAAACATGCCATTTTCACTTAAGAAGTCTAAGATGTACTTCCTTTGGGATATATGACAATTCTCTTTTTAGAATAGACACTTCTATTCTATAAAATATCGGAGATTCATGAGGCCTTTGATCATAAATTTTGTTGCTGGCATTTTTTTTAGCTTGATAGTTTCCTCTGAATCTTCACCTGTCAAGATAATATCATCTACATATATTATGAGAATAAGAATTTTGCCTTTCGAATTGGATCTAACAAACAATATATGATCAACTTGACACTAATGATATTTTTTTATAATCACTAGTTTACTACCAAACCAAGCCTGAAAAGATTGCTTCAAGTCATATAAGTTTTTCTTTACTGGCAAACCAACATGTTGTTTTTCCTATTTTTCAAGCCTAGAGGGATAGTCATCTAGACTTCTTCATTAAGGTCGCTATTCAAGAAGACGATTTTGACATCAAGTTGGTATAAATGCCAAATTTGATTCACTGTAAGAGAGTATAAATCAAATCGTGTTAAGTTTGGTAACAGGTGCTAAGTTTTTCTGAAAATCAGTCTCGTGTGATTACGTGAAGCTCTTTACAATCATTTTGGCTTTGAATCTTTCAATACTTTCATCTTATTTATATTTGATCGTGATTTTCTATGTGCAACCTATAAGATTTTTTCCATGAGGATCCGTGAGGATTTTTTTTTAGGTGGAGTTGAAAATTCTTTGTGAATTTGACTGATCCAGTTCCTATTATTGGTGAGCGAACCATCAATTGTTTGAATTGCAGAGTGACTAATACATGGGTTGTAGGTTTTGAAGATGTTGATGTCTCCCATTATATCTGAGGCTATGGAGTAAACTATTCAAAATTTTAATTTATTGTTTTGGACACTAAAATCACAGGGTAATATACTTTAGTATTACAACAGGCGGATAGGTTGTTCGACAGAGGATTGTGATTTGTTAAGAACTGGACTATTACTAAACATTTTTTTTTTTGCAATGCCTCAATTTTTTATATGGTTAACGAGCTGAATTTTGAATTATTGTTGGTTGTGATACCAACATGTATACGGTTCTTCCTATCATATCTTAAATTAGATGACTTCCAATATGTTGGTTTGTCGTGTAATTTTTAATATTTTTCTTCACATGATCAAGTTTATTACAATGATTGCACCATGATTATCTTTTCTTGGGCTTTTGTTAATCCGAGAGAATTTTTAGTGTGCAAGGTTGATCGTTCAACATGTGGTGGGGTGTGATTTTTTATAATTTTAAACTTGTTTTTGCTCTCCACCATTTGAACATCTGCAAGGGCTTCCTGAATTTTAGGGATGTGTTTAATTCTCATGATTCTCCCATTGACTTCATCTAGGTTTTTATTGAGGCCAAAGAATTTGATGGTTCTTTTGTTTAGTATTTCTCTTATACAAGGCAAAGTCATTGTGACATTTCTTGGAATGAACCTCGTACGTGTTCAGTCGTAGCTAGCAACATGTGAGAGTGTTGAAATATTCAGTAACACTCAATTCTTCTTGTTTTGGATCATATAGTATGATCTCAATCTCAAATAATGGAGTTTGCAGTTCTAGAGGAGGTTTCAGGCGCAACCTCCCATATCTATTTGGTTGTCTTATAGAGTAGAAAGTTTTCTCCAACCTCAGTGTCATGGAATTTATTAACCATGATATAACCATTTGGTTGTCATTTTTTGAGGCTTAGTATTTGGAATCTTTCATTTATGGAACTGTTTCACCTGTCATATGTCCATCTTTCCCTCTGCCACAAATGTACGTGAAGACGGAATGTGACCATTAAAAAATTATAGCCATGCATTTTATGATTCGTGATTAGAAGAGATCCGATAGGGATTGAAGATGTAGTCTCGAATCTGGAGGTGATTTTTGAGGAAGAGGATTGTGAGGCCATGCCGTGTTTCACAATAATTAGATTGTGAAACTTGAATTGTGAAGATCTGCTGCATGAACGAAATTGAGAGTTCCCATATTTTGACTGTTTGATTGGACGAGCAAACAAGAATTAGGGGGAGGAGGACCTTTAGTTCAACTGTTTGGTTGGACGAGTGAATATGAAATAGAGAAAGATGCATGGCTCTCGGTTTCTTATGTTCAACGCCAGGCAAGAGTTGTTTTAGGTTTAGGGTTGGTTGGGTCTTTTTCAAGCTAGTGACTCATGGGATGACAAGTAATGCTTGCCAAATCAATCACACAACCGAATCGTTCGACTTTAATGAACTAAAGAGACAAAAAATTAACAGGAACGAGGCCGAATCATTCCGTGTTAGTGTTCAGAAAAGATGAACCGATTGTAGGATTGAACCGTTCGGTTTTAGTGAACATAAAAGACGAAAGACTTGTGCATATGAGGCGATCCATTAGAATGGAGGAGATGGACTGTGACTAGGACTTGCAAAGTTCGATCAAGAGTGCAAAGGAGGAGCTCCCTGTTGTCTCCGCTAGTGCGTGCTAGCAGTCCTCATACGTGCGTACGAGAGAGGTGAGCAAGACTTGCATGATTCATGAGAATTGCAAGTTTCGTGGGACTTACGAGCAGAAGCGGCATGAAGCAGGGAAGTGTTTGCTTCTTGTAGCGAACCGAACCAAGCCAAGGAGAGGTGAGGATGCTCGTAACAATGCATGGATATGTCCCGTGAATTGTTTGAATGGAACAAATAGCTACAACTTTCTCAGGCAACAAAGTTTGTGTGGAGAGATTCATCGTGGCTCTGATACCATGTAGAATTTTGGAAAGAATTTTATTTCTCGTTCACATTGTTGCATTACACTTTTCTACATATATAAAATAATGAAAGGAAACAAAATAGGAATCCCTCCAAATATGAAGAATATTAAAATGGGAAATTCAAATAAAATGAAACATAATTGCTGAAATATATTTTGAGAGAAGGAAATAAATATCTTCCTATGCAAGCATGCAGATTGGCACTTTCCTACAGGTGTGGGTAATCAATAGTAGTAAGTAGAGGTAGTGGACATCTGATGTAGGTGGTGCACAATTGATGCGCAATTGATGCACAATTGGTGCAAGTTATGAGGACAGAGTTGAAAGTTAAGAAGGGGTAAAGATAGCATTGGGGCTGTTCATGGGAAGATTATATGTAATACTCACGATTCTTTTGTTCCTAAAGTTTTTGTAATATAAAGAAAATAAAAATGATTTAAATTTGTGTATTTGATTGAGGATTTTGCAACTCTATTTGTATAATAGGATTTTAGGTTCTTATGAAAACTGCTAATTGCATTTTATTTACATGACAAAAAGTCCTTGAGATAGACCATTCAAGGATCAACCATGGATGTCACCAAGTAATTTATTTGAACTGGATTGAATCTCGATGCATTTTGGGTAATATAACTTTTAGATTCAAATTTAGGATCATCGGAGTTCTGTTTTCAATTAATTTATAGTTAAAATGAGCATCTTGATGGTAGGAGCCTCCAGGAGCCCAATGACACTGAAAGTGATTCAATCCAAGCTCAAAGAAGCCCTAATCAAACACTCGAAGTGGAATTGAAAGTTTTGGAGCATTAATTGGAAGGCAATTTTTTTTTTTTTTTTCAAATTTAGTATGTTATAGCCAAATTGAGCGACTCAATCAGATTGATCTAACGAGCACACCATAATTTAAATTTGAGGTCATTGAGGCACGTAATGTTGAAAGATTAGCCTATGATTAAAAGAACCAACAAGAATCATCCGATGAATTGTTTTGATGTTTAAGCTAAATTTACTACTATCCTATTATAAAAAACTATAAATAGACCTCCATTCCTCACATGAAATTGCGATAAATAGTAGAGTAAACTGAGAACTATGTCTACATTCTTGAAAGGAGCTAGAAGCCAACAATCACCAATAATTGTTGATAAACAATAACGACTGTTTTTGCCAAACTATGAATGTCGTGGCCTAACTACTGGTGTTGTGGCCAAAGTTACACTGCCCTAGTCAAATTACTGCCATACAATTTTGATTGTCTCACATAATTTTATAATTCCAACTTCCCCGGTTACTGAAAAGATTGGACTTTTGTATCCAATGTTTATTTCCCCTTTTATGCCTTTTTCACATAAAAAAATTGTTGTCTCATTATTTTTATCTGTGCTAGATATTTCTATTGAGCTAAGGATTAAATTTTCTTTGTCGTTGAGAATTATGTAGCACAAAAATCATTTTTCTAGATTAGTAGCTATGGAATTAGGGAAGATATTATATTACTTTTCATGCATTTATTCCTCTTCACATTTAAAAAAGATTTTTACCCCTTCAACAAGCCCGTGAATCGCCATCTTTTTCATAATGATGAACCATCAGCTTTACAATCTCAAAGATTGCCATGATACCAACAAAGTTTTTGCTGTTAGGTTTATGGTTGACGAATGTATGCTAGCAGTTCAAAGAATTGCACACTGTTCATTAGGTAGTTTATGAGTATTGATTGTAAATAAAATATGGTGGAAATGTGTGATATATTACCTAGCAAAAACAATGTATTTTGAAGTTAGAAATGATGTTAGTCTTTATCAATAAGGGATTCTTCTTCATTTTAGATCCTAATACTGAGAACAGTTTGAATCCATTTTGGCATCATACATTCCTTCCTAGATAAAATTTCAAAATGTAAATCAGTGTTTCCTACGTTACAAATTATGACCGTACATCTAGCACAACCAATGCAAGGGTTTAATGGATTTCTGATTTACTTTTGACATAACCCTGAAATATTGATATTGCTTTTTGATCATACTCTAAGGATGTGAGGATGAAAACTATCCCGCACAAATTGATAAGAGTTTTAAAGTGAAATTAGAGTAAAAGAGTGAAGTAAGAAATAGTTTTGTTTGGTTTCCTTAAGACATGGCTTGGGCTGTCATCTTCAAAAACCTTAAAATACCTGAAGAAGATGACTAGATTCCCAAATGCATTTTGGTGTAGTTTTACAGATCAATGATGCTTAAGTAGTGAGAGAGGAGGTAGAACAATATTCTATTTGTTTTAGTTTCCAAAACTTGGACCATACTATTTGTGTGTTAACATAAATGTTTGAATTTGGCCTTGTTCATAGTTCATATTCTTCCAATCCGGCTTACCTTGGATCCTTAGATGATATATCTTTCAATTATGCCCTTTTTATGGAATGACAATATGGTACAGCCTTTAATTAAGGCGAGTTAGAATAAAACCAACATGCGTGTAACTCAATGTTTGGCTGATTCCTGTGAAATTTAATGGTTTTTGGCTGATTCTTGGTTTTCAGTATTTCCATCATCATCATTAGTGTTATCCCAACTACTTTGAATCAGCATTATAAATCCTCATTATTTATTTATTCATGTTGAGTTTGGTTTTCAATATCTTGGTTCTGCTAAATCTTGGTTGGTCCTTCATCTCAATATGGTCGAACCAGTTAGCCATTTTTTCAATATATGATTGTCTATAACTGCAGCCTACAACAGTATTATGCTTATGTATTAAATGCGTACAATAATCACAATTTTAATGGGAAAGTATAGAAATTTATGCTTTATGTTCATTTTTAATATATTTTTGTTTCATTTAGAAGCCAACTCATACAGCAATTTTATACTTATTTGTTAACTATATAATATTCAACATTTTCTTGGGCACATTAGAAATCTATGCTTTATTTATTATTTTTTTTTATCCTTTTGATGTATGTGTACTAGCCAACTCATAAGGCCAAGGAAATATATCCCTACTCAAAACTGAAAAACTGTGGGTCATATTTTTTCTAAGCCTGCAAAAAAAAAAAAAAAAGGAATCAGGAAGAGCAACATTGTGAACTGTTTTTTTTTTCTTTTTTTTTTTAAAGGAAATATTCTCACATGATTTAGAAAATTTTTAATATAACCACCTTCTATTTTTTGTATTTCATATGCTATGTAAATGCCTTTTTGCATGCGTCTTATTTTAGCATGCTAGATTGGGGATTCAACTCTTAAATTCTGCATATGCAGTGAGAACAGGACTGGAAGGACCTGGGCTATCTGCCTCACAAAAATTATGGTACTGCCTTACTAGTGTTGGTGGGCAGTATATATGGGCTCGTTTGCAGTCCTTTTCTGCTTTTAGACGATGGGGCGACTCTGAGCAGGTAATTTACATTCGACAAGATGGGATGATTCTTCTAATTGTCATGGCATTACCTATAGCTGAGCAATTTTTTAGATATACAAATTAATAATTGTACTGTTATCCGCAGAGACCATTGGCACGACGGATATGGGCTTTAATACAACGTATGGAAGGCATTTACAAAGCTGCAGCTTTAAGTAATTTATTACTGTTTATGTACTCTGGAAGGTAACTTCACGTCTTGGATAACATTTTGTATTTGAATGCATCATTATAGTTAAATATAGGGAAGATTTACATACATACCACTCAATTCTTATGTATTTACATATCTAAGACCTAAATTTGAATTTTTGCATACCTGTTGTCACGACTCGGCCCGGGGCTTGGAATTAGTTAAGGCGGTAATGGATGGTCGGACGGGTGAATTAAAATTTCTATATTAACTCACAATTTAAGAGATGAAAGTGTTATTAAAAATTAAATTAAAACATTAAAATTTATAATTACTACGTTGATAGTTGTCCTCATCTTCTACAAACATTTCCTTTTATATTGCTCATTTTTTAATAGTTTAATTAAACTTGAAAATATTGTTAAAACAACTGTGAGCTAAACGATCAAATCAATACTCGTACTTCTAAACTACAATAATACAAGGAAAAGAAAGAATACTATGTATGCCAGTTAAGTTTTCTTATGAATCAATATAAACATCTGACATGCTATTTAAATGAGTTTATATCATTATCATATCAATATTATTTCATATCTATTTAACTGCCAGAGGAGGCGCCGTCTAAAATTTATTTCAATTAAGACACATCAATATCATATCTTATTTTCATTTAAATGCACAGATACATTAGTGTTCCCCCACTAGTACTATCAAAGGGTGCTCCATCATAGTTAATCATGCACATAAAAGCATTCAACATAAACATATATATTTATCGCATTCAATCATACTTTATACAACATACACTAAAATGCATGAGTAAATAGCTGCAACATTTGCAACGATATGACTAATAAAGAAAAGAATAACTCAGTCAGAATAAAACATCCACAAATATCAACTGCAAATATATTTGAGAAGAAACAAATTATTACTATAATTTAAAAGTACAAGTACTCATCTCGAAGATGCTTAATTTGATAAGATTTTGTCCCGACGCCGATTCTTCTAACGTGGAAACCTAACATGCATATTCATATTAAAAAGTTTAAATTAGTTATAAATAGCTATTAATTTTACTTCATTTAAATATTAAGTTTCCATTATTTTACTTCTTAAAGAGATCCTAATTAAATTCATTTCTTAAACTTTTCCTTACCGAAGTTTGCTCAGGCAAATCTTCCTCTTCTCTAGTTCACACCCTTCGCCTCCTCTATCCCCATTCAAATCTGAATATTTAACCAAAAGTCTTTAAGAAAATTTGTTTCTTTTATTTACTATTACAATGTGTGTGTGTGTGTGTGTGTGTGTGTGTGTGTGTGTGTGTGTGTGTGTGTGTGTATATATATATATATATATATATATATATGGCCGTCCCGCTCGTCTTGCCCGCTCAGCTAGGGTTTCGTCTCTATGGCGAAATCAGACTTCTCCACTAAATCTCTCTCCGTGCTAGTTGTGATCGTTTCTCATCTATTTCTTATGCTTTGTCGTGTAGTCCGGCATCGTGCCGTCTCAAGCACGTGCTTCTTCGTCGTGCTTCGGCTGCTGCTGCAGTGTGTCGGGCTCGCTTTTCCTTTGCACCCAACCCCTCGAAGCTCGACAGACTCCTCCTTCGATTACAGCTCATTACTGACGTCGACTGTGCTCTGAGATCGGATCCTTCTCCTTTGTTCGACACTGTCACCTGTTCCTTTCTATCAACTGTGCTCAAACCATAAGGGCGTTCCTCTGCCTCGATCCTTGCACTCGGGTGGAGCGGAGTTATGCCGCTGCTGTCTGCGGGTCCAGAGCCTGGTTTTGGTATCATAAGTCTTGCATTTTTTCACAATCATTCAAGGAGGCTCTTGAAGTTGGTGGTGATTACACTTTCATTAAAAAGCTTGGTCAAAAAAAAAAAGGAAACCTGCTCTCTTTCTCTCTGAGGTTGAAACCAGTATTCTTGCGGCTTCTTGTCGTTTTGCTATAGTGGGAAAATTCCTTTATGGTCACCCAAAACTTGAGATTATTCGAAAAGATTTTGATGCTATGAAGCTATTGGGTAGTTAAAAAATTGGCTTACTTGACGACTGACATATACTTATCCAGTTATCTAACGATGCGGATTACACGTATTTTTTCTCGAAAGACAATCAAGATTGATAACCGTTTTATGAAAATCTTAAAGTGGACTGTCGATTTTGATCCAAAATCAGAGTCTCCTATCATTCCTATTTGGATAAAGTTTTCGGGTTTAAAACTACACATCTTCAACTATGAAACTCTCTTCTCCTTAGCAATTGCTTATGATAATCCTCTCAAGGTCGATAGTTCCACGCTTGCTGTCACCAGACCCTCTGTGGCTTGTGTGTTAATTGAGAGAGATATCACCCAACCAACTCCGGATAAGATATGGATTAGATCCAATCACAACGAGTATTGACAAAAGGTTGAAATAGAATCACACCCTCCTTATTGCGCTCATTGTAGTGTGTTTGGCTACAACTCTACTACTTGCTATCGTTTGCATCCTCACTTAAGGACAAATATTGCTAAAGTTCAGCAACTTGTTCAAAAATCTATTCATGCTGAATTGGGGATGGACTTCTTGCCACCTACCATCTTTGCCGCGGAGGTGCAACTCGACCATATTTCCAACACTGCATTACCTCTGCTCATATGCCTGACACTTTTCCTGATGGGAAAATTTCTAATGATCCTTCTATTCAAACATTGATTGTATCAGATGAAGAACACCATACCCAATTGTTTTGATAAACCACAATTGTTTTGATGATGTGAGTTTGGCTTTGGTTGTCACCAAGCAACTTAACATTATTGAGGGCCATTTTCCACCACTTGGTACCAATCTTTTGATTGGAGTAATTGTTTTTACCTTGATTTAAGTGTTAACATGGTAACTCGGGTGATAAAACAGGATAAATTTTTAATCTCGAGTTGCCCTTAACAAATCTAGATGATAAGACCAACTAAATGTGAGTTCCATTCAAGCCCAAAAGGGCAAAAAAGCTCTTACTCAATTTGCACGTTATAATTCCCATAGTTTTAAAATACTATACATTATCAAAAGATGCGAGCTATGTAAAAAAGGCTAATTAGCTCCTGTTTTTAATTAAGTTGTAGGATCCGAATAGGATCAATTAGTTTTGGGTTATAGGCCATATAAACTATGCTTCTAAGTTGTTGCTATATATTCATCCAAATTTATTGTATAAATTAAAGGACTATACTAGCATTAATATCTCCTTAAAGTATATACATGTTCGTTAATAGTCCCCACTATTTCTAAATAACATATCTCAATTATAACATGCAACCCTTTGATAATAATGGAATAAATCGCCAACATGATTTATTCTATAATCAAGATCAATGCGAGTTATGATAATGGCAGGGCTAGCCTAGTTTGTTAACCCAAGTATAGTTTGACTCGGCATTCTAGAAGAGAGGACATGCTGTTCTACCCTTGGATTCTCCTGCTCCTGAATACTCTACTCCATCCATTGGATTGGAGCATGTACTCTGGAGTCTCATGACACGGCTCCCTATACTAATATTGATCCATCTCAAGATGTTTGTTGTTTTAAAGATGCCCCTAGGGAACCACAATTCTCAACACATATGGATTATGTTAAGGCAGCTACCAAGCAAGTTGTTACCGCTACTTAGGCGCAAATGACTCATGATGTACTAGCCCGACATTCTGTCGACCAACCTACTGATTAGATGAGGCAGTCCTCAGATGAGGAATGACGAGTTTACACATCCAAGAGGAAGAAGAAGAATGAAGGCCTACTAGAACTCATGAATTTAATGCATGATACACTGGTTACTTCAGGCAATGAAAGCAAACTTAGTGATTTGTTAACTGACTCCCTTCCTAGAACTAGAGGCAGATGCAACTTGCTACCTAATTTTATGTGTATTTGGCTGACTCGATCTTTGGGTATACATGGAAGCCGTTTTTTTCTGTTTTTGCCTTCTGATTACGGGGACATGGGCTGACATGGGTGCTACTGCTATACAAGTCTTTGGAACTCGGCTTTGCTTTAAGGAGAGACTATTGACTATGATTGGTTGCTGCAAAATATACTATTTTTGGAGTTGTGCCAGATCTTTCTTTGGTTGGATTTCGCAATTGGACTACATTTCACTCCTTCACTGTCTTCTTCTTTTTTATGTTATCCTATTATGTATTTTGGAGTTCTTGTTTTTTTTTTATGTGGAGTTGTTCTGTTGAAGGTGGAACCCTAATGGATGCGTAATGTATTTTTTTTGGGTTTTATATTTGTAGTGGGAATCCACCTTCACACCCCCTTTTGTAACTCCTTTTTGATGAATATATATGGAGCCGAATAATGCTCATTCCTTAACATATATATATGTATATATATATATATATATATATATATATATATATATATAATACTTAAATTATATTTTAACAATATAACTCTGTTGAGTAAAAATCAGTCACGTGAACTCAACTCATCCCCGCAAGCTTCTCCTTCAACTGAAAACCCGCACTAGACTTCGATTCTCCTCACGCGCCTCCTTCCTCTTTCTCCTCGCTTGTTTTTCGCTTGCTCTTCCACGCCGTTGCCCTCTTCCCCAAGTTTCATGGTCGTCGACTAGTCACAATCTCTAAATGATCTTGAGCACGGCGTCCCTGGCTCGACTTTAGCTTCCTCCTACACGAGCTTAACCCGTCTCCTCTGCATGACAGCGCCGTCGACTCTTTCCCCGCTCGACACTGACTTCGACACCTGCCACCTATTCTCTGCTCCACGACGCTTCGTCCCACTCGAGGCTGTGACGCCTCTTCTCTTGTCTCTGCAGGTAGATAAAATTCAGCCCGTCGCAATTTATAAAGCAAAAATGCCTCACTAGCTTCCGTCCCTTCGCTTCCTGTTCTTTAGTTGTTCGTTTTCTCTCTCTTCTCTGATTCATCGTTTTTTCTTCTCTATTCCTTCGTTTTCCCGGTTTCTTCTTCCCCCATATAGGACCGTTACATATGCCAATTTACCTTTGCATGAAAAGGTGCACTTCACTTTTTAAAAGTTTAAATATTAGTATTTTTTGTGTGATTGAAAGATTTTGGTGGTATAAATATAAAAAATAGGTACATAAGAATTGGGTGGTATTTCTCTAAATGCCCCTAGTAGAACAAATCTTGGTAAAACAGTTACTGTACCCATCTTTGGGAAGGGTTTGAGATACTTTTCCTTGCTTTCTGCAGATAGAATAGTCTTATAATTTGTATTTTTAACATCTTGGTCATGACATGGGCAACCTAATTTGCCAGGCCAAAACCACACCATAACTAGAAATCTGTGAACCAAAAAAAAAAAGAAAGAAAACCTTAAAATTAATATTGATTACAGAATCTTAACTACTAACTTTTTATTAAAGTATTACATGAAACAATCTCACAGTATGATTCTGCACCTCTTCCTGACACATTAAGGAAATTGTAGTTTTAATGTGATATGTGCTTAATTTTTTCTTTTACTTGCAGGTATAGAACGCTTATTGAAAGAATTTTGAAAGCGAGACTTGTGTATGGAAGCCCTAATATGAATCGGGCTGTTAGCTTTGAGTATATGAATAGACAATTGGTTTGGAACGAGTTCTCGGTAATTATGCCAGCCTTTAAAACTTACATTTTATTGAAAAAATTGAGAAGTATCGAGTTTCAGAAATCTATGTTTCTAGAAGTTTTAAACTTCTAATTTTGAAGTTTTGTGGTTTTAATCTCCTTTACGTTAAATTGGAGTCACCGATGAAGACTCCATTGTACACTACCGAGAAAAAAGTGATATGAGCTTTTAACACTATGTTCTGCTTTTTAGGACTATATGCCATAAATAAGCTTCTTTTTTCAAGCTTTAAATTCTTTACTTATGGTTTTTAAGTTTGAAATATTTTGGGTGTAAAGCATTTGTTTTACATTCAACCAAACGCCAGCCAAAGTTTTTAGATGAATGATTTTACTTTACATTATATTTTGAATATTTTAAAATTTTATATACTTGCTGATAAGCTCTGAAATTATCAAATACACAGTCTATGATCAATACAGCTACACCACTTTCTCCGAAACAGCTGCAGCGATTATGCCCTGCAATTTGATCCAGTCCACCCATCTCAAACGGCTGGATTATTTTTCTCCTTTGATTAACAGCTACCACTGCAATATGTACAGGGACTTTCTTTTACTCTCTATATATATCCATGGAAATATAGACAGCTTATCTTCCCATTGGAACAACATTTTCTTTAGCACACAGTGAAACTCCTCAGCCATTCTGTTTTCTCCTTATTTTTTCCTTCTTTCGTCTCTTTTTTCAATGGACGACTCAGCTAACTTCTTGGCAAATCAACAATCCAACAATGACTATACTCTTGTCAAAATGGGTGAAGCTGTTATACCATCTTCTATTAAGTTTTTCCTATCTAACCTTGAAAACATTGTCAAATTTCAATTAAGTGGAGATAATTACCCCATTTGAAAATTTCAAGTCTTCAAATATTCACTACAAATGGTTGTGAAGGCTTCCTTATGGGCTCAATATCCTGTCCAACTACACGAACTATATTAAGCTGATGACCATATCTCAACCAATCACGAGCAAACAACCTGCTTTTTCTGATCAAAGCCTTGCATCTGCCTTATATTCCATCATCAACCCATCCATTGCACGTAGATGGTTTATAGAAGCCATATTCTTTATGAGATGAAACGCAGCCAATGAATACAAATTTGGTGGAGCTGGAGGGAGGGAGGTTGTTGAGGGGTTGAGATTGAAGCCATGGAAAATAAAAATAGTTGAACACTTTTAAATGAAAATAGCTGGGAAGCTTCTTTTAAGAAGTTGATATAATGACTTCACTTTGTTGTTGGGCTAGGTAAATAGGCAGTGAGGAGAGCTGCAGCCCATATGGAAAGAGTTTGATGAGCTTCATGAAAGAAAGTGCGAGTTGTATCAAGTAAATGGAAGTGTTTGCATTTTGTAACATCATTTTGTGGTAGGGTATAAACAACAGTAATGCAAGATTCCATGATTGGTTAGAAAAGTTCTTACCGTGAGATTATTATATTCACTTCATCCATCTGATCGAAGAATTTTGATGAACGTGTGAAATTGGTTTTCAATTGTAAAAGAGAAGTTAATAAACTTTGGTGCTGTTTCCGATTTGCTATGCATAGGAAATATCCATGAAAAGCAAGAATGGTCATCAATAAATAACACGAATTATTTGTATCCATCCTGAGAATAGGTTGTGGAAGACCTCCATACATCAAAATGAACAAGTTCTAAAACTTCTTACTAATGAGTAGTATTCTTTAGGAATGGTAGTTGACGACTTCAATCAAATTACATGAGTTGCAAAAGAAATGAGTAATGAATACATTATGATTTTTGTTTTCTTTGCTAATTGGGAAGAACCAAGCTATGAGGATAAACAAGACGATTGTACCATAACAATATTGAGGAAGAATTTGTGAGGAAGGCTGATGGAGAGTTGTTTGAATGGTTGTTGTTAATGGTGTCAAGTCAATTACAATTGTCAGGGAGATTTTGATAGCATGGCCGGATGAGTCAAATGAAACAATGCAATTACTGTTTGACGCGGGAGCGTCCCCCTACAAGTATGCGAGATGCAAAATCGCATTAGCTGCGATTTTGACTGATTTGGTCTAGATAGATTGAGGGCCGACTGGTCCTCTCTCTTACGTGAGAGTGCCTACCACACTATGGGGGCAACACCTCATTACCCAGGTCTATATATATTGCTCTTGTCATGTTTTATGGTAGTTTTGGCATATGTGTATTCAGACAGCCGCCAACAACTCATTTTCTCCTTTGAATGGTTGTATCCAAGAGTCAAGTGGTGCTACGGCTGTATCTCGCTCCCGAGGTGGTGGTTATCCTTCCCCAACTATTATGTTTCTCTCCCATTTCGCTGCCACGCATCCCTCTTTTGCTGCAGCCACCTGAAACATTTGTTCCAGATTATTTTTATGCAGTTCAGTCATCGCCATCACATTCCTCTCTCTCCTCTTCGCTGTCGTTGATGTTCCAAGTCTTCAGCTTTGTTGTCATCACTGTTCCAACCACTATTGTTTCCTGTAGCCGTCAGTTTGTGTAACTGCACATTCTTTTTTCCAATAATAATATTCGATTAATTATTATTGTTTGGGTTAACTCCGGTTTCATTTGCTATCAAAACTAACCTAATCCTAGTCCTATCCTAAGATTACCTAAACCCTCATATCTAACCCAAAAATTGTTCCTTCTTACCCGACATCACACCCATACGCCATTTCCCACATGCTCACACCCAAACCTTAATCATTCCACTGATGAGACAAGTGTCAAACACCGATGCAAAGTTTATCATGGAAAAGATGCCACGGTAATTCCATCGGGTACTACAACGGCTTGATAAAATTGAGGAAATGACTAGTGGAGAGGTCACCATTGATCGCGATAGCGAGATCCAATGAGGTGAATGAGAAGAACATATGAATTCTTTTCGTAGGGATGATTTCAATGAAGAGAAGAATCGATCATGATGCTTCGAGATTAAAGAGGAGGCCAAAAGAAGAAGTGTCTGTTGGGAGATACAAAAATTTAAGAGTGAAAGTGGATATGTTGGATTTCGAGGGAATAATGAATCTGAATGACCTCGTTGAGTGGCTAGAGGCCGTCGAGTGGATCTTTGAATACAAAGAAGGTGCCAAATGATAGAAGAGTGAAGCACGTTGCCATCAAGCTGAAGAAAAACATCATCTTGTTGTGGGAGAATCTGAAGAGGGAGTGGAAAAGAGAAGGTCGGGACAAGATCACTGCCTGGGAGAAAATGAAGAAGGTGATGGGGCACGAGTACCTACTTATTCGTTACAGATAGTACATGTTCTTGATGCAACATCTACTGGTTGATCGCCGCATCTTACATTCCTACTAAGTGAGGTCCAACATATTAAAGGTGAGAAACTTTTTGTGCTAATTTTAGAAGATTATATAGTCATTTGGGTATTAAGGTCGGTTCAAGATATCCATCGACAGACGATTAGACAGGCTGGATGAACCACTGCGTCGGAAATCATCTTAGGAGTTTTGTGGGAAAGAACATCTTACAATGTGAACCATGCCCAATTAGAGAAAAAGAGGCATCTTCTGAGTCTTTATTATTGAGAATTACCTAGTCTGCCATAAATTTTATCTTATAGTTGAATTTTTCTTATATACTTGTTTATCAGATACACTCAGACGACTACGAGGAGTGGAAGAAATGAATTACAAATTTAATGACTTGAAGTATGGTTCATTAGGATAGCAATCTACGTGCGGTTTCAGTTTTGATTGTGTCAAAAAAGGACGGATATCTATTCTATCATGATGTGGTTTGGAATGACAATACCTACATGATTAACTTACAGAGAGATTGCAATAGTTTTGCTATCTTTAACGTGCTCAACCTAGCTTCATACTTCAATGAGACAGAAATTTCAACGGATGAGGTCGAAGCTCGCCCAGTCCCGGGAGATTGATGCGGGAGTGACTGTGTATAGGAATGCAGGCGCATCATTGCGACTGGTTCGGTCCAGACAGATTGAGGACTGACTGGTCCTCTTTCTTATGTGGGAGCGCCGTCCTCCCCATTGGGGCCATTCCTCGTTACCTAAGGTCTATATATGTTGTTCTTGCTGTGATTTAGGGCAGTTTTGGCATATGTATGTTCGAGACAGCTGCCAACGTCTCCATTTCTTTCTTCAAGGGCTGTATCGAAATGTCGAGTGGTGCTACAGCTGCATCTTTCGAGATTGTATTTATCTATCCCAACTCCTCCGCATCTCTCCCGCTTCACCGCCACGCATCCCTCTTTTCTTGTAGCCTCCCAGAACAGCTTTACCCGATTTTTTTCTGCAGTTCCAGCCACCACCATCGCATTCTTTCCCTCCTATTTTCCACCGCTGCTGTTTGTGGATTTCTGCTTCACTGTCATGCTGTTCCAACCTCTCCTTTGCTGTTTCCTGCAGCCGTCAAACCTCCAACTACTCCGCCCCTTCCCTCGCTGCCACCGTGCAGACAACCATCCTGTTGCTGTCCTATTATCCACCATCTCCTTCTTCCCTGCCACTGCCCTCCTCCCTTGCTGCCACAAACCAGAAATGCACTTTCTCTCCATTTCTGCGCTATATTACCCTATCTTCCTTGCTTCCACTGCTAGCCTTCTCGCTGTTCCGGTGGCTCCTCACCTCCCCTTCACTGCCACCAGCATCCCCTTGCTGCCGCCTAACTATCCCACTCTCTATCCACTCATTGCTACCTCTTTGGAGGCCCAAACCCTCGCCGATCACAACCACCACCCTAAAATCCACCCTAATGTGAGTTTGTGTATTGTGCCTGTAGTTATTTTCCATTTTGTGTGTTGCTTGTATCCAGTAATAATATTTATTTTCTTATTGTTGTTTAGGTTAACTTTAGTATCATTTGGTATTAGAGCTAGCCTAATCCTAGTTATATTTTAGGGTTACCTAAATCCCCTTACATAACCCAAAATGTTTTCCTTCCCACCCGACATCACACACACACTATCAACTACACCTCTCCACCATTCCCACGTGCTATAGTCAGGCCATTAAATCCCAGCATTGGCGGCAAGCATCGTTCACTTAGTTTCTTGCTTCACAACAAAAGGGAATTGGTCCCTAGTCATTCACCCTCCAAACCGACACATCCTAGGTTTGCTGTTGGACCTTCAAGTTTAAGTTGAAACCTGATAGGTCTTTCGACCGTTACAAGTCTCATCTTCTGGCTCAAGGATTCTGCTCAGAAGCATGGTATAAACTTCACTAACGCACTCAACCCTATTGCCAAAGTGCCCACAGTCAAAATCCTTCTCACAGTGGCCTTGATTCACAACTGGCCTATTCTGCACCTTGATATATCTAATGCTTTTCTTCACGGCAAGCTACAATAAAAGATCTATATGCAACAACGGCTTGGCTTTCAAGATTCTCAATACCCAAACTGTGTTTGCCTACCGCACAAGGCCATCTATGGTCTTAAGGAACCTCCAAGGCAAGTGTTAAACAAAATTTCCACTTATCTTTGCAGCCAAGGGTTCAAATTCTGTGATGTTCCTTTCTTGTTTCTACAAATGACAATGCACAAATGTACTTGCTTATTTGTGTAGATGACATTCTAATCACAGAAAACAATCCTACAACTATCTCCCAACTCATTTCCAATGTACACCAACGATTTCGCCAGTCTTGGGACAGATTTCTTATTTCTGTGGAATTCAAGCCACTGTACTTCATCAAGCATCATACACTCGACGAATTCTCTAGAAATAGAGCATTGTAGACTGGAAATGTTCGCCAACTTCTATTACAACGAGATCATCCATGACTACAGTTCTTGATGAATTTTTTGATAATTCAAAACTCTATCATCAAATTGTGGGCTCCCTACAATATCTAATGAACACCAGGCCAGATATAGCCTTTAGAAGCAATCAACTATGTCAATTTATGCATCAACCATCTAACAGGAGTTATCAACACCTCAAACAGCTGCTTCAATACATTAATGGAACAACTCACCTTGGCCTTCCAATATGCAAAGGAGATATCACTCTAGACTGCAATTCGGATTCTAATTGGGTTGCCGATCGATCTGATTGAAAATCAATAACTATTCACTGCACTTTTCTAGGATTAGCACCATTTCCTTGTGTGTTAATACACAGCTAACAGTTGCAAAATCTTCGATTAAAGTTGAATATAGATATCTAACTTTTGCAACCTTTGATATTGTATGCCTTTGTCGGCTTCGTTAGACTTGTAAATTAAATCTTCTCAACCTGCTCCATTCAATTGTGATAGCACCTTAGCCTTGACATTAGCAAACTATACAATTTTCCACACCCATACAAAGCACATATAGATAGACTACACTTCTCGGAACTCATGCTTTCCAACAAAATCATTGTTGTACGTATCAACTCCCATGATTAGCTGGCAGATATTCTCAATAAGCCGTTGGCACTGGCTCAGTTTAAACAACTCTATGACAAGTTGATCTCCACCATATGGATCTTCAACTTGAGAGGTTGTGGGGGTGTCAAATCGGGTTCGTGTCTGGCTCAAATTCATCATGAATATTAGACTTGTCAAATATTAACCCGAACTACTTCAGCCTGACTGACCTGAACTTGACATGCATAACTTGTTTTACATATGCATAACAACTATTCTGGTCAAATTTGTGTCAGTTTTGGGTTGGCTAGTTAACCCGAACCCAATTTGAAATATTAAACATGTTGGAATTCTTGACTCGAACCTGATCCAAAAATTACTCAAATTGAACCCGAGTTTTAAGACTAGATTGAAGTTGAGTTGACATGTTAGATCAATTATTTACACCTCTAAGGGACGCTGATAAACTCATGATATTATTAAATAAGCTTATTTATGATCAATATGGTTACACCAGTCTCTCTGTTTTCCCCTGCAATTCAATGCAATCCGCCCATCTCAAACTCCTCCGTTGACCTACAACTACCATTGCAATATGTACAGGGATTGTCATTTACTCTATATATATCCATTGTAATTTAAGCTCATATATGGTGAAGAATATTGAAATCAGCTAGCTTACTCACCTTCATTCCTGCTTGCCATTGCTGATATCTCTTCTACCTACTTTATTTCCAAAGAGTCATGTTTGCATTCCTACTACATTGCTATTTTGAGTTTGCAAAATGTAAATCAACACGTTCAAACTCATCTACAGTTAAATCAAACTATCTACATAAATTATAGATATGGATGATAATATATTGGATTATTGAATCATTTAGTTGTCAATGAAGCATGGTATAAAAGTTTCATCAATAAAAAAACCCGCTATTGTGAAAATTCCTTCTTGTAGATGAAAATTTGTTCAAATTCATTAAAAATTGATCGCGATATAGTTTGGCAGTTGAAATGGAACCATGTTTATTCTCTAAAAGGCATCACCAATTATATGTTTTTTATTATAACCAACACAAACCACATCAGCAGCGCTAGAAGTCTTTCACCATATGATATTCTAGAATTTGTCTGATGAAACATGCCATGTTTTTGTGAAGTAGTTAAAAAGTTGGGGCATTTACATACACTACCCATTTCCTATGAATTTATATATCTAACACCTAAACTTTACCTTGTACATTTATACCACCCAAAATTTTCATATCACATAAAAAATATCACAATTTGAACTTCTAAAAAGTGAAATACATCTTTTCATGCATAGGTAAAGTGGTATGTATCTAGAAATTAAAGTTTAGGTATTAGACATGTAAATACATAGGAATTGAGTGTTATGTGTAAATCTTTTTATAAAACTATTAACATTAACTCCCACTTTGATGTCATATTTGGTGGGGAGATTATTGGCATGATGCTTGTGTGCATTATCACTTTAAGATGGGTTTGTTGTTTTAAAATACATTTGTTATAGTGCCCGAGTTAACTACATATCGCTTTTTATATTTTAATGTCATGGGTGTATTATATTCCTTTTGACTTGTTCAATTACACACACGCGCACACAGACACGTACGCGCGCACGCACTCACACGCACAACAATAACAACCTTTTTCTCCATTGCTTCCTATTGAGTGTCATCTTCATTTAATTATAATAGATTAAGATTATTTTTTTATGCAACATACCCAAGTTGTTTAAGGCCTACCTTTGCCTTTCTTAACATAAGTCGAATCTAAAACGTCTACTCTCCTAACCAGATCATCAGATGGTCGACGTTTAATGTGGCCAAACCATCTAAGACGACTCTCTTTAATATTGTCTGTCACTGAAGCTACACCAACCCTATCACAGAGATATTCATTTCGCATTTTGTCTCCAAGTGTGAAGCCACTCATACACATAAGCATTCTCATCTCAACAACACTTACTTTATTTTATGTTTCTCTTTTAATGACCAACATTCTGCACCATAAAACATTACAAGCTATGTTGCACCAATACTTTTAAAAATGTTTCGTATTAGTGTCAGACATACATCAGAGACTAACACTTGTTTGACATGCCCCGACACTTATTCGACATTACAAAATATGTGTCCGAGTTTTTTCTGGCCTGAACAAATCCGGGTTACACCTCAACACCATATCAAACGTGAGCTTAACACAATTTCGAGAAAATGAGATACGAACAACAACAACAACAAAGCCTTAATACCACTAAGTGGGGTCGGCTACATGAATCCTTTTTTCTCCATTGCGTCCTATTTAGTATCATATTTTCATTTACTTCTAATAAATTAAGATCATTTTTTATACAATAAGCCCAAGTCTTCCTAGGTTTACCTCTGCCTTTCTTAACATAAGTCGAATCTAAAACTTCTACTCTCCTAATCGGATCATTAGACGACGTTTAATGTGGCCAAACCATCTAAGGCGGCTCTCTCTAATTTTGTATGTCACTGTAGCTACACCAACCGTATCATGAATATATTCATTTCACATTATGTCTCTAAGTGTAAAGCCACTCATCCACCTAATCATTCTCATCTCAGCAACACTCTACTCAATATTATGCTTCTCTTTTAAAGGCCAACATTCAACACCATAGAGCATTGTAAGTCTCACCACCATCTTATAAAATTTTTCTTTCAGTCTAAGCGGTACTTTTCTATCACACAATAGGCTTGAAGCATTCCTCCACTTCAACCAACCACTTAAATTCTGCTATTAGCATTCACATCTGCATAACCATGGCTTTGAACAATATGTACGAGAATTAGAAAATAAAAAAATATACATATAACCTTAATTATACTTCATAGTCGAAATCGCCCAATCTCTCGTCATGTTAAAGCTTCCTCTAACATTCGTCAAAATTGAGCATTAAAGGTGCATCATTATTCATTGAAGCCAAGCATTAGCCCTCTTTATAATCATAGGATTTTTTAAATTTTAATAGATAAGTTGGATTATAAGTCGGATGAATTTTTTTATGTTATATCTAATTTACAACATTAATTTTTATAACCATTAGGTTTTATAATATAAATTAAATTTATGAAGTTAAATTTCATTTTTGTATAATTTGTGTTGTGATGATTTTTAATAAAAAATAATGGAAAAATATATTTATTATATTAATAATTAATTAAATATAAAAATATGTCCATAGCATGTCATGTCCTATTTTTTTCAATTATGTTGTGTCTCTGGGCCGTGTATGTGTCCTTGTATCGGTGTTCGTGCTTTATGGATTGCAGGTGTTACCACCATCTTATAAAATTTTGCTTTAAGTCTTAGGGGTACTTCTCTATCACACAATAGGCCAAATGCATTTCTCTACTTCAACCAATCAACTTGAATTTTACTAAAAACATCCAGATCTATATCACCATCACTTTGAACAATAGGCCTGAGATATCTAAAACGTTTGAATTTTTTAATGACTTGATCACCGAGAGTTACACAGACACACACACACCAAATAACAAGATAAATAATGGAGAATAACTGTTTTTTTCTCCTTTTTGATTGCTGGGTGGTTAAATAATGAGTAAGCGTTTGACATAATTATTGCGTGCTATTTACATAATAAATATTGCTGATCATTGATGACTGTTCGGGAATGAATTGGCTGTATTATGTGAATCTTAGCTTGCTTGTTAGCTAATTAGCAATTTAATCTGTTTTTTTTTTGTTTTTTTTGTTTTTTGCAGGAGATGCTGCTTTTGCTGCTTCCCCTTTTAAACTCATCTTCAATTAAAAAATTTCTTCTCCCTTTCTCCAAAAATAAATCATCTGGATCTTCCAGCAATGAATCAGAATGCCCAATCTGCCATTCAAATCCCACCATTCCATTTGTGGCTCTTCCTTGCCAACACAGGTGATGATAATTTCTATGAGGAATATTTATATATATACCAATCAATTTTCATGCATTTACATATATACCACCTAATTCCTATGTATTTACATGTCGAACACCTAAACCATTCTTTTTCGAGTCACTTGAACTAACCTAAACCTGACCACAGCCCAAATTTTTTGTCAGGTTTGAGACCGATATTTAATGTCGGGTTCATTATTGACATGTCTACTGCCATCATATATCTTCTGTTACAGGTATTGCTACTACTGCCTCCGGACTCGATGCTCGTCCGTTAGCTCGTATCGGTGTGCACGATGCAACGAACCAGTAGTTGCAATCCAGAGACATGGATCAGCTGAAACCAAAGCACCCAAACCATAAGTTAAATTTTCATTTTTTTCTCCCAATTGAATTATGGTGTTGTTATATAACAGCAATCTACGATATGTTTTTCTTGTTTTGTGTATTTCAATCTTCTCAGAAATCACACCGTAGTTATCTTTTTTTTCCCCCATTAAATTGATATTAGTTAGCTTTGTCCAGGCTAAAATATTTTATGGCATCTTCAGAGTTATATGCACAAAAAATTGTCATTGTGTAGAGAACTGCAGGAGTTGAATGAACCGAAGTTCACATACCTGTAGATATAAAATTAATGGGGGTATTTATATAAAACCACCATTTCTTATGTATTTACATATCTAACACCTAAGCTTTACTTTTTGCATTTCTTTTTAAAACTCGTATCTTTCGAATCACATAAAATATACCACAAATTTCATGCCTAAGTGGCATATTTGTAATAGTTAAAAGTTTAAGTGTTACACAAGTAAATGCATAGGAATCAAGTAAATTTATAGTATTCTCGCACGTATAACAAAAAGTGTTAGTTGTGTTGTGTGTAATTAGGGGTGTAAACGAGCCGAACACAAGCGAGTCGAGGCTCAGCTCGTGTTCGGCTTGTTTATATTTCGAGCTCAAAAAGTATGTTTATGTTCGGCTCGTTTGCTTAGCGAGCGGAACCCGAGCCTAGCACGAGTCATTCACGAACAAAGAGTTGTTTTGACAACTCTAATCACGTGCTCATAAGATGTTAAGGATTGGGGTAAGATTTACAAATTATTGTTTATATTAAAACATTATTTGAATCTAATTTAATAATTTTTATTCTATTTTCTTAATTAATATTTTTAATTGATTATAAATCATTGTACCTTTGTAGTCAATTAAATTTTTAAAAAATATTACTCATCAGAATATATATATATATATATATATATTTCGAGCCAAAACGACCCGAATACGAACAAACAAATGTTTGTTGTATTCGGCTCGTTATCTTAGCGAAAGAGCTGAACACGAGCTTCTTAATGAGCTGAACACGAACTATGAGCCTTTTTGACAATCCTTTGTGCAATGCTCATCAGAAGTACCAAGAATTTAAAATATGTGTAATGCTCATCAGAAGTACCAAGAATTTAAATGAAGAAGAATAAAAAAAAAATCCCTTGAAAAAACATTATTTTTAAGAAATTTTAGAAGACATTATTTATAAAGGTATTTAACTGTGAAGAAAGTAAAGGGGCATTTACATAAACACGCGATCTCTAGGTATTTACATAACACCTAAAATTTTATTTTTTATATTTAGACCGCTCAAATCTTTTATATCAAATCTAAACTATTATTATTTTTATTTTTCAAGCGTGAACAATAATTTTCATGCTCAGGTAAGGTGGCATGGATGTAAAAATTAAAATTTAGGTATTATATGTGTAAATACTGATAAGGATGTTAATCTTCCAAAAAGAGTAAGGCAACTACTTTATTGTACCTATTGAATTTTGATTTGACTTTGAAGTCCACCCTAGTAATAGAGTGTAAATTAGGAGGAGAGAGAGAATGTAGAATGAATAGTAATATGTCATCTCTTGTTCGTGAAATGATCTCTCTATTTATAAGGGAGACGGTATAATATATTGATATTATATTTTTGCTAATGCTTTAATAGGGTTTGTATTGGGTATTTCTAGTAATTTACATTAGTAAGCATGCCATCCGATTGCTTTTTGGTTCCATTAGTTAGACTTAATTGGCTTCAAATCGATAAGATCAACTCAATCGGTTGAGATCCGCTCGATTGATTGTGCTTGGTTGATTTGGGTTGGCCAGTTGTTATGACCCAACTATTGATCCTTGATCACTGATCGGTAGCCTCCGGGAGTCTATGAGGTGGTTAGAGATGCGAAGGGACTGGATATTCCTTCGGATTGGTTTTTCCATAGTGGTTGGCTCGAATGCCTTTGTCTCATTTATGGCTGAATATTTCGGGCCTGGATCATTGAATTGTCTTTTTGTTCACTTTGTAGCTCACTTAGCTTTTGCTTTGCATGTTTTGACGCGGGCAACCTCACTTGATCAGACAAGTGGGTTTCATGGTCTTCTGTCAGTAGGTTCTCCTTCGCCGTACTTTGTTCTTCGAGACTGTTAGATCTCCTCAGGATCAGCACTAACACATTTTTTATGTAGATATTTTAGCTCATCGATTTTTTTACTTCTTGAAAGTAATACAACAATAGAGAATTTGATGGAAAAAGTAAGTCACATTTATTATTGGTCAAAGATTCAATAATTGAACTTTCTTGATTTATGCACAGTTGATTTTTATAAATAAGGCGTGATGGAAATCATTCACATTCCTTATTTACTTTGCAACCCATCTCATTGGAATCGGCTGGCTTCTGAGCATTATAATGGAGAAAATATTAAATTCATCAATCAATATCCCCAATAAAGATATGTTTCGTGTTGCCTTCGGGAGCTCGAAGGAACGATACGTCTTAGAAGATGAAAGAAAGAAGAAAACTGTTGTTAAGAAAAAAAAAGCGGTTGCACTGCCGAATCAAATGAGGTCATCTGATTCATTCTTCGACACTAAACGGAGGAACACTCAAGAGATCGACTTGACCATCAAACCGCCGGCTCAACCTTTTGCTGCGACACAAGTCCCGCCGACCGAACGGACCAAAAAGCTGTAGTTGTTTTGCCTTTTCTTGATATGGGCGTTGTGTCGATTACAATGTCTGAGTTGGATTGATTCATTAGTGTGATGAGCCTCAATCTTCCTTGTTATATTTTGATTTATTTTAGGTTACTTTTCTTTGTGTTGTCTCTTAGTGCAGCTAACTCGACACTGATAGTACTTGGTGACGACTCACCTTTGGTGAACGTGGATAAGAACTTGACCGATGTGCTAGTTGTGGCTGGCTAGTCACCAGTCGAGCCGACTCTCGAGTGAGAATGGCGGGGTTAATCACCTGGGAAATCCTCTCAAGAATCGTGAGGAAGCAACTAAGGGATGCAGTATATCTATCAAATCGTTGGCTCACTGCTTAGACGAGATTAAGAGCTCTTTCTCTCAGTCAGCTGGGATTCAATGAGGCGAGGAGAAGCTTGAGCTACTTGCCTGTAGAGAGAAACTGAAGGATGGATTGGGAGACGATCACTCTTCATTAAAAACGATCGAACGTTTAGGAAATACTTCTTATACTTCATGCTCAAATTGAGACAAATCTGGCGAATCAGTTTAAGTTTGGGGGAGAAATTTTGTATTAGAGGATCTTTCGGCTGATGTATGTCTTGGCTGAAGCAACGACCTACCCCCTTATAAAATGTTTCCTATCGAACTAGTTTTTGAGTATTTATTAGAATATGTAACATCTATTTTTTGGAATAAAATTTATTGTTCTATCATGATTCATATTTTGATGTGATTTTTTTGTCAATGTGTTTCCAAAATTATTGTAAAATTTCATTTTTACCATAGAGAGACAATTTAACTTCCATTTTCTTTTATAGAAGGGCGCAGGGTTTGATGACATTACACTTTATGATATCCTTTTTCCTCGCTTCTCATTGTTCTCTCAAATTTCTTTCTCTATGTTTTGCTTGACGGCTTTGAAGTATTCTCGAAAGGACTTTAGGTTTGTCATGTCAAACGATTGATAATGGATGACTTTGGGGGAGGTCGATCGGTTGCAACGAACCTGTGTCTTTTATCCTTCCAATAGGCTTCAAATCCCTGGGGAGAACGACTTAGCCCATTATTTGTGTGGTGATGATCTCCTCTTCTACAAGAATCAATTCCTTGTTGGTCTATGAAGGCCCTTTTACTGATATTTGTGACAATCTTCAATCATTATGGAGTAATTCCTGCTTAAAAACTACCCAAGTCCATAGTGGTCGTGCTGAACTTCATCATTTTTTGTAATCTATCAGGGATCCCTTTGTCGATAGAGCTCTTTGGCTATCCATTCTTATTTTGGTCGGTCCAAATGGCTTTATTTAATTTACCTTGGTTAGCAAGCTCCAGTTGCATGGGCAGAAAAATAAAGTAAAGCATTGAAAGCCTGTGATTTGTGGTGTCTCAAAAGAGTGAGAGGCTGATAAGGAGATTTTGGTACTAGCCTGCCCGATCGTTGTGAGTAATCCCTTGAAGAATGCTTGTGATTTGTGGTCATCAATAAGACTATCTTTCATCAATCGAATGACCCACTTAGAACATGTGCCAGACTTGTTGTTAGAATTGGTCACCACTCACAGGGAATTTGCATGGAATAAATCTGACTTCTTTTCTATTGCTAAAAGACTGGAGTCCGACGACACTTCGGCATAGGCTAAAGTCGAAGTATCGCAGATGCAATACTGAATCATATACTTGGAAGAAGATTTTGTTGATCTAAAGGACCGCATTGCTGCTATGGAAAAGAAGTGGAAGCTGGCTCAAGTATGGCTCTAGGAATGCGCCGAGACTTGGATGACGTGCAGGCTAGTCTACTCCAGGTTCAACAGTGACCGACACATCTTAACTTTGATTCAATTATTTATGGCAGGAGATTTGTCTTAGAAAGAATTTTCTGATCAGATTAGATTTCTTCAGATGTCATTAGGAAAAATTTCCTCGATCTTTTTTATGACAATTCATAATTATATGTATTTTAGCATTTTGTGACAATTCATAACTTGACTAGTTTTTTATAAAATTTATTAAGAAATACAAGGTTTAAAATTATAATATATTCTCATAGCCGAGATACAAAAAAATTTCTCCGAGGATAAAATGTCTTCAAGTCATTTCCACTCCATATATGACAGATTCTTTCCATTTGCAATTTTTCAGCTTGTACGCTCCAGGGTGACCTGTTTGTCGATGATGAATGACCCGGTCCACGTCTGGTTAAACTTCCTATGGTATATCCTCAGGTGGCTAGGTCGGCATTTTTTAACACGAGATCTCTGCCGGTAAAATTCTTCACTCGAACATGCTTGTTGTAGTATTAAGTTGTCGGTCAATTTACTTCCTCTTATCAGAGAGCTGAGTTGGCTTGTTTCTCCTTTACAAGGTCGAGCATGAGCATTATCCCTTCGTCATTTACTTCTTGCCATTTGGTTAAATCTACTTCATTAAATTTTGAGGTAGCAACCGCTCTTTCAATGTGATTGTTATATTTGACTGACATCTTTGCCTTCATCCCGTGTGATAGCATGAATGGGTTTGTTTGGTCGTCGTGGAAGGTTTCATTCGAACTACCCAAAGAAAAAACAGTAGAATCTCGACCTATTTTCCTTTAGCTCCTTCAATTTTTTTCCTTGAGTTGTTAGAATAATTTTATTGGTTATCTCAGTCTGCCCGTTTGTTCGGGGGTGATGAATAGATGCAAACTTCAAGCCGATCCCTTGGTAATGACCAAAATCTTTCACCCACTGGATGACACATTGTGTTTCATTATCTATGATGATTACAAGTGGTAGCTCATATCAATATATTAGATCAGTACATATAAAGTTCCAAATGACCTATGCGGTGATCCGACTAAACTTCTTGACTTCAATACACTAGAAGAATTAATCTATAGCAACGAGCAAAAATTTTTGCTAGCCTCGTGATGGGAGAAAGGGTCTGAAAATATGAGTCCCCAAACTATGAATAAACATGGGCTAACATTGGGCTGCAGCTTGTGCGCTAGATGGTGCTATAATGTTGCATATTTATGACATTGTTCACGTCTCCTTAAGAACTCCTCGACACTTTTTTGAAGTGTCAGTCATAAATAACCCTGTCGTTGCATTCGCTGCGCCAAAGTCTTTCCTCCGGTGTGGCTCTGACATTCTCTTGAGTGCACCTCTCGAAGGAAACTCCCTAGCTCGTCTTCTTTGATGCATATTTATATACAATGAGGTAACTAATCTTTGGAAAAAGGTTCCCTAGATCATTAAGTATTGGGTTGCTATGATTTTAAAGTGCTCTGGATTGATTATTTTTTCCATACTTTAAGGTATAACATGTAACAATTCAACCAACTCTTTGGCCCTTGGGTTTCAAGCTCCATCACTTCATCTTATTCAATGGTCATTCATACGAGTCTTAGGGGTGATTCCTTCACCAAGTGAATGCACTTGAATAGGAGATCTGCCACCTGGTTGTCCACTCATGAGATATGCTCAATTTTGAAGCCTTTGAATTTTTCAATCTCCGTTTTAGCTTTGTCGAGGTATTTGACCATCATCTTGTCTCAGACTTTGAACTACTCGTTCACTTGATTCACCACTAGCCGCGACTTAAATTTCACAAGGAGGCGTCGAGTGCCCATCTCATAAGTGAACCATATTGCATGACAATCAAATCTTTTTAAGCTTGGTCGTTGGTAACTTCACATCCCAGTTATATGGAGTGGTAAAGATGATCCATGGTCAGACTTACTATATTGAGACCGCGGCCCACCATAGTTGAACTAAATGCTTTGTCGATGTTCAGGACCCAAATTTGGTTGTCGGTCGCTACTTCTTCATCTACATTGCTAGGCTCAAATTAATAAGTTAAGAAATTGACTATACTTGTGCTTTGATGACGGTATGAGGCATATAAGAGAGATCAAACTTGATGAGTTCCACCATCCATTTGAGAATCCGACCAAAGTGCTTTGATCATATGAGGACAATTTTGAGTAGGTCTCTGGTAATGATCATCGAAGAGAAAATTTTATCCATAAACAGATGCCCGAGCTCAGTGTCTTACAGGATTTAACTAATGTAGTAAACTGGGAACTGCTTCCTTAGCTCCTCTCAAACTAAAATCGAGCTGGTGGATTCAGGTTTGAACACCGAGTATAGGGAGAATTCTTTGTTTGGATTTGGGCTTTGAAGGAGCGGTGTCGGTGTTAGAGGGTATTTTAACTTTTTTAAATGTTTGTTCATATTCATTTGATGAGAAAAGTTATTTGTCTCAAGGTTTTGAAAAAGACACCGTCCTTGTCACCCAATTTTGAGATGAACTTGCTCGTGTCTACGATTAGTTCAGTCAATTTTTGGACTTTTTTGTGTTTTTAGGGGGAAGACATATTGATTAGTGCCTTTTTTTGTTGGAATTTATTCTCTTTGTAATTAAGAGGCAGCCTAAGAATTTGCCTATGGATGCCTTGAAGGTGCACTTGAGGGGTTTGAGCTTCATATTGAATTTTTTAAGAGGTTTTAAAATTTTCTTTCAGATCTTTTATCTGTATCTCGTGTGTTTTTCATTTTACCGGGACATCATCCACATGCACCTCCATATTTATTCATTTATGTTTTGCAGAGATTACATTCATTGTTCTCTGATAGGTAATCCCAGTATTTTTTAGTAAGAAGGGCAGTATAACAGTACTCCATCAATATTGATGAATGTAATTTTTTCCATGTTGATCAGGTTCATTTTGATATGGATGTAGCCAGAGAATGTGTCCAAGAAGCTCATTATGGAGTGGTTGATAACCGTATCCACGGGAGCGCCGATCCGAGGCATTGGGTAGCTGTCCTGTGGACGTACATTGTTCAAGTTGATGAAGTCCACCCACATTCTCCACTCATCATTTGAATCATGCAACATGACAACATTAGACACCAACTTCTAATACTGAACCTCTCAAATGTAGATAACCTCTAGTAACTTCTAAACATCTTCTCAGATTAGGTTGACTAGGGTGAAGACTGATGTTGTCATCTTTTTCTTCATCGATTAGGCCACATGATCGACATTTAGGTGATGGCATGCAACATTGATCGGTATCCTCAGCATCTTGGTGGTGAACCAAGCGAAAACTCTCATTGATCTCGAAGGGTATCAATCAACACATCTTTCAACATACATCAAAAGCTTCACTTATTAGAAAAAAATTTATCTGTGCGGCCTTTGATCACCGGGATCTAATGAGTGGTCTCGCGGGTCTCGAGACCCCCTTCTCATAGATTTTTTAGCTCGAGAGGTTCTTACTCGACGCTTCCAGCTGCCTGAAGATAACAAGCATGAGACTACATGAGATCACCTTGGAAGGTGATTAACCCCTTTGCCTAGAAACTTCACTGCTACAGGGCAGGTTAAGGTAATGACCTTGAAAGTGTTGAGCATGGGATGATTGTCATTATAGGTGGGTGGCAAGTCAACCACCAAGAAGTCTGTCATGTTGGAGAATTGCTTCTCTTTTTCTCCTCAAGTGACTGGCAGTATGAAAATTCTCATCATTTCTTTTCTCTCACCGAAGAATCCATAAAGTAGGACGGTAGAAACTGTTTGTCGGTCGTTGTCGAGACCCATCTTATCAAACACTAGCTTGCAGAGCTGCCAGTGTCAATGAGGGCGATGTCAATCGATAGTTGCCAATCAATGCAATGCCAATGATGGCATCATTGTAAGAATTATACTAAGGCGGTAAATTTTCATTGGTGAAGTCCATGGGGGAATTTGATCTACACTTGAGCATAAGGGCGGTTGTGTATAGTTTTCCTAACCAAAGCCTCTTCAGACTAGCTCGGCAAGATGACTCACTGTCACCCATAAAGATGGGGGGAACTATGCCAGTGATATGGATTGTGTGACTTCGAACTAGCTCATTTGATATTTCTTCCACTGGAGTCTTCCCTTACAGTTGGTTAGTTTCTCCTGAAGTAATAAACTCCTTAGGTTTCTTGGCCTTAACCAGCTCTTTGATCAAGCCAGAGGTGTCGGCATTCCTCCGTGTCATGCCCATGGTACCTATGGTAGGCACATTACTTCTTTAGCTCCCGAGATAAGCTCTCGTCTTCATCAAGGGCACTCTCTTGAAGTAATCATTATTTTGAATGACCTCCACTATATCAACCATCAATACTCTCACTAAAGTTGTCTTGAGCACTTCATTGTTTGGCAGTGTATGCTCATAGTATCAAGTTGATTGCTTGATAGTGTACCAAGCGCGACTCCCTCAGTGATGCCATATGTTGATTTCTTAGTGGTCCAAAGGAAATCGACTTTCTTTGTAGCGAGGATGAGCAGAATGACATGAATTATGTCTCAGTCTCCACCCTCCTGCGGACAACAGTTGGATGATTCTACTCTGGAGGAAATGGGGTTGGAATTGTACTCCTCGGTCGATATGTGGTTGTTGGTCAGCTCCAACAACTTGGATAATGCCTTTGTTCACTATAGGCCAAACACATACCGAAAGTATTCTTCATTCATTCCCTAAGCAAGGGCAATATGAGCTGCTGGGGGCACTAGATCCCACACTTTCAACATCTCATTTTGGAAGCGTGTAATAAACGAGTGAGTTCTCTCGCTCTGTCTCTAACGAATTAACAACAGAGCCTGCAAGCTTTTATGGGGAATTAACAAACTGTGCCACAAAAATTCACTTGAAATTAGTGAACGAAGCAATTACTCTTGGTTGCAATCCATTGAACCACATGAGGGTTGACTCCCTCAGTGTGGTAAAGAAGAGATAATATTTTAGCGTGTTCGAAGAGAACACACGATCGACTCAAATAAGGATATGCACACACTTTGATCGGTCCTTTCCTTGTAGGATTTTAGTGTTGAGATTTTGAATCTAATTGGGGGCTCAATCTCAAAGGTTTGCCAAGAGAATGCATCTTTGGCTTGTCGGGGTGGCTTGATACATCCAAACTGATGCAAAACAATAGGCGTCGACCCATCACTATCGAAGTACTACGAGCTGCCTTCTCCTTCTAGGGTCAGATGGACTCTTTGACCCTTCCACTCATGGGTGTTTCTCTCTTGCCCGGTTTAGTGCGTCTAGGATAACATCTAACTTCTGATCCTTCAACCCCTGGATCTATTAAGTAACAAACTTTTTTATGCACCTTATGTTGGCGGTGTCTCTGTTGTGAGTTTCTTATCCTTGGACAACTTACCTTTCTTATATGCGACATGATCCATGCTCATCGCAACTTTTAGGATGTTGAATCTTTATTTATCCATGAATCACACCAAAAGAATATATTATAAACCGGAGAAAGAGAGAGAGAGAGAGAGAGAGAGAGAGAGAGAGAGAGGAATGAACTTAATAATACATCTTCTTTTATTTATGAAATGATCTCCCTATTTATAGGGAGAGAGTACAACATGATGATATATTTTTTATCCTGCTTTAATGGGATCTATACGGGTTTGATTCTGGTATTTTATATGGGTAAGCTTATCGTCCGGCTTCTTTCTGGCTCAACCGACTAGGCTTAATTGGCTTCAGATCGACAAGATCAGCTCGGTTTGCTACACTTGGTTGATTTGGGTTGGCCAGTTGATATGTGTTGGCTGTTAATCCTTGACCTATTGTGAGGAGCCTCTAGATAATTCTAGGATGTTTGAAGATGTTGAGGGACTAGATCTTCTGTTGGATCAATTTTTCTATAGTGGTTGGCTCAAATCTCTGTGTCATTTTTGACCGAATGGTTCGGACTCGGCTAAGTCATCTTTTGATTCTCCTCGTAGCATGATTAGCTTTGAACGTGCTATTTTCAACTCAAGACAACTTTACTCGGTCAGACAAGTGAGCTACATGGTCTTTTGTCGGAGGGGGGGTCGTCCTTCATCATATTCTTTTCTTCTAGGTCATTAAATTTTCTCAGGATCAGCACTGACATATTTTTATTATATTTTTATTTAGAGTATCCTTATCATTGTTCATTAAGAATGTTTGGTACAAATAAACTAAACCGAGATGCCAAGTAACTAGTAATAACTAATTACCGTAATTGCAGATTATATACAAAAGAGAGACGCATAGTCATCGGATGGCTGAGTTCTGAAAATATTAAGAATATCTTGGCAGATTACCTTAAATATAATATATTTAAAATATTCAAAATGATTTAATTGCTTGCAAAACAATTTCATTTTTTTTCATTTCATTTAAAGTAAAATAAATCTCATTTGTTGCATAAATACATTGGGACAGTTCCATGCACGGAACAGAATTCTCATGTATTTACATATCTACCATAAAAAAAATTATTATTATTATTTTTTTACATTTATAACATTCAAAATTTTCATATCGCATAAAAAAACATATCACTATTAACTATTTAAAAATAAAACATATTTTTTAAAGCATCGACAGAGTGTTATAAATGTAAAAATTAAAATTTAGATGTTAAGACAAATATATAGGAATTAGGTGGCATGCATGTAAATTATTTATAATAATATTATTTGAAGGAATGGACCTAGGGTTTGCCAGTTAGCATCCATAATGTGCTCGGCAGTGCTAAATGGACGGTGAAGCAATGAGAGTTGAGAGAATCAGAAAATTGAAGATCCCGAGTATGAAAACAATATTACGTGCGGTGATCTTACGTTCGGACGACATAACATCTTTCAGACTGTCGTCCGGACATCCACTCGGTCAAGCATAATAATTTTCCCCGAGGATGGGAGAATGGTGTGCTCAAGCACACACGAATTTCATATTAAAAATTAGTTAGCCATTGGCTTTACTAACTACTTCGAATTTAGGGCTTGTTTGGTAATGGCTTTTCTACTGCAGCGCGGCATAGCACTATGGAATTCCGAAGCAGATATTGTTTGTTTTGGCGACGCGGCCACTGCACGAACTCGTCTCGCTTCCCCGCCCGTCCCCTGCTCTGATCCTCTCGCGAAGCCAAAGCCCGCCGAGTCGCCTGCTTCTCCTTCCATCGTCGCTTGAAGGCCATGATTTTGGGCGAAACCAGGAGATATCCATCGTCGCCTTCCCAGTTTCCTCTAATACCGACTGTACCGCAAGGTGTTCTTCGACCATGGTTCTGAGGTTGGATTTACGATTTTAATTTTGTTATAATTAAGTTAATTAATAAGTCGATGGATTAAGTTTTAAAAAAGAGCAGCAAGATTTTTCTTCATTTGTAGAAGGATTACGTTATAATGAAGTTACGTGCATATCAGTGAAAACACCTGATATTATATATTTTAAACAGCTTAACTAAAAGGGAACAAAATTATCATTTTTCTAAAAACAATTCGTTCCGTAATTGTTTTCACACAAATTCGCAACCAAACAGACAATCGAATTTCCCTGCAGCTTACTTCTACGCAATAGCATTCCCTGACAAAGACATACTATAACTGCGCCAAACAGACCCTTAGTTTTTACTTCATATCAAACGCCCTTTAAATTATAATATATTCCAAATACAATATGCTCGCAATACCTGTTTTACAATTAACCCCATAGTAATAAGAAAATTTTCGGTGAAATTAAGTAAAAATAATCCGGACAATTTACAAACATATCACTTAATTAATAATGCTTAAATTAATAAAAATAAAATAATCTAAAATCAGGATTATGTTATTTTACTCAATTTGAAGCTTTTAGTAGCTCCTCCCAGGTAGTTATTTTCTCTCTTGGCTTATTCCTCTGCTGGCCTACCATCTTCTCATTTGCATCTATCTTTTCCCAGCCACTGAAAGGTACAAAGGCAATGCTCTTGTTTTCAAGCAGTTGGAGCAGCCCTTTTCTTCCTGGCTTTGGGGCACCAGAACCACCTGCAAGTAAGCCCTTCTCCACATCTTCAGAGATGCTTGCGACCTGCAATTTTATTACAGCATTATTAACATTGGCTAAGGCTGACTCCTGAGACTCACAGTGCAACAGTCTAAAGCAAGGATTGACGAGCTGCCGAATACGAATGGCCAAAGCATGGGGTGTGGGATGAATATCATCCCTCATTCATCAATTCAACGTCGTCGATCCAATAAAACAGCCTAATCTGCTTCCTAAGTTTTGGATCAACCCAACTCACTTCAATTCCGAATCTGCCTAGTGGAGAATTATCTTAGGAGACAAATAGATTGACAAAGATATGAGCTAACAAGTGCACAAGAAAAAGAAGTTGAACTACAGTGCTATCAGAGGATGACAAGCTAGAGATAATATTAATTATATGTCAATGTCGAGGAAATATAAGAGGGGATAAGTCAGAGATCTATAGAGGTCTACATGTGATGATCAAAAATTTATATTAGATGGGAAAATTACTCCATAAATAATGAGAGATCTATGTAACAAGAGTGGTCAATTGATCCCTAGACATTGTATCTTCTCCTTGTCCACAGTGAATAAGTTAATTCCTCTCTCTTCAGCACATTCTCACCCCCTTCCTAACTCTTTCCCTCAGGTGTGAGTCCACAAACAGACGGGGGATTCAACATTATGAGTTATGAAGTTACTTTGCCACTTCAAATTGTTTGGCCACTTCAGAAGTTCATGATTCTCTCATACACTCCACTCGATTAGCATCTCGAGAAAAACCCTAGAATCGAAGCGAAGTTGATTGCAAAAGCGTGAGATGGTCCCGTACACACTATCAATGTATGAAATAAGTGTCCAAAGGGGTTGAGACCCGCAATTGCGGTGTCACGCAACCCTCTGTGCATGAGCAAGGCATCCATTATGATAGTTCTTCCATCCTAGTGCATTTTTTTCATGTGAGCATACAAAACAACCGAACAATAAACGATTATATAATTCATTCATTTGTCTTTTTTGATTTTTTTGTCATTCTCCCTCTATTAATAGTCAGGAGAACTGCATAAATCAACAGCTTATCATTGATTTTTTTTTTTTTATGATCATTATTTCTCCTCTTTTTAAGTAGAAAACTGACAATTTCCAACTATCTTCTGCAACTTTTCAGTGTAATTAGGATCAAACTTGAGATTTATAGTTATAAGTCGTCTAGTTGAATATATATATATATATATATATATTCCCTCAAGTAGTTGAATTTGATAAGCATGCTTACAGTTTCTTCAGCACAGTAAAGATTAGTAGCTATAATCCCTATAGGTCCTCTTTTCAGCCACCCAGCAACATACAAGCCATATTCCACAGCCTGATCATGTTCTGTCTGATAGCCTCTTAGAACCCTGCCCTTTACATTAGGGACCACACCTGCCCAAACCATTATTAGATAACAAAATTACTCAAAAAAGGTGCTCAAATCTACCTTAGCATAAGATTTTTATTTTAAAGAAATTTGACCACAATTAATAGCAAAGTTGCGCACACATCCGTATTTGACATCCAATTCAGAAAGTGGAATTTCTCATACATTAATAGCAAGAAATCAATAGGTACATGGGAGAGAACTCACCTTTATGAAAATCAAAAGGCAACCCATCAATTGGTAAAGACTTATAACCTATGCTTTTTAGTACAAGTCTGCAAACAAAATTTGAAATTAACTTTTTATGATAATCTAGCAAATAATAATGCAAATTAGGAAAACTAAAGATTCTACGGTTGACAAGTTAGACAAAAATGTGTATCATTTACCCACAGCTTATATCTTCAAATTCCCCTGTACCAACTGCTAACCGTTTGCCAGAAGTGCCATTTTCTATGAAATCAACAATATGTTAATAATTATAAGAAATAGCCTTTATAAACTAAATTTCGCAGTTTACCTTTCAAACTCGTTCTTTCAAGGCGTACAGCACCAACAGTGCAGCCATTCTCTGAAGGCAAGAAACTATCAGGCTTCCTGAAGAACAAAAAGTGGAGTTCCTTTTGTTCTGTAGGAGAATGACAATGTGGAGAAGCAGCTGCTTTAGAGATTAACTCATAAACTCGTTTCTGGATGCGGTGGTTCTTCAATTCTTCCTATAATTAGTAAAATCAAAGTTCCAATACTCAATATTAATAAAATGTAAAATTTAATTGTTTGATCATTTTGCACTTTATAAATATTTGAGTATACACATAAATGTTTAGTATATAGTAGAATTGTAATTATTCGTTAATTTATCTTTAAATTTATTCTATTGTTTAAATGTTTCTTCTAGCAAAAGCCCTAGTGAATTAAAATGACTAACATGAGGGATCAACTGAGAAAAGGTATCATATAGTATTATGTCTATGTTTAGTTCTTTTATTTCTTAATATTGTAATATATTGACTATCTTTATATGTTTGTTTGAATGATGTTTCACATACTTTGTAGTTTAATAGCTATTTTATGATTGGTTATTATGGTTTGTCCTATGTATGTATAACATGTGTACTTTCAACATCCAAACGCCCATTCCCGCATTACATTTAAGAAATTTAATATTATTACAAATCTATTACTTGCATATGTATGCTTAAGCCTAAAGTATTACCAATTCATATATTCCCTAATTCATGTAAAACATCTACAAGCCGAAGTTGAGAACTTAAAGGAGCAAGTCATCAAGGGAAATATGGAAGAAGAAGAAAAATAAAAGAAAGAAGAACATGAAGAAATGAGGAAAGAAGCTAGAGCAAGAATCTTAGTTCTTGTATTCCTTTTCATAAATTAAGTTGGGTTAAGTTAAATAAACTTAAAATGGTTTGAACAAGAAGAAATCCTTTCAAGGTAAAAATATAATTCTGAGGTTATTTTGAGTAAAAATTTTGTTCTTAATTACGAAATTGTTATAATTTGAAAAAAAAAAAAATCTGCTATTAGGTTATTTATAAAGAACAAGACTTTTGAAAGATAGAGAATAGAAAATCGATTTTGAGAAGGATCCTATAACTATGATAAGAAACTCGATCTCTAAAATAGGAAGCAAATTATTCATGAAACCATATTGAATTGTCACACACACACACATGTTTGTAGATTTTCTTTAAATTGGGCATTTCATCAGAACTTGAAGATAATTGATATCAACAGACCTATTACTGTATTTTATGCAATCAATCAAATAATTACATGATGTTTTTGTTTACACAAACTCTTAATGTTATTTAATAAAATAAAATGCATAATTAAGTGCCCAGACGTTGGCTTTATGTATAATGCTTTACCTTCGGTGAATGCTAATACAAAATGCAAAGTATTTTAAAGGTATGATATTGTGGACAGGTTGGAAAATGGTGATGATGATCTGCACAAGAATAAAGAAAAATACTAACGAGAAGCTAAAAAGGTTTTCGACTCTCAACGCTGAAAAGTTGAGATGGTCCAACCATCGATTGAGAGGCTGTTGATAACTTCTATGTTGAACTAAGTTCAAATATTACCATTGATTATTATGACTAATAGGCTAGATAAAAAACAAATTATATAAATATGTCAAAGCCAAATACATATGTTATCTGACACTTCTAAGATTATGAATACTAAATATAAGAATACAAAATGAATATGAAGCTAATAATTTGACACCAGTATCTGACTAATTAAAAGCATTAAATAATTTGACACTTAAAAGTCACATTTCATTTTCTTGCAAATATTTATGCTTATTTTTATAATTATAACTTTTATTATTTAATCATGAAAGCATATACTGATTTAAATCTTCTAAACTAAACTAACCATAAATATGAATATTAATACTCATGTTTGTTCAAAAGATCATGTTACGCCGTAACTCAACAGATACAGGCGGGATTGGTCGAGCAACAGGCGAGCGGATAGGCGAGTGGCCCGCCCATCTCATCCAAGAGCCCAACGGCTCGTCATCTGAAGCATCCAGCAACCGAAGAAGCCAGCGAACAAAAGTGGTCCACGAGGGTGTTAATCACGTATGCCAGGAGGAGAAAATGGAGGATTTTGGGGAAAAGTTTGAAGTTCTATGGGGGGATTATATTAGGAGGATTAACCAAGGGTTTTTTTTTATGTATGTTTTATTGGTTGTTGCTTTCTTTTCTTCTTGTGGAATACCTAGCGACGTCTAAGGTTGTAGGAGAGACGATCTACCACTCGAAAAGTAGATCATCATTGTATCTTGCTTATTTTTCTTTGATTTTCGCAAGAGCATCCCTCTTTTGAGTTTTTTCCACCTACCTACTCTTATTTCGTCATTGTTTGCTCATTGATTTTGGTTTTGGAGAGTATCAAATTAGTAAGAGAGCAAGCTCTTGGAGGGATGACAGCAAATAAAGTGGATGTGCTGAAAGGAGAAGTTGGGCAAATCAGATTGGGAATGGAAGAGATGTTTGCCACCATGGAAGACTGATTTTGTTCCATAGAAATACGAGAGATGATGAAGAAGCTCAAGGAGATGCAGTCCAAGGTCATGCCGATCGTTCCAGTTGCAAAAAACCAAGGGTTGATAAGAAAATAGTTGGCCGGGTCAAAAGGGAAAAAGATTGAACGAGAAGACAACGAGAAGGACATCACCTACCACCAAAAACGTCCCCTTATGACTCCGAGAGGATGGAGAGTGGAGACTTCTGATGGATGGGCTGGGCTGAAAATTGGAGGGATGCTACAAGGGGCATGGAAGAGTATGAAAGGGAAAAGAGGAAATAGGAGTAGGGTATGACTATGACCGAAGGAGAGAGTTTCACACTAGACACATGGGGCGAAATATTGGAGGAAGAGGAAGAGGAAGTTGGGATAGTGATGTAAGGGTCAGAAAACTGAAGATGTTGATCTTCGAAGTGGAAGATTCACACGGGTGGGAGTATCGAGTGGAGTAATACTTTACAGTCAATGGATTAACTGAGGAAGAGAAACTCATGGCGGTGGGATTGTGTTTGTAAGGAAAGGCTCTATCATGATTTCAGTGGATAGAGGCAGGTATCAGATGCACTCATGGGATGAGTTTAAGGATTGCTTGTTGGAGCATTTCTGGTAAGGAGACCTGCACAAGCAATTCTATGCTCGGACTCAGAAGGAAACAGTTACGAAATACAGCGAGAAGTTTGAGCTCTTGTCAGAGAGGTTGAGAGGTAGTTTTGCAGCAAGACTGGAATGAAACTTCTTGAAAGGCCTGAAGCCAGACATATGAGCAGTCATCTGGCCATTGAGGCCGCATGGATTGAGAGAAATGATAAAGCTCGCACAGATGATGGAGGACAAGAAAAATGTGAAAAAGACTAGCAAAGGCGGCAACACAAGAGGATTCTACAAGAGCGCATTGACAGCCACAACAATGAGGACCCAAACGGTGTCATTTCAGAAAAAGACGCTGAAGGAGAAGAATACGAGAACCCATCTGCCTCGCCGATACAGAAGTGCATGATAAAAGATTAAAAGAAATATTTTACCGCTGTGACAAGAAATATGCTCCATGCTACCATTGCAAGGAGCGCGACCTTCAAATCCTTTTAGTTCAAGAAGAGGAGGCAGAGGGTGAGGAATCGAAGGAAGATGTGGTAGAGGAACATCTGTATTTGGATGTAGCGGAGGTGTCCCTCATTTCAGTGGTGGGATTTACTCTGAATAACACTATGAAAGTGAGGGTGGTTCGGGGAACAGGTGATTGTGATGTTGGTGGATAGTAGGGTCACATAACTTTATCTCAAATCAGGTTGTGGATCAATTAGGGTTGGAGCTGGTGACTACAAGAAGCTTCAGCGTCATAATGGGGGCAAGGAAGCTGGAGAAAAGTTGGGGAATTTGCAAAGGGTTAGTCCTGACATTACATGACCTACAAGTGCTGGAGGACTTCCTTCCAATTGACTTAGGGAGCAAAGATGTGATTCTAGGGATGAAGTGACTACAGATGCTTGAGGAGATGAATGTGGACTAGAAATCCCTAACGATGCAGTTCTAGACGGAGGGTAGAAAAGTGATGCTGAGAGGAGATGCTAGCCTATGCAAAACCATTATATCGCACAAAACCATGGTCAAGTCCATATGGGGAGCAGGGATGGGCTACTTAGCGGAGTTGCAGGGTATTAAGGAGGTCTGAGATCCCGAGTTGGCAGAGTTCCGCGAAGGATTCCAACAGCTCCTATAATAGTTTACGAACATCTTTCAGCAACCCATTGGGTTAACAACCCCAAGGGAGCATGAGCAAGCAATTACATTAAAGAAAGGTGTCCCCCCTATCAGTATCAGACCATTCCGGTATTCTCAGATTCAGAAGAAAGTGATAGAGAACTTGATCGGAGTGATGCTCGAGGCTGGGATTATCAGACACAGTGTGAACTCATTCTCTAGTCTAGTTCTGTTGTTAAAGAAAAAAGATGGTAGCTGGAGGTTCTGCGTGAACTACCCGACATTGAACAAGAAGATAGTGTTGTCCTATTCCTGTAATTTATGAGTTGTTAGACGAGATTTATGGGGCAGTCATTTTCTCAAAAGTCGATCTTAAGACGGGGTACTACCAGATCAGGATGAATACAACGAATGTGCACAAGACAGCTTTTAGGACAATTGAAAGACATTACGAATTCTTGGTAATGTCATTTGGCCCCGGCCACATTTCAAGCCCTCATGAATAGGGTTTTCCAACATTACCTCAGGAAATTTGTTATAGTCTTCTTCGATGACATTCTAATCCACATTCGTACAAAAGAACGACTATGAGGAGCACCTGAGGGCAGTCTCGGAGAAGTTGAGAGAGCATCAGTGGTACACGAATTTGAAAAGGTGTTCCTTTAAATAGCTACAGGTGGAGTACCTTGGGCATGTGTTGACCAGGGCAAGAGTAGTAGCAGATCCATCCAAGATTAAGGTTATGATGGACTAGCTAGGAGCTTAAAGGAATTGAGGGGATTCCTAGGCCTCACCGAATACTACCGAAAATTTGTGAAGGGGTAATGACACAATATCATGGTCATTGACAAAGCAGCTGAAGAAAGACAATTTTAAGTGGGGGGAAGTCGTGACAATCCTTCGAACATCTGAAGAGAGTCGTTATAAGTGTATTTGTATTAGAACTTCCAGATTTCAGTAAACTATTTATGGTAGAGTTAGACGCATCAGGATATGGATTGGGAGCGGTACTCGTGCAGGACCAACAACTGATTTCCTACTTCAGTCAGATGCTCACCGCTAGGGCGAAGCTCAAGTCAGTGTACGAGCGGGAATTGATGGTTATTATCTTGATTATTCAGAAGTGGCGGCCCTATCTTTTGGGGCGACATTTTCTTGTCATAGTATATCAAAGGAGTTGAAATATATGTTGGAGCTTGAAGTATTTGTTGGAGCAGAAGATGGTGATTGAGGAGCATCAGAAGTGGTTATCGAAGTTGTTGGGATATGATTTTGAGATTCAGTACCAAACATGTTTGAAAAATAAAGTTGCAGATGCCCTGTCGAGGGATGTGGAGGAGCCCCAGTTGACAGCCTTATCGATACCTCTGGCCCTCGATTGGGAAGCACTAAGGCGAAAGAGTGAACAAGATGAATGTCAGAGGAAGGTAAGGGCAAAGTTGCTACAGGATCCGAACAATCATCTGGAATATGCCTTGAGGGGTCAGCAACTACTCTACCAGGGGTGGTTCATTTATCAAGGGCATCGAAGAACATCCCCAGACTCTTGCAGGAGTTTCACAGCAGTTCAATCAAGGGACAATCTGGGATGCAAAGGACATACAATTGTTTGTCAACAAAGCTTTATTGGGTGGGATGGCAGAAATGTAGAAGACATGGTGGCGCAGTGCGATTGTATGGCAATGACGCAAATACTTGACAATGTTGTCATGCGGGTTGTTACGACCCTTAGCATTACCGAAAGATGTTTGGGAAGAAGTGACAATGAAATTCATAGAAGAGTTTCCACGATCAAAAGGGTTTGCGGTGATCCCGGTGGTAGTGGATCGCCTGAGCAAGTATGCACATTTCATTCCATTACGACATCCCTACACTGCGGTTTTAGTTGCTACGGTGTTAATACGAGAAGAGATTCGTTTGCACAGAGTGCCGGAATCGATTATATTCGATAAGGACAAGGTGTTTGTCAACCAATTCTGAAAGGAGTTATTCAGGTTACAAGGAACAGTTCTCAAGATAAGCACAACATATCATTCTAAGACTGATGGTCAAACAGAGAAGGTCAACAGGAGTGTGGATATATACCTACATTGCTAAGTATCGAATAGGCCGAAGTTGAGGGCCAAGTAGATTGTGTAGGCCGAATACTAGTATAATACTTCATACCAAATTGCAGTGAAAATCACTCATTCCTAGATTTTGTACAGGCGGGATTCACCCCACCTGATACACACTATGGGCATCGTACTACATCGGTGTCAAGAGTCGACTAGTACTTGGAAAAGAGGACAGAATATTGGCAGAGCTCAAGGAGTATCTACTGAGAGATCAACAGATCATGAAAAAAAATGCATATAGACATAGGAGAGAGATGCGGGTCAAACCGGGGAACATGGCTCACTTGAAGCTAAGGCCATACAGTTAAAAAACATTGGCCAAGCAGAGGAGAGAGAACTTTCACCACGATATTGTGGACCTTACGAGGTGACGAAACACATAGGAACAATGGTCTACTATTTGAGGTTACCACCATCGTCAGCGTTACATCCAATCTTCCATGTTTCATAATTGAGGCGTGCAATCGAAGATCATATACCCTTGCTATAACTGCCCTCCAAGATAAAAGAGGACATGGAAGTGAGGCTGGAACCCATAGAAGTTGGAGGAGTGCACCAAGGAGGAGCGGGAAAAAAGAAGGTACAAATTATGTGGAAGGGATCAGCCCGAGTATGAAGCAACATGGGAACATATGAGGTGATCTGAAGGCAGTTTCCGTCACTTCAACTTGAGGACAAGGTGCTTCTTCGGGGTGGTCGTACTACATCGATCCCCAACTCATCACGTTGGCTTCTTCAGTATTGTTACGCCCGAAAACTAAAGGCAGAACCGGCCAAGCAAAAATTATATTTAGTAATTTCCTTATAAATTGTGTTTTTGTGTTTTGTAATATCAACAAAAAAAATTAATTAATTAATTAATAAATTAATTAATTAAAAAAAACAAAGAAAGAGTTGATGAGTTGTGGAGAAGAAAGAGGCTAATATGGAAATGTGTATAATTTCAATGTGTGTAATCATAATCTAAATTAACAACTTCAACATGGAGTCCACATAAGCTAGAGGCTAACATGGCAACACGATGACTATACTATGTTGCACGTAGCATTGAAGGTTTTTTTATTTTATTTTATTTTTTTTATTTTTTATTTTTGGTGGGTAAATTGATTGTCAAAGCACACACTTGATGTAGATGAAATTTAATCCAAGAACTTTGACAATAATTTTCAAAGTTTTTATCAACAAAACTAGCTGGCACCCACAATATTATTACAAAAAAAAGGCACCTAGTTGCAAACATACATAAAAATTGAGACTAACACAAATTAGCCCAATTAATTTTTATTGGGTCAATAACTTCACAATGATGATTGATATTCCTAATTTAGAAAGTTCCAAATGCAAAATAAATAGAGATAAAAATCAATGCTCAAGCGAAATTTGAAATTCATCGTGTTCAAATTGACAAATTAAATTGTTGGAAATAGCTAGCCTATCTCAGAGCAGTAAAAATATGCAGAAAAGGAATACAAAATGGTCTCACAATTAAATAAGCGGATATGGATTACATATTCGGATGACCATACCGAGGTATCATGAGAATATTCACAGATGTGGTTTCATTATCAAAGCATAATATCACGTACCTCATCAGAAGGAGAAATATCTACGTCAGCTTGCTGAATCTTGATGTGTAGATTCTTCATACCTGAAAATACCTCTCAAGCTTTGAAGCAAGTCTAATATAAACTAACCAGGAAAGAAGACAGTCCAATGAAATCCCATCATCTTGGCGTATTATAGCATATTAGATAACATCTCATAAAATAAAGTTGAGATTTTGAATTTACCAAGAATTTCTCTCAATTCCTTTGCCGTACAAGCTGCTTGTGCAGGGCCACGCCTTGCTACCAAGTAAACCTTTCTAATGTCATATATACTTTTAGTATGGTTTCATCATGTAGACAATCCATCGTCATATTCCAAAAATGACAAACCTTATGGTACTGTCCTGAAGAGAAGCCATGGCCTGTTCTGAAATGTCTGTTTTCGCTAATTCGCTCATTGGACGCAGAAGTATACGAGCAACATCAAGAGCAACATTACCCTAGAAAAATATAAGATGCTTGAGAACAATTGTGTAGGTAGCTCGCTTCAAAAACAGTTTATTCCATGAGAATATAGCAAGAATTTATGTTCAAGACAAACAACAATAAACTATAATACATCAATAAATGCAAAGCTAATTTTGATGCTTGTGATGAAGATTATATCGTATCAACATAAAAATATGGTATCAAAACAAAATTAAACTATAGAATTGTTTCTGAATAATTACTACGCCTAAAAATGTGGAGTATTAAGCACATGCCCTCCAGTTTTGGTTTCATGTAAGTTCTTTCAAATTGAAATTAACATATTATGTTGCTCGAAAAGCACTTATGATAAAGTTTACACACTACTGTTTCTAATTATTGATTGCTATGTTGCAAACTAAGACCTTCAATATAATAAACCAAAGAACTTCATGGAGATATATTTCACATTATCCAATCAATAGCTTTTCATCTTAAAAAAGATTGCAAGAACATACCAGACCCAGGATAACAGCGGTATCAGTTTTCTTTAAATCTGGTGCCAAATCGAAACAGTCGGGATGCCCATTATACCACCAAACAAACTCTCTGGCTGAGTATATGCCATTCAACTCCTAGAGTAACAAGGACAGGCACCCAAAAAAAAAATCATTAAGCTTTTGATACAAAATTTGATGAGGAAGGACATCTAAAAAAACGCATAATTCAACTCAAAAGAGCACAGCTAAAGCATGAGGCTTCCACTGATTTTAGGGTAAAGAAAAGGCTTATATTAGTTGCAGGATACAAGCCTGAGACATCCAAGCAAGAATGGAAGCAAATAAACATTGCACATGACAACCTTCCCAACCTATTCAGCCACTCCACCAAATACTCACCATCATCACCCTTTCTCAACAAATTGAGATTGGCTTTATGATTCCTCACTTTTCATCCATTCATGTTGAGTGCAAGCTGAGGTGATAAACCGTAAATATTTTTGGAGAGCCTTTAACCATTTTACTTCTAATCTACTTTTTCTCCCTTTTAATTTTTGACAGTAGTATAACATACTCCTTTATGTATAGTTTTAACGTTATACAAGCACAATTCCTAACGTCCATTTTCAATTATCTCATCTTTATTAGATATCACTCTAACTGCTCCTATATAATAATCCTTCGCCAATTTATCCTTCTGCCATACCTAACAAATCCTACAAACAAATAATAAGTTAAAATGAAAGTAACCGCATCAAATTATAAGTATTAAGCCTAATTTTAGCTTGTTAAAACGGTTCTAATTCTCAAAATAAATTTGCATGTCTAGGAGGCACATCAATGCCTACGGGACTTGTAGTAACTCTTCCAGTGAAGACTAACACATGTCCAATTTTAGCAAAAATAAATAAATAAATAAATAAAAAGAAACCTTCAATATTAAGCATGAGCGAGAATCTAAGCAATTCTAAAATTTCAAATACAAGGCCAAGAGAAATAAGATCTAATATTCTGATAAACAGCAAGGAATGAGATGAAATTACATATCTGATCTAGAATTGACATACTTCTCCAGGAATTCCAAGAGATCTGTCACTTTCAGCACCATAACAAAGAACAACCTGTTTGCAAGCAGATAGCAATCTAATATATTTCAAACACAGAAAGACAAGTTATAATCAGAAATAGTCAATCTTCATCCATTGTTCCACACAAATTGGAATGCTTACTATATCATAGTTCTGTCTAAGCTCTGGTAAGGAAATGTCAATTCCAAGTGTAATGTTACCAAAGAAAGAGCATCTCACACTTTTAGCAACCCGAGAGAATTGATTCACCACAATCTGTATTCAAATTTCTGGTATCATGTGGTTAAGTAAGCAGTGTGTGGTAGCGATTTAAACAGATGAAATAACAATGAATAACAAACAAGCAAGGTAAAATAGGCAAGTCAACACAAGGGTAATATATCTTTCATCGTGTCATTTAACATTGTTCAATTGGAGACATGCCTAACGGATTACATCTTGCAGTAGAAAAAATAGATGCCTAACTTGATTGCTGCATAAAATGGGGACCACCTTAAGGCATATATAATAAGATTATTAGAATATTAAAATAATAACTGCTATCCCGGCCATTATTAATATTCATAATTTCTTTCATTTGTTGTTATTTGCTTTCCTATTTCTCTTTATTCCGTTTTTATTTCTGTCATATTCCCATTTATTCTATTTTTATTTCTTTCTTTACGAGTGCTCCTTGTAATAGGGTTTATACCCTTTTCTATCAATAAGATATGTTGCGTTACTCCAATATTTCAACATGATATCAGAGTCTGACCTAACCCAAGATCCCAGCAACCGCCGGCCTTCCCTGCAGAGTCTTCAACAGAAATTGCTAGCCGCCGGCCCTTCCAGCTGAAGTCTATGGAGTCTTCAACAGAAATTGCTAGCAACCGGCACTTTCTATCAATAAGATATATTGCTTTACTCCAATATATCAACATGATATCAGAGTTGGGATCTAACCCTAGATCCCAGCCACCGCCGGCCATCCCTATAGAGACTTCAACAAGAATTGCTAGCTATCGGCCCTTCCAGCTTAAGTCAGTAGCTGCTAGCCCTCCCAACTATTCTCTACAGCTGCCGACCTTCTAGGCAACTGCCGGCCTCCTTCCTGCAGGTGCAGAGGCTCCCGCCAGCCATTCCTATAGGTCCTCCCTTCTGTTTTCTCCGGGAGCTGGTCTCTCACCTACACTTGTCTGGATTACCTTTTTTTTTGTATCTGTCAGTCAGTGACCTACAGCTGAAATCCGACGATGTCTTGGAATCCTAACTAAATTTCTATTGGTTCAGTTGAAATTATGGCAAACACCTCCAGCACTGAGTCATCCTCAAAAAGTGTTCTTGATTTCATTGGACGTTCGACTCTAATCTTCGGTCAGACCGGAGTACCAAAAACCAACATGAGCTTCTTGATTGTCATTCACAAAATGAACGACATTAACTTTATCCAATGGTCCCAAGCGATGTCCTTATTCATCAAATGATGCCGTAAATTCGGTCACCACACAGACATGATCCATGAACCTCTAAAGATTGGGCCGGCATATGGAGCTTGGGAAATGGAGAACTCCATGGTCATACCGTGGCTGGTCAACTCTATCGAACCACAGATTGATCGCTCATATATGTTTCTCCCTTCTGCTAGTGCCCTCTACGCTGCAATCCATGATACCTACTCGGATGTAGGAGAATCCGACCAACTCTATGACGTGTCTAAGAAGATCTGAGAGGCAAAACAGAGATCAAAGACCGGGACCCAGTACTACAATGACATGGTTGCATTATGGATGGATGCGACTTGTACTACGACTACACTTGGGACTCTCAGGCCGACCTTTCTCTCTTTTAGAAAAATGTAGAAAAAATTGTATTTTCCAATTTCTTGTAGGCCTCAACAAAGACCTCGAAGAAGTTCGGGGTCATATTCTTGGTCGGGATCCTCTTTCATCCACTTGTGTTGCTTTCACCGAGATCCGCTGGAAGAGTTGGAGACTTGTCATGATCGGTACTTCCACCACTTCAACCGAATTGTCTGTCATGGTCTCTAATAGAGCTCAGCCCTCTCGTGCAATTCACCCCACTTGTGATAATTGTCAAAAACCCAACCGCACTCATAACAAGTGTTGGAAGCTCTATGGAAAACCGACATACAAATCCTCGGCCAAATCTTCTGTTGTCAAGGGTCTTACTACATCATCAGAGTCTACCACGTTTCAACCAGCTCCTACCAAGAACATTTCGGAATCCTCCGACTCTTTAAAAAGTCAGATGAAGCACTTAGGGCGCATTTGGTGTAGCTTAAAAGGAGTGAAGCGGTGGGAAAATGCCGGTTATGACTGTTTAGAAATCGCAGTTTTAATGCATTATTGGAAAAGTTAATTAAACATGAGCCACGGGTTCATCTCTGCAACCTGCTTTTGTTCACGATATTTTTCCTTTTTCTATCCCCGCGTTTGCTCTCTGGGCTCTCGCGTGCCCATTTCTCCTCTGTGTGGTTTCAGTGGCTAAGGTTGGCTTTTTCGGTGGTTGTTGATTTCGATGGTTGTTGCAGTGAGTTGGCCTTTCTTCTCCCTCCCTTCTCTTCTTTGTTGTTGTGGCTAGGGTTGGCTTTGGTGATTAGGGTTGGCCTTTCTTCTGTGGTGGTTGTTGGTTTGGCTCTGCAGCGGTTGTTGCGGTTGTTATTGGTTTGGGCTCTCCCCTCTATGGCTTTGGTGGCGCTCCAAACCGACTCTTTGGTTCTGGTGATTGTTGAAGTGAGTCTGCCCTTCTTCTCCTACCCTCTCCCCTATGTCCTTTGGTTCTGTTTGGATCATTCGCTCGCCGTCACCCCAAGGTATTCTTCATGTATTGGGCATTTTGATTTTGTCATTATTTGTCTATCTTTGTGCTCAGGGAAGACATGGTTTTTTGGTGCAATATTTCGGTTGATGGCATGAGGGTGCTGTGATGTTGATTTTGCGATTTTTCTTGCTATGTGGAAATTATGGTTCTGTGATTTTAGTGATATGTGGAAATGTTTTTTGAGATAATTGCAAATTGAAGGATGGCTTGGTTTCTTTGTGTTGTGGTTGTTGGTACGAGGAAATTACGGTGTTGTTCGATGTGCCATGGTGTTAAGTGTGCTATGATTTCGGTGGTTTTGGGATTGGAGGTGGTGTGGTGATGTGAGTAGGTGATGTAGAAGAAGTGGAGTGGTGTGATATGCTATTGATGTTGGTGGTTGGTGGTGTGTGGCTTGGAGAAGGTGGTGTGGTGTGGAGGTCGTGGTATGTTGGTTTTAGTGTTTTGGAGATATGTTGGTGGTGTGCAATTGAAGTTGGTTGTAGATTATGTAGAGGTGTTGGTGTATTGTGAATGTGGTGATGATAGTGCTGGTGATGAAGCAATGTGATGTGTTGATAAATATGATGGTGATGATTGTGATGTGGTGGTGGTGTTGTAGATGTTTATGTTTCTTACTTTTTCTATCTTCTATGAATTTATGTTCTTTAGTTCTTTGCATGCTAGTTGTTGTAATAGGCAGGGCAAAAGAAATCGATTCGTCTGTTACCTGGGATAAAGAGATGACATTAATATTTTATGGTTTTTGTGTCAAAGAGGTCGTTTTGGGAAATAGACCAACTACCTATTTTAACAAGGTTGACAGAATATAATAAAAATGCTTAAAAAAAACACGATAAGAGAGTATGATAGAATGCAATTTAAGAACAAATAAAATCAATTAAAAAATGACTGAAAATTATGAAAAGAGCTAAAGCAAGAATTCATATGCTTGGGTTGGGATCCTATAAAGCAAATCATCGATGCTTCTAAAGAATGATGGACCGAGAGATTGAGAACGTTTCAAATGTAAAATTATTTTAAAGGTACAACATTTTAATTGATGAATCCAAAGATTTATTAATTGATTTGTAGGAGGTGTCTGCTGCGAAAAAATTCAAATTCAATGGCCTTGACCCCAAGCTTGAAGATAATTTGGATTGTATGTTTGGGGGAGTGGTGGCCACAGTTGTGCAAGTATTGGCACCAAGCGAGAGAGCGCACGAAGCCCCCCGATCTAAGCATTTAGAAGCGGAGCAATCTGTTGGGTTGAAAAAGTGTCACTTTCATCAGAAGTCGAATCTCCCAATTAGTGGCTTCATAAACTAGTGAGTCTGGTGGGTCGCATGCAACTTCTATTCAGTAGGTTATGAGAATTATGGAAGAAACTCCAAAAATTGATGACATGTCAATTTACTTATTCTTTATGAAGTTGTTGGAAGACCCGACATGTGGAGAGTTTTTCATGTAGATGAAAGCTGACCGTAATATTAATTATTTAAGATATCATAACGACAACCGAGAAGTGTAAATTTTGTGTTATTTGATGGACTAATTTATGTTGTTTGGATTTTTTTTATTTAGACATCTTCAGATTTTTATTGATTTAGAAAAAGCTTAGGATAAGGTTCCTAGAAATGTTCTTTGGAGAGTCCTTGAGAAAAAAGGTGTTGATATGAATTATATTCAAGTCATTAAAGATATGTATGCTAGAGATGTTACATGTGTTCGAACTGAAGGAGGATTGACCAATTATTTTACTATTTCTGTTGGTTTACATTAAGGATAGGCTTTAAGCCCATATCTTTTTGCTTTATTTATGGATAGTCTTATTGGGCATTTACAAGAGGATGTACCTTGGTGTATGCTTTTTGCTGATGATATCCTCCTCGTGGATAAGACGAGAGAAAAAGCCCAGGAAAAGCTTGAATTATGGAGGTCTACATTGGAGTCTAAAGGTCTTCATTTGAGTAGAACTAAAACTGAATACATGGAATGTAATTTTAGTAATAGTAGGCTTAGTAACATAAGTGTAACTTTGGGCGATCAAATTATTAAAAGGTGTGAACGATTTAGATATCTCGGGTCCATTGTTCAAAGCGATGGTGATATAGATGGGGACGTTAATAGTAGAATTCAGATTGGTTGGTTGAAGTGGAGCAATGCGTCCGGCCTATTGTGTGATAGAAAAGTACCGCTTAGACTGAAAGGAAAATTTTATAAGATGGTGGTGAGACCTGCAATGCTTTATGGTGCCGAATGTTGGCCTTTAAAAGAGAAGCATAATGTTAAGTGTTGCCGAGATGAGAATGATTAGATGGATGAGTGGCTTTACACTTAGAGACAAAATGCGAAATGAATATATCTATAATAGGATTGGTGTTGCACCAGTGACGGATAAAATTAGAGAAAGTCGTCTTAGATGGTTTGGTCACATTAAACGTCGACCACCTGATGATCCGATTAGGAGAGTAGATGTTTTAGATACAACTTGTGTTAAGAAAGTCAGAGGTAGACCTAGGAAAACTTGAGCTTATTGCATAAAAAATGATCTTGATTTATTAGAATTAAACGAAAATTTGACACTAAATAGGACGCAATGGAGAAAAAGGATTCATGTAGCCGACCCCACTTAGTGGGATTAAAGCTTTGTTGTTGTTGTTGTTGTTGTAGACATCTTCAGATTATTTCTTATAGTAGAGTGTTCTTTATATTTTATTTTTATGTTAAATGCAGTTAAATATGATTCAATGTTATCTTTATATGATATTTGATTAAACGACGAATATCACGAATAAAGAAAGACGTGAAAGAAAAATTACAACTGCATTATGTTTACTCTTCGAATATTACAGCTCATATGTTGCTCGATCTCTCTACATGACTTCTACTTTACAAGTGGGTTGGGGAGTTGCTTGTGGGTTACTCATAAGGTTTAAGAACATGTTCCGAATGACACAGACTATTTTCACTGATCTGTTGAAGAAATTGCACATAAATCATGATCTTCATGACTTGTCCAAGATGGCTTCAAAAGAGAGGTTAGCAATAACCCTCTATATTTTATCATAAAATGAGTTCATGAGTAATATCATGGAACGCTTCAAATACTCGTCTGAATCTATCAGTAGATACTTCTCAGTTAGGCTGAACGCTCTGATTAGTTTGTAATCAAAAGTTATCGTCCCCGAAGAACCCATTTTCCAAAGCACACCCATGCAGATTTCACAAGACAATAGTTATATGTCATATTTTAAGGTAGTTTCATGTATTCATATTTCCCTAAATTTATCTGAACACAATATCTCTAATATATTTGGTAATTGTTTTAAGATTGTGTTGGAGGGATTGATGGTACATAAGTGGATACACGTTTTTCCAACAGTGAAAAGAATGCATACAATGGACGATAGGAACCACCATCACATAATGGGATGGTTATATGTGACTTCAATATGTGTTTCACATTTGCGATAGACGAATGGGAACAAAGTGCACATGATAATCGTATTTTCAATTTTCTTACAAGAACTCATAAGTATATCTTTCCAAAGCCACCTACAGGTTAGCTCGAATATTAACAAATGAAATGCTAATATCTTGTGCAATACTAATGATTATTTTTACACTGGAGAAATATTATTTGGTTGGCATGGGGTAGGTATCTCAAACCCTTTTCGCGATACCAAATATCACATTCATGATTTTGAGAGGGCTAGCAATGTCACTCGAGATAGGAACAAGATATTCAACAAGAGACACTCACAATGTATCATTAAAAAAACATTTGAAACATGAAAGAGAAAATGGGTCATGCTACGTGATATGCCTACATATTCATTTTTCACATAAGTGCAGATTGTGATCACCACGATAACTCTCCACAACTATATTTGGCGACATCTTTCACGCAATGACATTGACTTCAATATGGCTAATGAAGATCATTCATATGTCTTTGTTGAAGTATATGAATCACTTTGGGCAATCTTTATCATAGACCGAAATTGATTTGCCTGAAATTTGCACCCAGGATTGGAAAGGTGCAAGTGAGATTATAGAATTGAGAGAGCAAATTACATATGCTATAGTTGAAAGCTGAATGGAGGGAACGTCTATTTTCTTGTTGTTACTTTATCTGTAATGTGTTATGAAAATATTTATTATTTGTTGTATCAGATTTTTATACAAATCATGTTTATTTGGAATCCCAATTTTATTTATCTTTCTTATGCGTGTATTCTTTCCCACCATGATGGCCGATGAGGCAACCGTGGATAAATTACGTAATATAAATTTTTATTGCATGTTTTTTTTTTTGTTTTTGAGGTCTACGATGAGACATTCGACCTTAAGAGTTCTTCTGGATTACTTATATGTCGTTATTGGTTCTTGCCACAAATGAAATCTCAATGAAGCAACCAAGCTCCTATCTTTTTTTAATGTTATGCTTTTTCAGATTTTCTGAATGGTTTTTTTTTTGTGATATGCATATGTGACATCTACGAGCTCGGTATTATGTGGTAAAGACAACCAATAACTTATTTTTATAAAGTTCGTTTTCTTCTTGTAGTGACGATTCGTTAGTTTATATACAGTGTTCTCTGAGACCTCACGACTACCTAAAACTTTAATTGATTACTTCAATTATTCATTTACACTAACGTTGCATCTAAGGGTCTGTGTTTTGTGGTTTTAAGCCTTCAAGAAAGATAAACTCGAGGATTTTTGGTACCTCCAAAGCATTGTACTCTACTGCGGATTATAGTGTTTTCTACTTCGGGATAATCATATAACTGCGGGAGATAGTTTTACAAGTGTCAGAGGAGAAGAACAGAATGTTGTGACTTCTTTAAGTGAGCGGATGGGTTGGAGGATTCTACTGCAAATAGTGATTGAGCGCAGAGAGTTTCCTTGGAGGACTGCTTATCTCGTGATATAAATCAAATGCATTTTAAAAATAACATAATCATATTATTAATTGTTATTTTAATAGTCTTTTTTTTTTATTTTGACTGACTTACTATTCATTGTTTAGTGAGGTTTCTTTTTTTATGTTAGAGCTGGATATTTATTTTCAAGTATGAAATGTGTTAGTATGAACGGTTCTTTTATAAACAATATTATAGTACAGAGACAAATATCATTTGTTTAGAAACAATTGCTAAGACATATCGTTTATCAAAGCTGCAAAACAGACAATCGAACTTATCCGCAACAACTTTCATCGTCATATGCTCGCGCAACAACTTTTAAATAAACTGCAGCTGCCCCAAATATATCCTTTAACAAGCTACCTGGATCCAATCAGTTCTTTGTAGGCCCGTCGACCTCACACATTCACCAAGGTACTATCCCGTATGACAAATCTTATTCCTCACCGTGGATCATTGATTCAGGTGCTACAAACCATATGATTGGATGCTCGCAAGCTTTCTCGACATACTATCCCTATGTAGATGGCTCCTATAATTCCATTCCTAGCAAAGGATCTGTTGTTCTAACGACAAGTCTAACTCTGAAATCTGTGTTATATACCACAGTTGAAGTGTAAACTTTTATTTATCAATAAGTTGACACATAATATTGATTGCTTCCAGCTGATGTTCGTGTCTTTCAGAATCGTCGTTTGAGGTGGATGATTAGAACTGCTAAGCAGTTAGCGGGACTTTACTACCTCTAAGAGAAAAGCACGGAAAATGAGGCATACCACTCAGTAGTTGTAGCCTATCTCGAGTTATTAAATATCTCATTATATTGTTACATTGTCGTTTGGATGACCCTAATTTCCAATATTTAAAACATTATTATCTCTTAATGTTTTATAATCAATGTCATTCTAGTTTCAAGTATGAGACATGTCATTTAGCCAAATATCATCGGTTTATTACCCACCCCACACTTAGACTCCTACTCTTTTTTCACTCATTTACAATGAAGTATCGGGGCTCTCTCCCACTGCCAGCTACACCAATAAATGGTGGTTCATTACTTTGATTCATGAACACACTCAAATGATGTGGGTCTATACTTAGAAGACAAAACGGAAGTCGTTGTCACTTTCCAAAACTTCTACACATTCATTTTGACCCAATTTAAAACTCCAATTCAGGCATTCGGACCAAAAATAATTGTGGATAAGTAATGCATCCTCTGCCATAGCTCGTGTATAGACAGTCCTCGATAAAATAGGATAACCGAGAGGAAAAAACGACATCTCCTCGACGTTGCTCGCTCCATTATGTTTCAATCTAATGTCCCGAAACGTTTATGGAATGTTGTCATATTGATTGTCACCTATCTCGTAAATAGACTCCCCTCTAAAAGTCACAATTTTTTAACCCCTTAGCAATCTTGATATCATGCTTTGCTGTCAATCGGATCTTCCCCATTTTAGATCCCTTAGGTGCACAACCTTTGTTCAAAACACTAACCTACTCAAAGTAAACCTGATCCCAGGTCCATAAAATGTATCTTCCTAGGGTACACCACTCAAAAAGGGTATCAGTGTATTGATTCTATCACAAACAAGATCTATGTGGGTGTTGATGTCTCTTTTTTTGAAAATATTCTCTATTTTAATAATTTGACATCATGTGAGGGGGGCTACACTTCTTGGACACTATTTCTTATCCTACTCCAATGGATGTTCCACTCATTATTACTACTACTGAGGAATCTCTGGTTCTTTTGTTCCACGATCTTTGTGTCTACACTCAGCGCACTCGTCCCGAAGCTCCTCTAAAACCCGCTACCTCCTTGCAGGACTCTGAATCCACTACTGACGACATCTTCAGTACTACTATTACTCCAAATGAGGAGGTGAGTTCCCCGAGTAAGATACGCAATCAAGCATGCTCTCTTTATTCCAAATAAATGAAGTCTCTTTCTGTAGTTTATCGTCGATCTATAGAGCGTTTGCTATTGTCCTGATGGATCACCGATCCCAGCTACTTTTGAGGTTGCACTAGCAGATCCAGCCTGAAAAGCTCAAGTAATGGAGGACGTGAATGCCCTTCGGCGGAACCATACATGAGAAGTCGTAGATAATCCCCGAGGTAAGAAAGCCATGGAATGTTGATGGATTTTTAACATCAAGTTCAACTCAGATGGCTCCTTTGAAAGCAATGAAACACGATTGGTAGCCAAGGGATACACACAAACCTACGGAGTTGATTACGAGGAGACAGTTGCTTTAATTGACAAGTTAAACACCACTCGGGTCTTTTTATCTCTTGAGGTGAATATGCATTGGTCTTTATTCCAGCTCAATGTCAAGAATATGTTCCTGAATGGAGATCTTAAAGAGGAGGTGTACATGTCTTTTCCCCTTGGCAAGTGTGTCGGCTGCGAAGTTCCATTACGGACTAAAGCAATCCCCACGGGTCTGGATTGACAAGTTCACAAAGGTAGTAGTGAACCATAGCTTTACTTAGGCTTAACCAAATCACTTTCCGCTTTCAGCATGCATTTAATGGTCAAATTGTTATGCTTATCCTCTATGTCAAAGATATTGTGCTCACAGGAAATGATCTAACAGCATTAGAGTCTTTGAAAGACATTCTAGCTACGTCATTTTAAATGAAGCAATTGTGATCTCTCTGATAATCTTAGGCATGCAAAGTTGTCTGGTCATCTCGGGGCATTTGCCCGTCTCAACGCAAATATGTGATTGATCTGTCAATAGAAAACAATCTGTTTTTCTGCAAACCGGTGGTTGTCTCAATAAATCCTAATGAAAAACTACCTAATGTTCCCAATATAGTTGATGTTAACAAGACTCACTACCAACACCTTGTGGGGAAACTCATCTACCACGGCCATACACGCCCCAACATATATCATGCGGTTGGTATAATAAATCAATTCATGAATGCCCACTATGAGCACCATCTCCAAGTTGTCCACCAGATTCTCCAGTATTTAAAAGGCAAATTCCGCTCAGGTTTATTTTTCTTGTGTCACGCATCTTGTTCTATTATTGTTTATACAGATGCTAATTGGGTCGAATCAATCGACGATCAACTTCAGGAAACTGTTCATTTGTGTGGAGAAATCTTGTCACATGAAAAAGCAAAAAGCAGTCAGCGGTTGCCCGGAGCAGTGTTGAAGTTGAATTCTGATTCATGCTCTTGAAGATCTGTGAACTCTCTGGTTACGCGTCATGCTCCGCAAACTATGTATGCCGACCTCCGACCGATAATAATACTGCCGTTAGCATTGCCTCAACCAAATCCAACAAGATCGTACTAAACATGTGGAGATTAGCAGACACTTCATTAAGAAAAAACTAGAGTCCGAGGAAATTTGTATTCCTTTTGTACCCTCCAAAGGCCAACTAGCAAATATCCTCACAAGGAACCTTCCTCTGCAACTGTTCGATGACTTCAAAACTAAATTAAACATGATTGACATCTATGTTTCAACTTGAGCGGGAGTATCAAAATATTAAATAATAACGGCTATTCATAGTCGTTATTAATATGCATAGTTTCTTTTATTTGCTATTATTTATTTTCCTATGTCTCTTTATTATGTTCTTATTTCTTTCCTAATCCCCTTTATTTTATTTTTATTTGTATCCTTATGAGTGCCCCTTGTAATAGGGTTTATATGACCCTCTTTCTATCAATAAGATATATTGTTTTACTCTCAACAAAGATGCACACCTCTACTTTCAGGTTTAGAAGATGTTGAGCTTTTTGGATTCAACAATCCAAAGCAGATGAGGGATTCTAAACTACAATGGAAAATCTCAATGCGGATTTTTCTTTTATATGAAGGAAAAAGTATAAACATTGAAAAGAAAGTAATCAAAATTTTAGCGTACAATTTTTAATAATAAAAATTATAAACGATCAACATAATTATTGTTGTAAATAATATTCTTATTGAATTTTATTGATTATAGACTATAAAGGTGATTGAGATTGAAAATAATGAAGAAAATTGGGAGGATTTTGATGCAAGTGACAATGAGGAGCACATCATCTGTTATGATGATTCTAATGAAGAATCTCGAAATGATGAAATTATGAAAGGATATTGAACTCAAAGTCCTAAATCATACTAATTTATTTTAGGACATATTTACTTGCCTACTTTAAAATTCTTTTTTGTGTTCACTTATTTGTGTCAACCTCTTGTTTATTATTGGGTTCTTGTACGACTTGCTATGAAATTACTTCAACACTTTTAACCTACTCTTAAATGGTTCATTGGCAACAAATCAATCTATTTTTTTATGATGGAATGGTTTAATTTTAAAACTTATGCCTCAAACCGCCTTGAGGCATATGTATCTCCTTACGAAAAAAGAGCGCTTCAATAATCAAGCGAACAATATTAAACCTTGCTTCAATACACGTTTCGAGCAAACTAAATTCCAAATACTATGGATCACGATCACGGACAAAGAAGTTACACGCAACAAGGTTATGATTATTGTTTTGTTACTTCTGATAGATTTAATCAAAATGCCATGCTTAATGTCATGCAAGAAAATTGTTATAGGAAAGTTACTTAACTCTTCTTTCAACATGCAAGGAAACATAACTTGTTTAAACACACAGTTCAAGAGAAGTATTGTTCTATAATTCATAATTTGATACGTTTACTCGGGTTGTCAACATAATTTTGGTGCATGCCTTGTAATTACGAACATACAAACAAGTGATACGTAATTCAATAACCAAAATTTCTTTCAGGGTATATCTCAACCTCCTACCAAAAAGCCTCTTCGATCATGAATTCTCCATAAAAGTGGAAACTAACTGTAACAAGATGAGTTGAAATGCTTCCTAGAGAGAATTAAATTGGTGCATAAGGAGGTCAGGAAAACATTTTCATCGCACGAAAGTCCAAAGCATGTCATAATAAGCAAGAATATCACATTTTTTCTAAAAAAGCTAGATGGTCAGGTTTCGTCACGTTGAGAAAGAGGCTCAAAAAAAGAATACAAGAAGTTCAAGGTAATTGGAAACAAAATTCAAATTGCAGCTTCCTATAATATGCACATTTAGTTCTTTATTAACGTAAGAATTTCGAAGCCTTCTGAACCCTCATTACATTACGAACACCAAGAAAAATAACAGATTTTTCCAATAGTTGAAACCTCCATCTGCGAGAAGTTTTTGACAATTGGATGCATACTAGAGAAGAAGATAGAGATCACTAATAGTGAATCAATAGTGACAGTGAAGAAATACTATTAGAACATGTGGGCTATCTAGAGAGGCCAAAGAGGGAGAGTTCTAAAATCTCCAACTTTCATTCAAAATGAAATCAATACATAGAGCAATTGTTATAAGGTTCTCAAGCATACAATGCCATTTAAATATGATTACATTATTAGCTACATGGGTAATACACCAGGGCTACATCAAGAAAGATAGCTAAATGGAGATCACAACAAAGAGAGGTCCAATACCAAAGTTTTGTGATGCGGGCGTCTCCCACATATGGGTGGGTTGCGGAACACCCACAAACGATTCCCGCACTAGACCAAATGCAACTCTCTTCTGGCACACCGGTTCAGAACAGTAAATTGAGGGTCGAGCAACTTTCCTTGCGTGGATTACCACTCCTTGTGAGAGAAGACCCGCTCTTAATTACCCTTGTGCTACTTATGTACTTTTGTCATGTTTGGGTTTTAGTTTTGTTCTAAGTTTTATTCGGGATAGTCGTCGGCATTTATTAATTCCTTCAAGAGTTATATTTAAGGGTCGAGTGGTGCTCCGCTATATCTCACTCCCACGGTGGTGTTTATCCTTCCCCAACTCCTCATTCCCCCACTAGGCTGCTATGCATCCCTCTTTTGTTGTAGTCAATGTTTTCAAAAGTGCACTTCAAAGCCCGCTTCATGAGCAAAACAAAGTTATGTTTTGCTGAGATGATCTTCAAAATGCTAAAGTTAATTTGTAGGTTTTATGTGCAATTTTTTATTTTTAGGTATTACAATAAACTATTTGAAATTATTTGAAATTTTAATTTGTATATTCACCTTCAATGTTTGCCTTCAAATTAGGTATCGTACAAAATCCTACTCAATTTTTTATAAACTTTAAATCATATTTTAGATTTTATAATTTTTAATGAATGTATTCAAACATTAATAATGTTATATAACCTATTAGTGCGTTAGATAGTAAAAATACTGCTTTGATCTGCGATTTGCGCTTTAAAGCAAAAACTAAACCTTGTGCATTGTGTTATCTTTATGCATTTATAAAATTGGTTGCAGCCACACAAAATAGCCATTCCCAGTTGTGATTTCCAAATTCCCTCGCTTTATCGCCTTCCCCTCCCTCCTCTTCACTATCATTGTTGTTACCGGCCTCCCACTTCGCGGTGACATTGTCATCGCATTCTCAGCTCTGCAGATTCGTTGTCACAGCCCAGTAAATCATTCCCTTTGTTGTTTTACCACTGTCTAGCCGTCCGGCATCATTGCTACAGCCCCGCAACTCTTTCCTTGTTGTTTTAGTGTTTTCCAACCGTCCAGCATCACTATCGTAGCCCTGTAACTCATTCCCTTTTTTGTTTTATTGTTGTTCCGACTGCCCACAAGCCCTATCAACCGTCATCCACCTCCCAGAAACCTTCTTTATTGAAACCACCACCCTCCAACACCCCATCCTACTCATTCCAACCACATATCACCACTTCTAGCACACCTAGCCGGCCTCCACAACCCTTGGACTAACCTCTAGTTGTGTTTTTGTATCCATAATGTTCTTATTTCCTATTTCAGTGTGCTAGTTGTAATCTCCTATTTGCTTTTTTATTTTTGTTTGGGTTAACTCCGGTATTAGATAGAGCTATTTTGAGCTTCTTAAGTATGTCATGATCTCTCGCAGCCTTTAGTTTAATGTTATCTAATTCAAATTGTTTCTTGTATTTCTATGCAAAGAATAGACGATTTCTACTATATTATTCTATTTAGAGCATTTAAACTTTACAATGATTTAAGAAAAGTATTATGAAGATAATTTTGTATGCCTAATGATATGTGTGGTGTTTACTCTTTATTTTACTACCATTTAATTCATTACGTTTATTGCATTTCTATACATAGAATACATGATCTTCACCAAATTTTCCTATTTAGAGTATAGAGACATCACAAGGACTTTAGAAGAATATCATGAGAATAATTCCATATGCCTTGTCTATAAAGGAACCAAAACCTGTTTCCAAATTTCTGCCAAAAAATCAGAAAAAATTATTTTCTCTCTCTTCTCCCTCTCTCTTTTCTTGAGCAAAGAACACAAAAATGGCAAATCTAACACATAAGTTCTCCTTACCTAATCGAGATTTCAGACTTTCTTCATGACAAGGCATTAAAGAATAATCCTTTTCTCAACCAAGTAACTAGGGGAAGTCAAAATAAACTCTAAGGTACCATGCCAAAATCCTAAATTTTCTTCCTGGCATTGATCCACCCAAGAGCCTCTCTAAAACTAAATGTCTCATTTCTTAATCTTCCAAACTATCGTTCTTCGCCAAACACTAGTAAACAACCATTCCTTGCCATATTCAAGTGTAAATTGGATTATTGTTAATCCTCGTCAATGAATTTGGATTACAATGGCCAATAAATATAATAGTGACTTTTAATTTACTTATTTTATTCCAAAACAAAAAAGTTGAATATAGCTCACTATTAAAATACAAATATCGCATCGTTGAAATGCTTCACAGACTTCATAATTTCAAATTGTGACCATTCAATTTTAATTCTAAATCATTACTTTGACACAATTTATTCAATAGTTTCCACATCATCATTACCTGTAGCTCGATAGAAACTATTTGGGATTGAACCTTATGACTCTTTCATAGTCATCTATGTGAAAATGCTAGTTTGCTTGGATTTACAATAAATTATTGAATGATATCCTAAAAATCACGTGTATGGCCAATTTATTGAATGATGTCCTAAAATCACACTTACGGCCATTTAGGTGCAGCTTTCTCGTACTTTATTTTTTAGATAGCTATCACACAACTATTTGGCTACTGCTTGCTTTTTGCCTTCCAAAAACGTCTATCGTGGTAAGTTGATGTTGAATTTTTTTCAAAAAATTATTTTTATAATACACAAAAAGGCTTTGAAAAAAGTCATTTTCCTCATAATAGCTTTACAATCCTTTTTACAAGAAGTTGCAATTGTTCTAAACAAAACCCTTAGATATAAACATGTTTAACAAAAGGAATTTTTCAAATAGCTCAGATAACTCATTACTCTTAGACTTTAAAATTTGGTTCATTGGCACATGCTATGTTTAATTATGATATTTGAACATGCCGAATGTTTGGTTTGGTTTGTAAGCATCTTTAAATAGGAAGTTCATAAATGACATATAATTCTTATTTCGATAAAATCTTGATGTTCTTCCAAATTTCTTGCATACCTGCATCAACATGCTAAGATGATTACAACAAATGGAAATAAAAGAAATATCATAAGCAGCATTAATCATCCAAGATAATTCTTTTGAGGATTTACATGCATACCACATAATTCTTATGTGTTAATATATTTAATATATAAACTTTAATATTTACTTATATAATACATAGGTTCATGACCACATCAAAATATATGCATGAAATGTTCTCTTTCACTTTAGATAAAATAATATTAGTAGTATTTTTTATGTGATATTAAAAATTTGAATGCTGCAAAAGAAAATATTAAAATTTTAAATGCTAGATATATAAGTTTATAAGAATTGCTTCAAGACAATCCCTAAGAGTAAATTTAAAAGGAACGCATCCAAATATATATATCAATAACTAAAAAGCAGTGAACAACCCATGCTGACCTTTGTTTCCGGATGATCAGGTGCAACCCCATATCTGACAAGTCCAAATGGCGTAGGCAATCGATCAATAATATCAACCTCCACCCCTTGATAAGCCTTCAGCATCTGCCGCAATGGATTTAAGAGAAAAAAATAAGGTGGGGAAACTTAATAAAAGTATTATAAACAATCAAAATATAAAGCCAATCCCACAAACTCCTACAACTGGAAAACCCAGGTCCATTCAACTCTATAAGAAAAAGACTAGAATTGAAGTTTCCGCCTCGCATAAAAAGGATACTTAGTTTCATAAGTCGCAGATAATAGAGATCAAGCTATGAATGAAAACTAGGTTTAGAGATTTTTCATGAACCTTTTCGGCTGTGTAAAATCCAGCGGGACCGCTACCAACAATACAGACACTGATCTGATTCGATCCAAAAGAGCAAAATCCCCTCGAGAGCAGTCTCATCCCGTGGAGAAGCAATCTGCTCATCTTCCAACCGCTGTCTTCGACTGAAATAAGGTTATGGACGAAAAACGAGTGAGAGAAATAAGCGATTGCTGAGAGAGAATGACAGGAAGCAGAACTGGGACCAAGAGAAGCGAGTTTGAAGAAGACGATCTGATCGAACTGAGACAATAAAATCTAAATATTCTCCCCAAAATGGTGAGCGAGAAAGGGTTCAAGAAAGCGGCATTCAACGGATCATTCTCGATGGAGATTGCAGTGGCGGCTAAAAATGTAAAGAAAAATTTATAAGTAGTGGGGACTGCGTGTAGATTAACAATACGTGCCCATTTGTGTTATATTTGAAGTAGAAAATAGAAAATATTAAATGATAAAATAAAAAAAATAGTGCGGTAACTTGAGAGTAATATGGGAGAATATTTTTGTCGTGTTATTCCGCATTATTAAATATTATTGTGGTGATTTTGATGTGTTATTAGTGTTTTATTGTGTTATTATAACACAGAGAACATTCTCATAACATAATGTCATGCAATAACACATGAATAACACACAAAAACACTTAAATAACAATGGGGGAATATTCCCATATTGACTCAGTAACACAGGAAATATTCTCCCCGTGTTATTCTGTGTTATTCAAGTGTTATTATGTGTTATTCAGATGTTACTAATGTGTTATTGTGTTATTATAACACTGTGAATATTCTCATAACACAATAACACTTAATAATGTGGAATAACACAGAGAGAATATTTCACCGTATTGTCGCGCTGTTTTTTTATTTTTTTTCACTTCCACGTGGAGTCATTTTATTGGACTCTGCACGTAGCTCTATGTGCGGAGTCCTGATGTAATATTTCTTCTATTTGAAGATTATTTGAGGATTATTAGAGAATTATTTAGAGTGGTTAAAATATAATGGTGATAATTATTCACAGTTATTATAATTGTTTTGCAGGGTTATTGAAGTGAAACCGTTGAGGTTATAGGAAAGTTATGGGGGGTTATTACAGCATTATTTGAGTTAATACTTCAATCATACTAAAATAATGTCCAATAACCCCAGACAACCTTTGCAGTTTTATTTTAATAATCTCGTAAAAAAAATTATCTTTTAATATTTTATGAGGTGAGCTCTATGTAGCACATGTGGCGGTATATTAATGGAGTCCGCATGTTGAACTGTATCAACACTCCATATAAAAAAATTTTTCCAAAAAATGAGAGAAGACAACGGAGGTTAAGGCAATTAAGCCCCATCCGAGACCTCGTCTTAGATTGATTCCATTTTGACAAAAAGTTGAATTTAAAGGGCAATTACTTGTAAGTCAATGTTTTTTTTTTATCCATTTTCTAAAATTTTCATTCAAATATTAGAATTCATCTTAAAAATCAACCCATATTTTTAATTTGGGATAATTACATATAGAACAAAAAAGAAACATCATTATTTGCAAATTAAACATTTTAGGTGCTTTTTTTTAACTGCAAAATCGGTGCATTTACACATAAACCGATCAAACTATTGAGAATTTAATAAAATTGGAAAACACGGGTTTAATTTTTATCATGATCTTTGATATTTGATCAATAATTTGAAAAATCGATAAGAGAGGTTGCTTAATTTGTTAATAACAATGTTTTGAGTGCGCCTTTTTATTTATCAAATTCTAAAGGGGGTGTTGGCCGCACACTTTTAACGGTATTTAGTCTTAAATTTAACATAAATCTAACTAAACATCAAAAAAATGAAAAATAAAATTCAGCTCTCCGTTAAATGCAATTTTCTCTTGTTTCTTCTCTTCCCCCTCATTCCGTCTGTTGTGTAACACACTGTAATTTTTATGTTACACTTTTAGTTTAGAAGGCGGTATAGGCGTAATGAAAGAATGTTAATCAATTTTCTTATTCTTAAAATAAAATATTATATGCAAATAATAACAAAAATAAGGAAGAGAAGTTCAATTTTTTTTCTTCGTAAATAAGAGTTTGATTGAAAAATAAGAACTAATTAAAACAAAATTAAAATAATAATGAGAAAAATAATCACCGAGACCTAAAAAGATATATATATATATATATATATATATAATAACTAATGCAAATGGTAAAAAATATCAAAAAATTAAATTTTGATATGGAAAGTCTGCTAATACGAAGACGATACTCTAAGTGTTGAAGTGAGACTTGCTATATAAAAACATTAATGAATGAGTTTGACAAAGCAAAATCAATAAATGGCTGTTTTTTATTAAAATATAAACAACAATGAACAAGACATATAGTAAGAACAATAAAAATAGATATAATTTATAACAATAGTATCAAGTGCTTATAATCATGAATATAAGTGCCTTGAACTCATAAAATTCTATATAAATATTTATATGCATAATATCATTCATGTTGTGAATATAAAATTTAATAATTTTTTGACACTACTTGATGTGCAGTATGTGTGTGTGTTTGTGAGATCTGAATTTATTTATTTTCTTTTCTTTCGATTCGGAGATGAGAAATCTCACAACTAGTCTTTCTTTCTCTTCCCTTCAACTATTGTTGTTGCCTTCATAATGCACACTTACATTATTTTTCTTCGTTTAATTGCACCGCCTCTTGCGGCTATTTAGGGAGGATTAATGCCAAAGTCTACATCGTCGTTTGTTCCTTTTATTGTCACCAAAACCCTTGTCGATGTTCTTCCCCCCTCTCACTCGTAGTTTCACCCAAAGACAATGCCTTAGTGACCAAACCATACTGATACAATTGCGATTATAACTAATCAATAAGATATCGAGAAGATTGTGACACGAGCCAAGAAGCTTCTATATTTCTCCTCATATGACAAACCCTTGCAGTACATTTGCAATTAGAACTAGCCTAGAAGGTAACAACATGATCGTGGTATACATAAAAACTGAAACTCTTATATTTCTCGTCCTCCAACTTAGCCACCAATGTCCCTTTCCTCCCCATCTTCTTCTTGCTTCTACCTCATAATTATGTATTCCTCATCTCAGAGCCCTCTCGAGCCTCTTTGATCATTTTACCTTGAGTTAAATCCAGGACATCAAGATTCTATCTTTCGATGAACTGATAGCTATCAGTTTTATCTATTTGCTTTTTTTGGTATATTATTCTCGATCTCATATGATAATTGTTATTCTTTTGTTGCTTTCTTTTAAAATTATAATAATAATAATTGAAAATATATGTATTTATATAACAACATTAACAACAACAACAACAACAACAATAATAGTAATACCAATTAGGTTGCACCTAGTTTATGAGATAAATTAGTTTTAATAATTATATACTTGCATAATTGCTGACATTTATAAATTATGTTCTACTAGCTCATGCTGGTTGAGCAGCTAAAACTTTTAATATAATTGCACTAGATTTTATTTTTGTTATAATAGTTTTCCTGTGTAATTAGTTTTATTTTATTGTTGCACAGGCTCAAGTTTATGCATGTCATGTTTAAGCAATTCTTACTTTTTAGTGTATGAAATATAACATATTATAGCGATATTAAACCATTTTGCTATGATTAGTTGGACTGACGAGTTATCAAATAAATCAGTAAATTTACATAGGATTGGTGTCCATATTTTCTAGCTTTAGGGTTTTGTAGTAAATCAACTATGTGTGTGTGTGTGTGTCATGTAGTGTTAAATAATTAATGAGTCAAGTATGTATAAATACACCTGATATTATAGCATATAAATACCTAAATAAAGGTGCTTGAGTTAAGTTACTTCTATTCATGATCATCAATATGTGATACTATTTGCAAATTCAGTTACTTCTATTCATGTTCATCAATATGTGATACTATTTACAATTTTGATAATAGCTATAATAATTTGTGTTATTTATTGTTCTTATAACATGCCCAATTTTCTTTGTCGTATTTGGTATCTTAACTATGCCTCTGTTATTATTTTTATCCTTTTGTAGCCACCAAAAGCCTTGTCGACGTCCTCCCCCTCCCCCTCCCTAATAGTTTCACTAAAAAACAATGCCTTAGTGATCGAACACTCGCAATATAATAATGATTATAACTAGCCAAGAAGATAACGAGAAGATCATGACATACATGGGCCATTGGAGCTTCTATATTACTCCTCATTTGTCGAACCCTCGCAATATAAACATGATTACAACTAGTCGAGCAGGCAACAATCAGATTGTGGCATACATGGAAACCGAAACTCTTATTTTTCTCCTCCTCCGACTTAGCAGCCACCAAAGTCCCTCTCCCCCTCACTTCTTCTTGATTCAACCCCATAGTTATGCATTCCTCTTCTCAGAGCCCTATTAGGCATTTTTAATCTTTTTGCCTTGACTGAAATCTATGACATGGGGTATTTTCTCTTTTGATGATGTAATGCTATCAATTTCATCTCTTTACTTTTTTTGGTATATTATTTCCAGTCGTGTATGATAATTTTTATTCAGTTGTCGCCTTTATTTTAAATTACAATAATAAAAATTGAAAATATATGTATTTATACAACAACAACAACTACAACAACAACAACAACAACAACAACAACAATAATAATAATAATAATAATAATAATATTAATAATAATAATAATAATAATACCAATTAGGTTATACCTAACTTATGAAATAATAGTTATAATAATTATATACTTACATAATTGTTGACATATAAATTGTGTACGACTTAAAAGTTAACATTGGTTGGGCCGCAAAAATTTGTTAAAAATTTTATTACCCGTGCTAAGGTAAGTAATTGCTTTTTATTATGAGATAAACATATCATTCTTAATAATGAATGTTAACACTGTTACTTGTATTAGATTTCAAGCTAGTTGTAGGTTTGTCGGTCTTATCATTTAAATTTAATTAATATAATTGCATTAGTTTTTTTTTTCATAATGACTTTCCCTATAATTAGCTTTATTTTATTGTTGCATTGACTCATGTCTAATTACTTGCATGTCATATTTTAGTAATTCTTATTTCTTTATAGCATTGATACGTGAAATCTTATTATTACAGTTTTATAATTAGTTATAAATAATCGTGAACATTTAGTAGTTATGTCCTCGTGTTTAGATTATGATGCATGAAGCATAAAATATAAATTATTATATTAGTATTACACCATTTTGTTATGACTAGTCAAATCGACGAGTTCTTAGATAACTCAATGAATCTACATGGAATTGTTCACTTTTTCTTGTTTTAGGGTGTTGTGGTAAACCAACTTTGAATTATGAAACAAAACTATTTTTTTGTTCTAAAGATTGATCGACAGTCGGAGACCGCCGATCAACCCCGATAGGTTGAACTGACCGAGGAGCGGACTCCCATTCCAGTCTGGTGTGTTATTTGAATACTCCCGTCATGAGTGAGATTCAAACCCCTGACCCGAGGGACTTACACCAAAGGCCGCAACCAATAAGTCAAGACTTTTGCACTAAACAAAACTATATATATATGTATACGTGTGTGTGTGTGTGTGTGTGTGTGTGTGTGTGTGTGTGTGTGTATACATTTTAATTCTTGATTTCTATTCGGTATCTTAACCTTTTGCTTTAATTATTATTTTTATCCTTTTGGATTTTAGGTAGTGTTTCTCTATTATCATTTCAGTCTGTTTCAGTCAATTTTCTTGTTGTTTGTTCAATTAAATCAATTGAACTCTCATTTAGGAAATAAATTATTTTTCTCTCTTAATTCTTATTATTACTTACATATAATCCTCTTTTAAGAATACAAAATAGATTAAATTTACTTCACATGTCATGTATTATCGTGGTGCATCGCATTACAGACACACGTGTCAAGGTGGTATCAAAGTCTATGTTTTTGTTTCAATTTTCCATTTATGTTGTGCTCCATATCTCTTCTCTCTTGTTTTCAACACAATATATTGATTTTGTATTCCAAATCCAATATCCTCACATTCTATATCCCTCTTTTTCTTGTGATTGGGTATGAGATAATTTAGAATGACTCCCAAGAGAATAAATGTTGCAGCTGCACATGCAATATAAATCCTGAGAGCTACTATATAAGCTATACCTATTCCTAGGGTTCCTCGCTCTTTTATCGCCATTGTACTAATTGTGCTCAACCCATCGAAACTAGGGCTGTAAAAAAAGCTCATTGTTCGCGAACAGTTCATGTTCGATTCGACAAGAAGTTCGTGTTCGATTCGTTCGATAAGTAAACGAGACGAACACGAACAATTTTTTTCGTTCGGTTTGTTAAACGAACCAAACACGAACAGTGATGTGTTCGTTCGTATTCGGTTCGTTATTATTCGAAATATAAAATAATTTAAAATAATTATATATAAGAAATTTATGATATTGTAAAAATAATTATATATTATAAAAATTTATCATATTTTAAATAATTAAACTTTTATAAATTATAATATATGATAAATTATTAATAACAATAATAATATTATAGTATTAATTATATTAATATAAATATTATAAAATTATAATTAATATACTATAGTACATACTAAAATAAAACCCTAAACAAATCCCTAAATAGCTTATTCGATTTGTTTCATTTTGAGAAAGTATGAATTACCTGATGTGTACAGAATACCTGATCAATTTGCTTCATTTTGAGGAAGTATGCTATCAAAGCTAGGGTTGTCAAAAAAACTCATTGTTTGCGAACAGTTCGTGTTCGGTTTGCCAGAAAGTTAGTGTTCGATTCGTTCGATAAGCAAATGAGACGAACACGAACAACTTTTTTTCGTTCAGTTTGTTAAACGAACCAAACACGAACAGTGATGTGTTCGAACATTTCAAACACGAACACTAGCTTTGTTCGTTCGTGTTCGGTTCGTTTACACCCCTATTCGAAACTACTGGAGCTCTACCACTTAATATGTCAATTGTCATGGAGATGAGACACTATATGTTACCAAAACATTACAATCCACATATGACCGCTCAAATCATGCAAGCACTTCAAGAGATGAAACAACCAACTCAACTTGTTCTAAACATCAAAATTTTACTTTTTTACATTTTTACCCTCCCTTTTCTATTTTTTTTTGTATCACATTAAAATTTTTACTATTTTGATCTTAAAAAAAGTGAATTACACATTTTGATAAAATAGCTAAGAACATGGAACCATAAATACATAAGAATTGAGTGGTACGACTAAGGGTTTGTTTGAGTCAGCTTGTGCATTTCAGGATAAATTTCAGGATAAACAGCTTATCCTGAAATGCAGTTTACGAGTTAACTGTGGGGATTAAATTGCAGCCTATATTTAACGTAAAAAATCAAAAGGAAGCAGATTAACATTTTTAAAAACAAAGGAACTAGACGATGTGAGTTTTCAAAAACGACACCGCAGTTAAACGGGCCGTGAATTTTAAACTAATAAATGCAGCAATCGGGCTCATACTAATAAAAACGCAAAGCCTTTACGCCAGCGGAAGCTGTCGACGGCTTCATGGCGGCGCGGGAGGGCGGTAAGTGGAACGAGACGGCGATGCTGGTCATTGACATGCAGGTCTGATTGACAACCCTTTGCCATCCTAATCTTCTTAATCTCACACTCATTTCTATACCTCGGCTTTTGATTAGGTTTTGTTTAATCTGTTCTATTCTGTCCCCAGAACGATTTCATTTTACCGGGTGGTCCGATGCATGTCGCCGGTGGTCAGGCCATCGTCCCAGAAGTCATCAATGCCGTTTCTGTAGCGAGACACCGTGGCATCTCCGTAATCTGGGTATATCGCCGTACAAACCATTGTTTCCTTATTTTTCTTCATTTTGCCCTTCAGTTTACAATGGTTGTTTCCTTTTCATATTTATTCCTCAAGAATTCTTAAAGTGAGAGCATGGGGATGCGAACGGAGCATATAAAGTTTTGTTTTCTTTGATTGGGAATGGCTTGATGGTTTTTGAATTTAAGTAGTTTTCTTTAAAGAGCATTGAAGAGGGATTATGAGGAATGGATCGGATTCTAAAATATGTGTTTTTTTCCTTCTGGTTTACACATAACGTTGCTTGTTTAATATCATTTATCGCTCTTGTAGTATTTTTTTTTTTCTTTTTAAAATGGTAAGTGGTAATCTTAAAATACACGTCTTTAACCCTAGTCATTAGAGAGAAACCTTCTCCTTACACCATTAGCCCACTTATACCTTCACAATAATTCGTGTTAAACGAATGATTTTTAAAAAGTAAATTCTATTTCAACCATTGGGCCATGTGTCTTCTTAGATTATTATTTTAGTTCACAAGAACTTATATTCAAAGTAGTATAGTGCAAGACATTTGTCTGTTAAGAGCATCCACACACACATGCATCTATATATATATATATATATATATATATATATATATATATATATCATCCTCTATTATGAGTAATGCATTTGTAAATGATATTATTAGCCCCAAAGTTTACATTAATGGTTAACACGTTTTTGTTTGATTAATACACTTTTTTAATAGTTTTATTAACCCAAAGTTCACATAAAAGTTTATCATATTATATTGGAAGGCAACTTGATTTTTTAGAATTGAATCTTGAATATCTAATCTCTTATTCCCGTTATCTTGTGTTCTCCACCTCCTCTCTGTTTCTTCTTCTATCTTCTATGTTATCCTATAATATTTATTCTTCTTTAAATTCTTCATTTTTTGATATTAGATGTCATTGATTACTCGAGCCTTGCTAAGTTAGTGTGCCTAAATGTGATATGTTATGTTTTGCCTACAAAAAGACTTAATGGTAGCTCCACTCGAGAATCGATCACATCCTTGTTGCTTGTTCATCACCAATTGATTGTGATCCTCATTCTTGGTTTTGCCTATCTCTATGATGTTGGACCTTTTGTGGTGCCACACGCATAATTGACAAGACTCTGCCACACACAAAACCCTTACTATTCTTGTTCTGTAGGCCGATACCATTGGTGAGTGTCCTGTTGAGGATTATTTCGAAATTGACATTTTAAAAAAATAAAATTAAGATTTTAATTTTAAGGATAAAAAGTTAAAAATTGACAATGTCTGAGGTTGAATCAGCGACAATACCAGTACACCAAATTTTAAATACTAGAGGCTTGATAATGTCGCCGGTTGAATCGGTGATAAATATCATCCTTTAAAAAAAAATTTCTCAATTTAGTCATTGGGAGCCAAAAATGACTCCCAAAAAGTCTACATAAAAGGGTATAATGGCTCATTCACTAACCCTTTCTCCTCCCCGTCACACTTCTCTCATTTGTTTGCAAACTTATGAATAAATATTTCATTTTGTTGCTTTTGAGTATGTAAAATTTATCATCAAGATCTTTGAGAAGCTCATCTCGATAAAAATGTAAGTTACTCTTCTTTGTAAAGTATTTTTTTCTTTTTGTGTTTTTTGGATATCGTTAGCAAATGGAAGTGATTTGTTGGGAAAAAATGTTATATTTTTCTATGTGAAATGTGAAAGAATGAATTTATTTAAACTTATGTGGGTAGGTTTAATTTTTTCTGATAAACTCATAAATTAATAAATAATAAAAAATAATATTATATATATATGTAGTTGAGAAGATAAAAAACATTTAATCTTATGAAATATATATGAATATAAATATGTAGAGATGTTTAATATCATCGGAAAAAATATTACTTATAATTACAAAAAGATGTATGTGTATATATAATATGGATATATAAAAAATATAAATTTTGAATATTATTAAGGAAATATGATTATAAATATATAAAATTATTTATAAGAATTTTTAAAAAAATAAGTTTAGTAATTATAAAATCAATAATTTTAAAAATTTTTATTTAATTAATTAGATGAGTAATTAGAAGTTGATATTTTTAGTTAAAAGAAATAGTTTTAAAGCTTATATTAAAATGATGCCGATTGTAAAAACATTTGAGATTGTTTCTAACATTAGCTAAATCAGTGCCCAATTGATGCATGAGTTCTGAAGTAAGCCTTCTCAGAATGCAAGATGGGCGTCTTGACCAGATTTATGATGATTTATTTGGTGTTCATCTGGTTTTGGACACTATATATCATTTCCCGGTGATCTGACTCAGAGAGCTACATTTTGTATGGGGCGTACAAGATTACAACTTGCTTACCACTTAGGTGATTGCGATGAACATTCAACAGAGTATCATATATAGATTTACCAGATTTACATGATCATATTATGCAAGTATATCTAAGGCAACATATTGTTCATATTAGGTTCATTCTTTATAACATATACATTTGACTCGAAGTTTCATCTTCAATACCTTAGAGATTCTTCTCCAATAATGATAAAAGAATTTAAATATTGGAGATTAATCTTCGAGCTAGATATATATGATACAAGGAAGGAACCTAATATGAACAATATATAGGCTTGGACATGCCTGCAGAATATGATCTTGGGTAAATTTACATATTATACTTGTTGAATGTCCATTATAATCACATATATTGTAAGAAATCCATGACCCTTCTGTCACATATGAAATGTAGTTCTCCGACATCAGGATGGTTATATATAGTGTCTGAAATTGGATGACTACCAAACAAATCATCACAACAATATGACCAAAATATCAATCTCATATGTTGTGCAAAATTTAGTAGAAAAGTCATTCATCATTTTGACACTATTATGGCCAATGTTTGCAACAATCTCAACTGTCACATAGACCACCAACGTTTATCGAGCAAGCTCCCATAATACATACTCCGTAATCTCATCATCTTTGATTGGTGTGGCAACGAATCCCACGCGAAGTAGTACTCTACCTATCATATTATTCACGTCTTTGGTGGGATCTATTTTGAGCGACTCCAAGATGTACCTGCTCAAAATTTGCTTGTGTGAGAATTTGAAAAGGGCGACGTTGATCTCCAATATAGGTCAGAGCATATTTATCCTATAATACCAATTCTTCATTATGACATCAAGGTGAAAGTTTGTTGACTCATCGTGTTCGTTAACACCAATGATGGTAGAAAATAGGTTGTCAAATATACAACTAATTATGAATGTGCGTTCTTCATATCAGTCTAACAATATTTATATTAACCTATATTCAAGCGTTATTACTACTACTACTACTACTATTGTTAGTATATAAAATCTTAAATATATTAGATGACACAATTATTTTAATGTAGTGGTAATCACGAATAATTTCTTAATTCGACCAAAATTATATTGATTAATTTATAGCCTTATTTATAGCCTAATTTGCTTAATTATATATAGAGAGTATGTAATATATTTATGCTTTCATAATGTTTTGGCTCAAGCACATACCATTTTAATGTAAGCATGTTTTGCATATAAATAATGTCTTTGTAAATCTTACTATGATATAAATTGTTATAATTATTTCATAATTTCATAAACCAATAAATATTTTAATATAAGTTCTAAAATATTTATTTTAATTGAATATATAAATTTCTATTTACTTATCTAATTAATTAAATAAAAAATTTTGAATTTATTAATTTGATAATACTACATATGTAAAATTTAGTAACTTTTCTAATCTATTTCTTATAAATATTTTTATAAATTTATATTCATATTTTCTTAATAATATCCAAAATTTGTATTTTATTTATATGTAAGTATATTATATATATATATATATATATATATATGTATATAATATTTTCGGTATTATTACATATAAATATTTCTATAAATATATATGTATGTACACGCGTGCGCGCGCACATACACATATACACATACATACATACATACATACATATATACATACATACATACATATATACATACACGTGCACACACACATACATTTATACATGTAATATTAATTTTTTATTATTTCTTAATTTGATTAGCTTATCAAATACTTTTTTGAGACACACACACACAGTGTACCTACGTAGATATGTGTGTGTGTATCTCTACATACATACGTATCTCTACATACATATGTATGTATGTAGAGATACAATATGTATTTATGTATGCACACATACATATATATATGCAGAGACACACACATACATTTATATGTCATATCAATGTTTTATTATTTTTTAATTTGATTAGCTTATCAAATACTTTTTTGAGACATGCCTAGGTAAGCTAAATATTATACATAATTTAGTTTATAAATAAAAAATAAATTCATTTGTTTCTATATATTACAAAAGAAAAACATTTAATAAATTTTTTTCTTCTAACAATTACTTCTATTTTCTAACATGCCCGAACAACAAAAACAACCAAACCATTATTCCACTAAGTGGGGTTGACTACATGAATCTTTTTTCTCCATGGCGCCCAATTTAGTGCATATTTTCATTTAATTCTAATAAATTAAGATAATTTTCTATACAAGATGCCCAATTCTTCCTAGGTCTACCTCTGCCTTTTTTAATATAAGCCGAATCTAAAACATCTACTCTTCTTATCAGATCATCAGATGGTCGACGTTTAATGTGACCAAACCATCTAAGACAACTCTCTAATTTTTTCCATCGCTGGAGCTACACCAACCCTATCACGTATATTTTCATTTCACATTTTGTATGTAAGTGTAAAGCCACTCATCCGCCTAATCATTATCATCTTGGCAACACTTAATTTGATTTTATGCTTCTCTTTTAAAGGCCAACATTCAGCGCCATAGAGCATAACAAGTCTCACCACCTGATTTTTTCAACAAGTTCTACGCTGGCTTATCTTTTTGATCAAGACAAGTTTCTCAAAGATTTTGATGACAAACACGATAAAAAACACCAATACAAAATATTTTTTTCACGACTTTGCAAGCAAATGAAATAAATATTAAGGGGATGAGAAGATGTGTGGAAATGAGGTATCTTACACCCTTTATATAGAATTCTTAGGGCCATTTTTCAGTCCCTAGTCTGAGAATTGAAAAAAAAAATAATGTTTGTCGCTAGTTGGAGTCGCGATATTAGCTCGTCTCCAACAACATTTATTTTAAAATTATGTTGATCGATATTGTTGTTGGTTCAACTGCAAACATTATCAAATTTTAAATTATTTTCATAAATGTTGAAGTTTTAATTTCATTTTTTTTCTTAATGTTGATTTCTAAAAAATCCTCGTGTCTCGTTGTGTCTTTCACCATGCACCTCCTTTTGTAACTATACATTGCCCACTCCTCCCATGAATCTTACTCCTGTAATTTCTAACTACCCAAAGTTTTTTTTGCTTTACCCTCTTACGTGGCTTGCACTACTCCACTTATGGGTCTTCATAATCCACGACACGGAATTGCACAACCACTAATGTTTGCTCATACTGTCTTGATCCATCCCGATCCCACTTCTATCCTAGCTGCCTTCTTATCTCTCTAAATCTTGCTCTTGAGTTTCGTGTGCAACATATCACGTTGGTTCTCCACGTGCAATTGCTTCACACTACTCGCACACAAAGTACCCATTGCTTGCGTGCATTAACTAAACTCTGTATCCCACATGACCTTTACTTAGCATGCACTAGCTCTATCTCATCATGCGTCATACTTAAGCTTCTAGCATTTGCAGTCCATTTACATGTGTCTCCATCTACATTCTAGCCCACCCATCTTTGCATGCAACACACATATGATTGTAACTCGATCCGTTGGACCTAACCAAGTCAAATTTCCTGAAGTCTTTGTCATGTTTATGATTAGACAATGTTTCAATCTACTTACAACCCTCCTTGCTTTCCTTTTGATTGTTGACCTCACTTTTGTCGAGGTTTAGTTTTCCTCCTAGGATCTAGGGTTCTAGCTTTAGGAGCTTCCCCGACGATCTTAGATTCCTAGCACTGGACCCACCTCGTCTTAGAATGCTTCGAAACCACTTCGACACTCTTTGGAATCCCGGACGGAATTCCCGACCTCGTGCTCACAATCTGGTAGGTTGGAATTAGCGTTAGGACTCCAAATCGAGTTCCTATGGGACCACCTGGACCTTAGCGGTAGCCTTCGTGCACACTTTCCGCACCACCGGGCACAAATTCCTCGAGCCCCGCCTCGACGTCTTCAAATTCTCCGCGACGGATCGAGATCGGAGTCGGAACGCGGAACGAGCGCCATCGAGCGTCGAATTTCAACGAAATCGACTTGACGCACTTTCGACTCGACCGGTGACGAGGTTCTCCGAACGACCTCGGATCGCGAAAAGGATCGCGCCATCGCGTCCGGGACGTCGAATTTGCTAGGAAGAGGCATATAACTTGTCGTGTTTCGGAGCGCGGACCCGCGACGCGAAATTTTACCGATTTTTATTAAATAAATCCTTATTTTTCCTATTTAAAAATCCTATTTTAAACCCTAATTTTCTCCTCTCTTCCCTTACCCGCGTGGACCTCGCCTTTTTCTTTTTCTCCCTGGTCCCGATCCCGTTTCTCCGGCTCTCGCGCGAGCTCCGACCTCGGTCCCCGTACCTTCTCGCCACTTCCCCGGCGACTCGCTCCACGACAGGCCCCTTTCGGCCTTCCCCTGCTCTACTGGTCGGCCTTTTCCAGCGACTTTGTCGCCACTCTCTCCCGCCTCTTTTCCTCTAGCCGACGTCCGGGTAAGTGGCTTCTTCTCCTCCTTCTTCGAGGCCGGCTATATAAGCCTCATCTCGAGGGAAGTCTAGGGTTGGGTTGTTGCTCGTGGGTGGCCGGTTCGAGGGTGCTTCTGCTTCGCTTCTCTCCTTCCCCTCTCTTCACTCTTCTTCTTCTCTCGTTGCTCGCGGATCCTCCCGAGTTTTAGCTTCGAGTGAGGTAGAGTGTTGTTGGCTTGACTCCCTGAATTTCTTGGGACTTGGCTGCTCGATTTTAGCCTGGTTTGCGCCGTTCGGTCCCTGCTGTTGGATCTCTTGGTGTGTTTTGCTTGGACATACACTGAGGTATGGACTTTTAGTTCAGATTGCTATGCTTGAGTTGGACGTGGTTATACATTCAAAATGGCATGGGGTTGCTTCTTGCTCTTCTTTACTTATTTTGCATACTTGTCCTAATCTAATGTGAAGCATAGAGTGGTTTGCTTAATCTATATGCACGTGAGCTTGCTCTTTTGCTCCGCCTACTTCTTCTTTGTTTAAAAAAAAAAAAAAAAGAAAGCATGTTAGGGAGACTTTAAGTTGATTTGGAGAACCCTTATGCCTACTTTCGTTTGAAATATGTTGAAGGCTTATCATTGATATGTTGGATGAATGGAAATGCTTGTTTAAGCTTCATGCTTAGCTATATTCTAAGTCTTATTTTGGCTCATGGTGAGCTGATTGAAAGTAAATTTTATTTCATATTAAAAGGAGCTTTGGGAGAATTGTTTTGGGGGGTTTTGTTTCTCGGTTTTGGCTCCTATTGTTTCTCGGTTTGCCACTTGTGGGTCAGGTTGAGTTGCTTTATTTTGCGGTTTTCACGGATTTTAAATTCGCTTTGAGCCCCATTTTGGTTCGGTTGTGGTCGAAACCTCGCTATACTCTCGATTTTATGCTCGATTTAGGATTTGGTTTTAGCCTTATATGGCTCGGCTCCTTGTTGATTTTGTTGTTTGGTTTTCTTCTCTCGTTTGATCCGAGGTTTGGACTTGTTCCCCTAATTTGGTTATGACTCGGGTTGGCTCTTTTAGCTTCTTCTAGCTTTAATGCACGTTGGGGACTTGTTATGATTTAAGGTTGGGCCCGTTGTAGCCTTATCATCGGCGGATTTTGATTCTTTTGAAATCGTTGGAATGAGTCCTGCGGATTTTTCGGATTGTGGGGTACGTTTTGTGTCCTATCGTTGCCTAGGTTTTGGTCCTCGGAGCTCCTCGAGTCGACTCGATTTTGGGGGTTGTTCAGCTTGAGAATTGGGCTATTTCTTTAAGCCTTGTAGGATGCTCGGGTATGAGTCTAGCTTTGTATTTATTGAAGTTTATTGGAGTCTGTATTTGAGGTCGAATGGCTCGGCTACTTAGTGAGTTTAATCTTGAGCATTTGTGGTGAGCTAGGCTTGATGTAATTGGCTCCCTAGGCTCTAGCAGTGAGCTTTTTTATGGAAATTTGGCATTTGGGCGGGGGCTCTCTTCTTGTTGCCTCCTTTGTCGTGACCTTGGCCGTGGACCTCTCCTTGCTCTTGTCTTGGCCGAGAGCCTCGGTGGATGTGGTAATGTTATTCTCGCCTCTTGCTACACTTGCTTATGAAGTTGGTTTGGAAGAATTTTAGAGCATCTCTTATTTGCTTTAATGTTTGGGAGTTAAATGTTGAAATTGATGAAGTTATGCAAAGTTGGAATTGTGGCAATCATGTGATAAATTGATATCGGAATTGGTAGGCGCTTGTTCCAGCACTTGTATAGGGCTCGAGTTCTATGAAATAAAAAAAAAAAGGAAAAAAGAAAGAAAGAAAGTAAAGGGCAAAATCTTGGAATTTGTGATAGCCCTCCTAGTTTAGTGAGCTAGGGTTCAGTATCCGGGCAGCAGCAGCTTGTCTTTCCTTTATTTTACCTCTTTTTTTTATTTTTATTCATGATTTTACCGTAATTTGGGAAACAGGGAGTGTGTTCTTAGGGGTCTAGTCCTTACCTTCTCCGAGAGTGTCGAGGTGCCTTTAGTCTTTTTTTAGGACGTGTAAGGTCGGTCGGGAGTCCGGGGTGATTTACTTGTCTTTTCTCTCCTTTTCCTTGACCCCTCGTCCCTAGTTTTCACTTGTTCTTGGCTAACCCACACACATACGGAGGACATGTAGGTGTGCATATATAACCTCCTTGGGTTATATATGGCCATCAACAAGTTGTAAGTGCGGTGGGGACGAGTGATGCGGTTGCAAAACGAGAAAAATTACGAGAGCCATAGAATGGGGCCGCTTGTCTCGAGACTCGCAGAGAGTAGAGCGAGTCGCGGAACCAGTTCGGCCGTCACTGGGGTTCTACTGGCGACGGTCCAAAGTCCGTAGATCTCGATCTATTAGGTAGTCAACCTGTGGTGAAATACTTTAAAACAAAAATACATATGTTTGAAAAATACAAAATTGCCTCCACCGCTACACGACTTACCTACTCTGACTTTTGCTTGCATGAAAACAAAAAAAATGAAATGTGTGAAAACTTATAAAAGTCCACTGATTGCTTATTCGAGTCGGATTAGGATACTTTCACGAGAAAGTTGGGATAGTAGTGAGCACTCGAAGTCCGGATATTAGCGCAGCTTCGAGTCGAAACACCACCGTGCTTACGGGACACTCGTAAGCTTTACTTGTAGGTTTCTTTCGAGTATTTTCTCGTTGTTTCCTACGGTTTTACTCTGTTTCCTTTTTCTTCCGCGATTTTTCCTCGCTTCTCGGCGTTTTCCTTCATTTCTATCGTTGAGTTTTCGGACTTTACTTTCTTTCTACTGCGTAAGTACTCTCTGTTTCGTAGGTTGTTTTCACTCTACTACTCTCCTCTCTTTTAAGATCGGCAATGTCTGCACTGCGAAATAAAAAAAAATGATAATAAACAAGTAACATATGTATAGGGATAATGAAAGCATCTAGATGCTCACTGTGATGATCTTTACTTTCCTTCATTGTTATACCTGCTTGGCGTGTTTTACTTTTCAAAGTATACTCTTCGTACTTAGTCAGTCGTTTACTTTCAGTACATATATCTTGCTTAGCGTGTTTGACACTTCCTGTACTTTCTCCTCGCTCGGCATGTCTTACATTGTTATGAGATGTTACTTCTGTATAGCTTAGCACGCTCTCTCGTTTCTTGCTTTCTTTTGCTACTTATGCTACTCGTTCGTGCATACTCACTGTTGCAATAAAAATAAATAAATGACTTGCATGTTCACTTGAACTTAAATCCTAAACTTAAATCGCGATTCCTGCTACGACGTGGAGCTTGGAGCACGATGGGCAGCATGGCCATCTTCTTAAATGCAATACCAGTGTCGACAGTCAATAAACCCGATTCCTTGGATTTAAACAATGCCTTAGTGTTTCGAGTGTAAATCCGCCCGTGCGACATAAACCCTCACCTTTCTCTTTTAGGCTCAGCACACCTCTTCACGTGCAATATAAGCCCTAATCTAGCTTAGGTTCAGAGGTTGTCGCCTTATACGACGTAAACCCTCCCTGTCTTTCGAGTAGTTCATGCGTACAGGCATTATCTGAAACGTAATCCCTATAATTAATTTACGAGATTGAAATCAAAATAAAATCTCTTTCCAAAATTTAAAACCCGACCTTAGGATAGCTCAGGACGTCCTCGAGGTCCTCCTCGAGATCTATGCGACATCCCCTACCCTTCTTTCTTTGACTCCGGAAATAACCGTTCCTCATTCGCGCCCTTCACTGTTGGATTTCCTACTCTCGAATTTCGTTGAAAACCCTACCTTTCTGACTTCGTGAAGATAGAAACCCGAGATCTAAATCGAGAGTTCTCTCGGGTGATTTCGGTCATCCGAGTGGTAATTAACTATGAGGGCTGCGCTCTGTAGGGAGTTTTAAAGACTCGAGATAATATAAACACTATTTAATTATTTTGTATTAAATAGTGAATTTGTCGGTCCACATAAAGGTTCGTAGACCAGAACGGATGTCATGAATTTTGTGGTTTATTTGATCGAGTGATATTGTCGAGTAGGGTGTCTATTCTTCGGAATAGATGCGTTACTCGCGATATTACGCTCGTTCATTCAAACTACTTAACAAATGGGAGCCGTCCTTTCTCACTCTCATATTTTAAGTTTTAAAATGTTATTTTCAAAAATCAATACATATATATAAATTAAATTAAATCCTCAAGCCCAAAGCAGCGCTCCCAAAAGCGGCCGACATCGATACACCCCTTTCATCACACCAATGCACCGTGTTGCTTGTTTGTGCACAAGATCGGCCTTTTTTATTTGTCGTCAACATAATGTAAATGTTGTTCCCTTCAAGGCTTTCTTTGACAGTCCTTTAGACATATAGAGTTTTGCATTTGCAACTTTTTGCTTCATGGAGCAATCACATCATTAGTGAACTTCTCTCTTGAATGTTTTTGAATTTTTATCATTAAAAGTAGAAATATGATTATAATGAATATTATTATTGTCGATATACTTATAATTTATATCATCAATGTGTACATATTAAGCCTCATTTTCTGTATTTTTATATTCGACTCATAACAGCTTTTCTTATACTGATCATAATGAATATTATGATCATTAAATTCATTATACCAATATATAATACAATTCACCTCAAACCAATTGTGAACAATATTTTGGCTTTTATAAACATGATTTATATTTACTTCAACATCCTTCAATAAACATTGAAGAAGTCCAACCTCTGCTTAAAGAAATCTTGCAAACGCTCGATAGCTTCAAAGAATAATGACATAAAACGAATATGATTGCAACACTTTGCCTAATAAACACTTCCACATGTTCAAAATTAAATGAGCGTCCGATGGAGTTGGCGAATTGATTATGATTGTGCTTCTTCGACTCTGATATTTGCACTTGAGAAGAGATTGCTTTAGAATCACTTTGGATGTCACTAATGCCATAATGCTGTCATCTTTTCACACTTTCTCTTCCATCATAGACCCACCATCCCAAGGCTATATCCTCCTATTCATATCAAGGATCATTCCCAGCTGCTTGCACTTGCCATAATTCTCTGGTTATTTTTACTCAGAGCTGCCATAAATTTGTGCTACTATCTACTATGACATGAGTGTTGACCTCGTTTTTGTCGAGGTTTAGTTTTCCTCCTAGGATCTAGGGTTCTAGCTTTAGGAGCTTCCCCGACGATCTTAGATTCCTAGCACTGGACCCACCTCGTCTTAGAATGCTTGAAACCACTTCGACACTCTTTTGGAATCCGGACGGAATTCCGACCTCTCGCTCACGAGTAGTAGGTTGGAATTAGCGTTGGGACTTCAAATTGAGTTCCTATAGGACCACTCTGGACCTTAGGTAGCGCTGTCGTGCACACTTTCTGCACCACCGAGCACAAATTCCTCGAGCCCCAGCCTCGACGTCTTCAAATTTTCCGCGACGGATCAAGATCAGAAGTCAGAATGCCAGAACGAGCGACATTAAAGTCAGAATTTCAACGAAATCGAATTTGACGCACTTTCGACTCGACCGGTGACGAGGTTCTCCGAACGACCTCGGATCGCGGAAGATCTGCGCCATTGCGTCCGGGACGTCGAATTGCTAGGAAGAGACATATAACTTGTCGTGTTTGGAGCGCGGACCGCGACGCGAAATTTTACCGATTTTTATTAAATAAATCCTTATTTTTCCTATTTAAAAATCCTATTTTAAACCCTAATTTTCTCCCTCTCTTCCCTTACCCGCGTGGACCTCGCCTTTTTTCTCCCGGTCCCGATCCCGTTTCTCTGGCTCCTGCGCGAGCTCCGACCTTGGTCCCTGTACCTTCTCGCCACTTCCCCTGGCGACCTGCTCACAGCAGGCCTCTTTCGGCCTTCCCGCCGCCACTCTCGCCCCTGTCGCCTCTTTTCAGCGACTTTGTCGCCACTCTCTCCCGCCTCTTTTCCTCTAGCCGAGACGCCCAGGTAAGTGGGACGGCCTCGCGGCTCTTCTTCTTCGGGCCGGCTATAAAAGCCTCTTTTGGATTAGGGTTTAAGGTTGGCTCTTATTTTTGTTGGCTGGTGTTGTGTGTGTTGCCATTGCCTTACCTCTCCTCCTCTTCTTTCTCTTCCTCCGTTGCTCACGGTTTTCCCTGAGCTTGTGTTCGAGTAAGGCAGAGGTGCTTGTTGGCCTTGCTCTTTGAAATTTCTGGAAGTTGGCTGATCGGTTTTTGGCTTGGTTTACGCCCTTTGGTCTCTGTTGTTGGATTTTGGGGTGCTTTGCTAGGATACACACCGAGGTATGATTTTCTTTGGCTCAGATTTTTACATGTGAGGCTATTTACATATTGCTATGCTTCGAGTTGGACGTGGTTATATATTCAAAATGGCATGGGGTTGCTTCTTGCTCTTCTTTACTTATTTTGCATACTTGTCCTAATCTAATGTGAAGCATAGAGTGGTTTTGCTTAATCTATATGCACGTGGAGCTTGCTCTTTTGCTCGCCTACTTCTTCTTTGTTTTTTTTTTAAAAAAGAAAAAGAAAGAAAGAAAGAAGAGAAGGAAAGGGTTGGGTTGAAGGTTGGATGCCATACTTTCTCTATTTTCACCTCTTCATGCTTGATATATTTCACTCATGAAATTTGGCATGGCTTAATTCCTTTTGTTGACATGAGTTAGAGGGTATTTTGGAGTTCCTTGGCTCCACATTTCCCCTCCACTTTGTGGTTTAGTTCTTTCGTCAAAGTAAGGTTCTATACATGCTTCATGAATATTGTTATTTCTTTTTAACTCATGTTACATACATATGTGCTCAAAAGGTGATGCTTTCTATGCTTCGAGGTTCGTAATACTTGAGTTTCTATTTTGCAAAAATGCGAAATGCTGAGGAAAGAGAAGAAATGAATATGATGGTTTGATGTTTATCTTGCAAATGCTTCTTGTGAATGGCTTGGAAGTATATGTTGGTTATGAAGCTTATTGTTCATCTCTTTCTATTTCAAAAAAAAAAAAAAAAGATAAAAGGGGGAGGTATGCTTCATTTATAAGATTTGAAATGTTAGGTGGGCTGATTTGAAAAATGCGAGAGTTTGTGTGGTTCATTTGCAAAATCCGAAATATTTTGGCAAAATCCGAAAATGTTGGAATGATACTTTTGCAAAACCCGAAATATTTTGGGTGTTCTTTTACAAAATCCGAAAGTTTGAGCACCTAGGAGCATCTATTCGGATATTTGAGAAAATTTGAGAAGTATTATGCTCTTGCTTGTGAAAGGATTGCGGTTTATCGATCCATGGAAATCCGAAATTTAGTAGTTACATGTAGGAGTATTCTGAAACTTTAGCATGCCCACTTGTGGGAAAATCTGAGATGTTCGACGGTTTATTTGAAAATTTCGGAAGTTTCGCATGGCTTGTTTGTAAAATTTGCATGTGTGAGTGGTTTTGCCTCTTTCGTTACCTTCGGTTTTGCCCTCTTCGTTGAGATCGTTTTGTGGCTTGTTGCCTCTCGGGTTTGGCTTCCTTAGCTCCCTTTTTGCTTTGGTTTTAGGTGGAGTTGCCTGAGTTGTGGCAATTATTGGATAAGTTGATGTTTATATGTTCGTGGCCCTTGTTTCAGTATTTGTTTGAGGCCCGATATGTGGCATGAAATGAAAATTGGAGTAAAAAAAAAGAGAAAGGAAAGTGAAGGGGCTAGGCCTTGGTGTTTTGTGATAGCCCTCAGGTTAGTAGTCTGGAGCCTAGGACCCGAACAGTGGCTTTCTCTTTTTTTCATTTCCTTGATTTTACGATCTTTGTTTGGGAAAAGAAGTGTGTTCCTAGGGGTCTAGTCTTCACCTTCTCCGAGAGCGTCAAGGTGCCTTTAGTCCTTTTTACAGGACATGCGAGGTCGGTTGGGAATCCAGGGTGACTTACGTGTTTTCTGATTATTGGAAATCGACTCACTTCTTTTCGAAATTGTGTTAAGTGAGCCGCTTTCCGTCCTCCTTTCCTTGACCTCTCGTCCCTAGTTTTCACCTTGTTTCTTGGCTTAACCCACACACATACAGGGGACATGTAGGTGTGCATATATAACCTCCTTGGGTTATATATGGGCCATCAAGCAAGGCTGTAAGTGCGGTGGGGACAGTGATGCGGTTGCAAAACGAGAAAAATTACGAGAGCCATAGAATGGGGCCGCCTGTCTCAGAGACTCTGTAGAGAGTAGAGCAGGAGTCACGGAACCATTCGGCACGTCCTCGGGGTTTCTATCGTAGACGATCTAAAGTTCGTAGTCCTAGTCCTATTGGGTAGTCAACTCGATGATCGAAATACTTTAAAACAAAAATACATATGTTTGAAAAATACAAAATTACCTCTACTACTACACAGCCTACCTACCTACAGCTTTTTGCTTGCATGAAAACAAAAAAAAATGAAATGTGTGAAAACTTATAAAAGTCCACGGTTGGCTATTCGAGTCGGATTAGGACTGCTTTCTGCAGAAAGTTGGGATAGTAGTCAGCACTCAAGTCCGGATATTAGCACAGCTCTGAGTCCGAAACACCACCGTGCTTACGGGACACTTGTAGGCTTTACTTGTAGGTTTCTTTCAGTATTTTCTCGTGGTTTCCTACGGTTTTACTTTGTTTCCTTTTTCTTCCGCGATTTTTTTTTCCTCGCTTTCTCGGCGTTTTCCTTCGTTTTTACTGTTGAGTTTTCAGACTTTACTTTCTTTCTACTCTGTAGCACCCCTGTTTAGCTAGGTTGTTTTCACTTACTACTTCTACTCCTGCTCTTTTAGTACTGACAAGTCTGCTGCAGGAGATAAAAAAATATAATAATAACAATAAATGAGTAGCAGCGCACCAGGATAAAGCGAGGACATACGGTACTCCTACGACACAGTCTCTACCTCTTTTCTTTTATCGTCGTACTCGCTCTACTTTTAGTATGCACTCTGCTAGACTTAGTTTGCTTACTTTCGCTTACACTGCTCGGCATGTTTTACATTTCCAAGTCTTACCTTGCTTAGCATGCTTTACTTTCTTCGCACTCTTACCTGCTAGTATAGACTTGCTTACTTTCGATATACACCTGTTATAAGCATGTTACTTCTGCATAGCTTAGCATGCTCGTTCTATCGCTTTCTTTTGTCACTTACTTGCTATTGCTGCACACACTCACTTTCACAATAAAAATAAATAAACGACTCGTACTGCTCACTTTAACTTAAGACTTGAAATCTAAGCTGCGATTCCCTCTACAACGTGAGCTTGGAAGCACGGTGGCAAAGACGGCTCATTTTCTTCAAAGAACCTGTGTCGACATCGCAAAACCCATTCCTTAGCTTTAAACAACAAGCCTTAGGTTTCGAGGTAATCCGCCCCGTGCGACATAAACCCTCACCTTTCTTTTAGGCCTTCGCACACCGCTTCAGTGCGATATAAGTCCTAATCTGCTTAGGTTCAGGGTTGTCGCCTTATACGACGTAAACCCTCCCTGTCTTTCGGTGTAGTTTGCGTATGCTGAGCGATTATCGCAAACGTAATCCCTATAATTAATTTACGGGATTGAAATCAAAATAAAATCTCTTTCCAAAATTTAAAACCCAGCCTTAGGATAGTTCGGGACGTCCTCGAAGTCCTCCTCGAGATCCAGTGACATCCTCACCCTTCTTTCATTTGACTCGAAATAAGCTCATTCCTCCTTGCGCCCTTCGCCTATTGGATTCCTCACTCTCGAATTTTGTTGGAAAGCCTTACCTCGACTTCGTGAAGATAGAAGCACGAGATCTAAATCGAGGAGTTCTCTCGAGTGATTTCGGTCATCGAGTGGTAATTAACTATAGGGCACTGCTCTATAGGGAGTTTTAGAGACCCCAGATAATATAAACCCTATTTAATTCTTTCGTATTAAATAGGGGAATTTGTCGGTCCACATAAAGGTTCGCAGACCAGAACGGATGTCATGAATTTTGTGGTTTATTTGATCGAGCGATATTATCGAGTAGGGTGTCTATTCTTCGGAATAGATGCGTTACTCGCGATATTACGCTCGTTCATCCAAACTGCCAAACGAATGAGATTCGTCCTTTCTCACTCTCATATTTTAAAACTTAAAATGTTATTTTCAAAATCAATACATATATATATACTAAATTAAAAAAAAACTCAAAGCAGCGCTCCCAAAAGCGGCCGACAATGAGTTGTGACGATTTAGGGAAATTTACATACATACTCCTATATTCTTATATAATTACATATCAAACACCTAATGTTTAATATAAACACTTTGGTATCTTAAGCCTATACATGAAAAGGTGAATTTTACTTGTAAAGAGTAGGTCAAAGTGGTATTTTAGATGTGATATTAAAGATCTGAGTGCTATGCTTGTAAATATGAAAGTTTAGATGTTAGATATGTAAATACATTAGAATTGTGTTGTATGTATGTAAATGCACCGATAATTAATTTCATTGTGGTATTTTAGATGTTAGGATGGATGCTTTTCCTCTTTCGCCTTCATTTTAACCAGAATCTCTAGAGGTTTGCATTGAGCAACTTGCATGATCTCATGCTGATTATAAAGTTATGCTTGAATCAGTTCCGCTTTCTCCAGCACCATGGACAACTTCCAATTCTTAGGAGTCTTTTCATTTTAATTCATAATTTTATGCGTGTGTTGTGCTCTTAATAATTAATGCCTTTTGGTATTTTATAAAAGCATTGTATGATCTAATTTATATAAAAGGTAATGATTTTGTATTGAAAAAGAACTTGATCATTATTGAATTGAAAATTGATTCCCTGGTCTCTCTCTCATCTATCTTTCTCCCTCTTCTTCAATTATTCTCTTCTCCAACTTCTATTTTCCCTCCTCCTTCCTATAATCTTTTTTCTTCTTCCTATCTTCATCACGGCATGCTCCTGATTGCTCCTGTTTCTATAGACATTAACCAAGTTTAAAATATATTATTTTTTTTCTCTGAGTAAGGTTAGTTTGAAAAATGAAATTTTGTGTGCTTGAGGTAATGATTCTAGAGCTATTCCTGATTGAAACTGGATGAGGTCGGTGTTGTTGTTGGGATCAAGTGTGTGTGGATTGACCATGAATTTCGAATGCTCAGAGTTGGTTAATCTGGGTATGATCTGACTACTTTGAAATGAGAACTCAAATAGTTAATATCCTTAAATACTTTTATTGAATTTTTAGTAAATGATTAGGTTTAAATTTAAAATTTTAATGTAGATCACGCTCCAAATGTGCCCAATATAATGTGCTTGTGTCTCCTCGAGGAATTTCTTTTCCAGTTGGGTCGACAAGATATTTATGTAGGGTGAGCAATGGAATGCAGGCAAAAATTTGCATGCCCAAATCCTAGGTACTTACATATCTAACACCTAGACTTTGTTTTTTAGATTTATACCACGTAAATCTTTCATATCACAAAAAAATATTACCATTTTAACTTTGGAAAAGTGAAATGTACATTTTCATGCATAGGCAAGGTGGTATGTAAGTAAAATTTGAAGTTTAGGTGCTAGCTATGTAATTACATAGGATTTGAGTGGTGTGCGTGTAGATCTTCCTAAAATTTTTTCTAGTCTTAGTCATGGGACGGCATAGGATTTTAGAAACTTTTAGTAGGCTGGATTATTGATCTTCGTCAAAGAAAATCAAAACTGGAATTTCTGACTATTGATTAAAGGAGAAATTGCTTGGTTTTTACCTGTAAGCTTGTTTAATTTAATAGCTTTTATTATTTTCTGTTTGTCTTGTTTTTCGGGGATATTATATTTTTTATAAATGTAAATACATAAAAATTGAGTGGTATGTATGTAAATCTTTCTTTATTTTAAGCTGCATGGTCCTGTTAACGCCAGTAATTTGAAGGTATGGCATTTATAGAAAATTTGTTTATTTGGCTGCTTGTGAATCTAGCAGCTAAGAATGCTAACCTGTTTCTGAAATGAGCAAATAACAACAGTGTTCTTTACTTTTGCATCAGTTTGTTGCTTCTTTGATAAAGTTGATTTAGCTGGTTAGTATACTGTATATTAAAATGCTCTTGTATTTAGATTGTATCTTAATTTTGAAATTTGTTGGTGGATTAAATTGATTAATTTTGGGGGGGTCTTTTGCTTAATTTAGGTTGTCAGGGAACATGACCCCTATGGGAGAGATGTTGAGCAGTTCAGGAGGCATCTTTACGCTAATGGCAAAGGACCTACCATGAGAGGTTCTAAAGGTGCCGAGTTAGTTGATGGGCTTACGCCTGTGGAAGGGGAATATAAATTGGTGAAGACCCGCTTTAGTGCATTCTTTGACACACACTTGAATTCTCTTCTTCGAAGTTTGGGAATCAAGAGCTTAGTTGTTGTTGGTAAGTAAAACTTGTATATTTCATAAAAATTATAGCAGGCATATGATTTTTTCTTACTTTTTATATGTGATTTCATTTAATTATTTTTTGAGAAAAGAAAATATTTAATAAAAATATCCTCCAAGTCATGTCGTGCTTCATATTTTATATATATGTAGATGAAAGCAGACATTAAATTGTCAATTTCCGTGTTGTTTAGGGGTTCAAACTCCAAACTGCATCCGCCAAACTGTCTTTGATGCTGTAGCATTAAACTATGAACCTGTTTGTGTTATTGTTGATGCAACTGCTGCTGCTAACTCAGATGTTCATACCGGTAAGATAACATGTTCTGTGTTCTTTTAACTTTATTGAAATAAATCAAGAAATATATTTGGTCCCTCATATATTATAGGGCTTATTTGTTTGGCACGAAAAGGAAGTAGAGATGGTTAGGCGTTTTTCTGTTTATGTAATTTTCTTAACTTGGTGGATCCTTCTGTTTCGGTGGAGAACTGTGAAATATTTTTTTTAATTGACGGACAATTTATATAGCTAAGTTGCGTTAGTGGCTTCTTCTAACCGCAAATCAAATCAGTCATAATAACTGCACAAATTGATTCCTTTATTAATTTTTAGAAGTTAATTAAAATGAATTGCTCGTGGACTTTTTGTAATTTGAGCACTTTGGTGCACTGAGTGAACCATAATCACCAGATTACTTGTGAAATATTATTAGCTTATAGCTGTTAAGACATCCAGTACAAGAAAATGTTCTTAATAGCATAACTTTCATAGGTGAACTTGATTGATTTTGCAGTTGTGTTATGGGGAGAATATTGGATGATATTATTCATTGAACAACAATACTTATTTATAGACTTATAAGATGAATACAATAGGGAAAATATTAAACGAGAGTATGCATATAATTAAGTGAGAATAAAAAAATACTTTTTCAAATTATGTCCTCTCCGATTATAACATTTTTGTAATAAGCATCATATGCTAATAGTTGCCCCTTTATATATGTATAAATAACTAGTGACAAGGGAGAAAATGTGCTGGCCTAGAGCTTTGGTGACTGTTCATTACTTGTTTTGAATTGAAACATGTGGAGTAATATTCTTCTTGGAACGTAGCATTCTATAGGAAACGAGAATCATTCATGATAGTTTTGGTTCTTTCACGAAATTTAGTATTACTATGAATGTGTATAGCTGTACAATTGTTGTGATTTGAAATCTTATCTAATTGAAAAAGAGACAATTACATACATAACTCTCAAATCTTAGCTATGTACAAAACCACACATTCCTGTCTCAATTTTTCGGCTTCTCACAGAAATATCTAATTTGACAACAAAATTTGGGCCCATATTTTTTGTTTGAAAAATTCTCAATAACTTGATTGTGGCATGTGCAAATATACGTGTTTGATAATTATAAATAAAAAACTAAGATTTGAGCTGTCTGTATGTAATTCTTCTTTTTGGGGCTTTGCTTGGTGGAAATTACTTGCTTCTTAATTTGGCAACCCAGATTATCCCTCCTTTTAGGTCCCTTTTTTTTCTTCTGTATTGGCTTTCTTACTCATTTTCTCTTTCTCACTTTCTCCCTAAATTGTTCTAGATCTTCTTTCTAAGTTTTTACCCTTCTCTCTTCTTATTCTTCCCAATTTAAAACAACTATACAAAAATTTATTTAAATATAGCTAGATAGCCTTTCCTCAGCTTCATTCATCAAAACTTAAATATCACAACTCTAAACATTTCTTTGATCATTTTTTTTAACATTCAGAGCGATGCCTAGAATATCTACGCTCATCATATCTCCCTCTATAAATCTCTCTTATAGCTCCACACACAATCAATCACATGAAAATCAGCCTAAGCCTCACAATCCCTTATTATATATGTCATTAGTACAAATCATAAAAAATATATTTTTCTCAAGTTTCTATCAAAAGAACACGAAATAAAACAGTAGAGATGTTTGGCATGGTGGAGTTGACTATTAGTTGTGATTGCATATTATGAAGGGATGGATGAAGAGCATTGATAAATTTTGCAACTAAAATTCTATTATATTTTTGTAAGAGGATTAAATCAACAGCTAAGGATGATATCGAGCAATTTATCCAATTTCTTCCTCAGTATGCTATGATAATTTTGAATCGGCTAGTCATTTTATTGTATAGAAAAATAAGTCAAATTAAGAGTGTAGATCTAAAAGATATTAATATCTTGAAAGTCGTGGAATGAAAAGTGACCGGCCTTATTGGCGATATTTTATGTTATGACAGTAATAATAATAAATAGTTCAAGCTTGGACAATAGTTAGATGCTTGCCATTTTGAGATCTAGAGAGTGTCATTGCTATCTAGAGAGTGGCATGAAATTGATGGAATTTGTCGTGTGATTCAGTGACAAATCAAAAAGCTTCTCATCAAAGATGATGGTTGATACTATTAAATCTAACGGTGATATTAATAATGGAGGATTTTTTCCCTGAAGATGAGATATTATAGTCACAATATTTAAAGTAGAGATAATCAAGGAGAAACTTAAATCATGAATGGAAGGCATGTCTTGATTGATCTTGTAACGAGCAAGCAGTGAGACAACATATAAGGTGGAGAGAGGCATCAATGCAAAGAGCTGCAGAAGAAACTACGAGGATTCGTGATAGGGTTTCTTTGTGGGTGTCATAGAGTGTTACTATCTAGGGGTGTGGATTGCAAGAAGTGCCATGAGCAAGAGGTTCTACCAGTCGAAGGAGGGGTGTGATAGCGGAGCGGTTGAAAATGAGTTAGGCGTGAAGGGTGATAAACATGGTAGAAGGTGACCGTGACAAAAGGTCGATGCTAGGTTTTAGTGAGTGTTGGCTGGGAAGGGTCGGCAATTGCAGGAACTACGGAGGAGCTAGAGAGTGACATGAGTAGAAAAGGGGGAGAGTTGGATGATATAATTCATCAAATAATGATGCATATTTATAGTATATAGGACAAAAATAATTGGAAATAGATAAAGAAGATAATAATATTCGAATAATTATATATTTTCTAAAATTATATACTCTCGTGATATAACAATTATCAATATTATATCTTAATTAGCATCATACGTGTGGACCATTTTCCCAAGCATTATATTGTATCCTACTTCTAACCTTGCAACATTTTGGCCATTGGACTTCATGCCTCCATTCTTCTTTTCATCTCGGCTAATCTTCATGTTACCTGTATAATCTCCATGCTACACAAGCTTTCAGTACTACTAATATTCTTAGGTGAAAATTAATATTATACTTTTATTTCTTTTCTAACTCACACACACCTGTGTGTGCTAGGCCTGGAACTTAAGACATTGCTGACGGAGATAAAACAACTAACCACTAAACTAAGTAGGCACATGAGTTGAGGTCAAATTTTAGTTTATTTCACTGCTTTACTTTGATTAAGTAACCTGTTCTTTAAAAAATTTCAGTTCCTTATAAGTTTTGAATGTCTTCTTACAAAACTGTTGGAATGCAGGCATGATGTTAAATACTAATCCTTGATATTTGGCTTGTAATATTGATTTTCATGTACTAATGTTATGCTAATCTCCTACCCTCAAGCAGCCAATATTCAGGACATGCAGAACATAGGAGTTTCAACACCAACTCTGCAGGAATGGTGCAACGCTGATGCTTGATTTATTGGTATTGTTTTGTTCTGTAGCTGATCAATCATATAGTTAAGAACTTGGGACATTTACATATATACTACCCAATTCTTCTGTGTTTACATATCTAACTCATAAGCTTTATTTTTTTCCATATCATCCGAATATTTTATATTACATAAAAAATGTCACCATTTTTGCTCTTAAAAAGTGAAATACACCTTTTCATACACGGGCTGCTAATGAGGTGTATGGTGATATGACGACCGGTGGTTGGGCGTCCGGACGTGCGGCGAAAGACGCAATATTTTCTCCAAAGATTGTGTATTGAATGTGGTGGTCAAAATATTTTAATTTATAACATATTGATTGAAAATAATTTAATCTCAAAAGTTGTATTTTATTAACCTACACTTAAAAAAAAAAAATCTAAATTAAAAATGGACGATAATGAAATTTAAAAAATAATAATAATATTTAGTATTTATCTCACTAAATGGGATCGTCTGCATGAATCCTTTCATGTCATGATAGATGATTTTAATTAGAATATTCTACTCGATATTGTTTCTAATTATTCTACTGCTAATCTCATTTAATGTTCTTCACAAACGCAATCGGTCTGTCTTTTGGTATTTGTTCATCATACTCTATTTCAATTATTAGGCATTACAAGAAATGTAATTTTAAAAAATATAATATAAATAATGACTTTAATAGTATTTAACATAACGAATTTAGAAAAAATGTCCTTAAAAAAATGAAATGAAAATTAGTGTGATGTCTCATTATAATCATTATTAATTTAATACGTTTGCTACTTATTTTCTTTGAAAAATATAAATAAAAATTAATTTTAAATAAAATTTCTCAAATAAATAATATCTTGTATTTATAGATTATTTATGGACTGTTGTTTGAATTTTGTTCGTGTTTGGATTTAATTTAAGTCGACATTTGAGATTTATTGAAAGCACATTTGGATATGATTCAAATCTTGTTCAAATGCCACTGTCCGAACATCGTCAAACGAAGGTTATTAGGAAAGGCCACAATGATACAAACTATGGGGGTGAGAGTTCATGGGAATGCTGATGGTTCACAATTCATGAGTAGGTTTGAATCTTTTGCTAAAATGTATTCTTACCTCGATGGGGATGAATTGTTGGGGATGACATTGGAAAACTAACAACACTGAGTAAAGTACCGCACGATCGTGCTCACTTATGAAGGTACCACGAGTGTTGAAGGTTGATAAATTGAGAACGAAACAATAGAACCAACAATATGGGATAGTAGATGTTTTTACGATAGGGCTCAAAGTGTGAAGTATCACATTACTAGCATTATGTGATAGGGCTCATTGAGAAGGAAGCTATGACTCCACTTCTAAGGGTTTGTTTGGGGTGGCGGGGCGACACCGCACCACAGTATTGTCTGTTTGGATAAACTGCGTTTTGCAGCTTTTTCTAAAAGCTGTCGTGGAAATTTGCATTTTCCCACCGATCATTGCTAGGTGCACAACTCTATTTTTTTTTTTTTTTTAGAAGATTGTAATTGCCACCGTAGCATTTTCAACATTAGATTCTTTTTCAACAGTTTACAACAGCTTTTTAATAAGCCGTAGTTGCCTCAAACATACCCTAAGTTGGGAGTTCACACAATGGAGCTTTTTGGGAAGGAATTTGTGGGATTGTTGGGATAAAGCTCACTTGAACAACATTGTTGAACCTACAAAGATTGAGATAGAGTTTGAACGAAGATTCAAACAACAATAGAATCAAATTTTATTTAATATTAGATTTTAAATAAATTAAACATAATTTTTGTATGCTTATCTTCTTTTTAATATATATTCTAGTATATCTAATCATACACACACATATATATAAAAGATTTTGAACTCAGAATGATTTAAAGCTTAGTCTCTCAACAATGAGATGAAGATAGCTTGCATGGTATGCATCTATTCGATAAAAGGTTCAAGAAAACAATGTCAACTATTATCTCTAAGAATTCATTTTTTATATTTAAGCACAGAATTACTTAGGAGCTAGATTTGTAAATTTATATGTTTTAGGTACTATAAATGTAATTTCCCCAATCACAGATTGCTCCGGCGGAACCCTCGTGAGAGACATCCACTGCTGACCAATCGCCACTATCCGACAGGTTTTCTCGTGCCGCGCCTCAACCACCACCGCCGTCAACCTCCCTCTATCCTCCACAATCTTCGCCTCGATTTCCACTTCATCGTGCACAAAAATCCAAATCCCTTTTCATACATAATATACTTGTGGACCATTTTCCTAATTTTTTTCTCGATGTGATATGATAATTTTGGCTAGTCATTTTATTGGATAGAATAATATGTCAAAATTAAGAGTGTAGATCTAAAAGATATTATTATCTTGAAAGTCGGTGAAATGAAAAGTGACCAACATCTTCTTGGTGATGTTTTATAATAGTAGTAATAATGAATGGTTCAAGCTTGTTGAGGAGCCAAGGAGAATAGTTAGATGCTTGCCATTTTGAGATCTAGAGTGTCACTGCTATCTAGAGGGTAGCATAAAACTGATGGAATTTGTCGTGTGATTCAATGAGAAATCAAAAGCTTTTCATCAAAGACGATGGTTGATACTATTAAATTTAATGGTGATACTTGTAATGGAGGATTTTTTCCATAAGTTGAGATATTATAGTCACAATATTGATAGTAAAGAGAATTGAGGATAAACTTAAATCATGAATGGAAGGAAGGTCATGTCTTGATTGTTCGTGTAACGAGTAAGCATAGGTAGTGAGAGAACATATAAGGTGGAGAGCGGCATCAATGCGAAGAGCTGCAGAAGAAACAACAAGGAGTCTTGATAGGGTTTCTTTGCGGGTGTCATAAGAGTGTTACTGTCTAGGGGTGTGGATTGCAAGAAGTGAAACGAGCCAGAGGTTCTCCGTTTCGTCGGAGGGGTGTGATAGTGAACAGTTGAGAATGAGTTAGGCGTGAAGGGTGACCAGCATGGTAGAAGGTGACTGACAAAGAGGGCGATGCTAGGAGTTTGTGATTGTTGGCCAGGGAGAGTGCGAGACACAAAGTGACATGGAAAAAAGTGGGGACATAATTCATCAAATAATGATGCATATTTATAGGCGTATAGAACAAAAATAATTGGAAATACATAAATAAGATAATGACTAATATTAGAATATAAATATATATTTCCTCAAATTATATACTCTCATAATATAACAATTATCAATATTATATCTTAATTAGCATCATACGTGGGGACCATTTTCCCAAGCATTATATCGTATCCTACTTCTAACTTTGCAACATTTTGGCCATTGCACTTTGTGTCTCTATTCTTCTTTCATCTCCGTTAATCTTCATGTTACCTGTATAATCTCCATGCTACACATGCTTTCAGTATTATTAAGGCGAAAATCACTATTATAGTTGTATTTCTTTTCTAACTCAACACACACCTGTGTGTGCTAGGCCTGGAACTTAAGACATTGCTTATGGAGATAGAAAAAACTATTCACTAAACTAAGTAGGTACACGTGTTAAGGTCAAATTTACTTTATTTCACTGCTTTACTTTCATTAAGTAACCTGCTCTTAGAACATTTCAGTTCATTATATGTTTTAAATGTCTTCTTACAAAACTAATGGAATGCAGGGGCATGATATTATATGCTAATCTTTGATATTTGGCTTGTATTATTGATTTTCGTGTACTAATGTTATGCTAATCTCCTACCCTCAAGCAGCCAATATTCAGGACATGCAGAACACAGGAGTTTCAACACCAACCCTGCAGGAATGGTGCAGCGCTGATGCTTGATTCATTGGTATTGTTTATTTCTGTAGCTGATCAATCATATAGTTAAGAACTTGTGACATTTACATATATACTACCCAATTCTTCTGTATTTACATATCTAGCTCATAAGCTTTATTTTTTACATATCATCCGAAAATTTTATATTACATAAGAAATGTCACTATTCTTGCTCTTAAAAAGTGAAATGCACATTTTCATACATGGGTAAGGTGGTATTATACATAGAAATTGAAGTTTAGGTGCAAGATATGTGTTCCAGGCCATTAGTATCACTATGCTGCTTCTGTTTAATAACTGTAGTTATAATAAATTCATACATCATAAAGAACTCTTGAAGGAAAGATAATAATAATAAAGGGGCATTTACAGACATACCACCCAATTCTTATGTATTTATCATGAATTCTGATATTTGAGTGAGAATTTGAAAATTGGATGAAAGTGGATGGTTGATTTGTAAATAGCTAGTTTCGGGTGATCTGTATGTAAATGTCCCCTGAAGTTTTAGGCTTGGTCCCCTTGGAAATATGGCTAAATTACGTAGAATTTATGGTAAATATCACTAGGTCTACTACAGCTTACATAATCAATAATATCAATCGCTTCAAATATTATAATAGGTAAATTACTAAATTACGTAGAATTCAAACTTTAGGATTAAAATAATATAAATAAATATTATAATCCTTCACGGTTAAGCTTAATTTTGTTTCATTCATTTAATTTTTTATTTTTTCTGGAAGAATTTGAGCCTCTATGATTGGGAAAAATGTTGTGTTTGGACGGCCAATGACTGAGCATCACGTCGTCCGTCAGTGAGATGTATGGTGATGTGGCAACCTGTGGCTGGCGTGTGTCCGGACGAAATATTTTCTCCAAGCATTGTGTATTGAATGCTACGGCCAATCTGTTTTAATTTGTAACATATTAATCGAAAATAAATTAAGTGAGGTTGGCAACATAAATCCTTTCATGCAAAAATTTTACTTGGCTGTTGGCTACTTATCATATAATATATAAATAAGACAGTAAATTAATAATTTAAGATCCATTATAGATATTTTAATTAGAGTATTACACTCGATATTGCTTCTAATTATTATACTGCGTTTAATTTTCATCACAAAAGCAATTGGTCTGTCTTTTGGCATTTGTTCATTCGCTTATTTTCAATTATTAGGCATTGCAAAAAATGTAATTTAAAAAAAAAAGAATATAAATAAGGACTTTAATTTTTTTTTTAAATAAAGAAAGTAAAAAATTGATTTAATGTCTCTTAATAATCACAATTAATTTGATATGCTAGCTAATATAAACAAAAATTAACTTTGACTAAAAATTTTCAAATAATTAATCTCTTTTATTCATGGCTTGTTTATGGACTGTTGTTTGAATTTCGTTCAAGTTCAAATCTTGTTCGAATGCTATTGTTCGAACATCGTCGAGAACGTAGGTTATTAGGAAAGGCAATGATGATACAAACTGTGGGTGAAGAGTTCATGGGAATGATGGTGTTCACAATTCATGAGTAGGTTTGAATCTTTGCTAAATGGTATTGTAACCTCGATGGGGATGAGTTCTTGGAGAAGACATTGGAAAACAAATAACTTCGAGTAAGGACCGCACGGTCGTGCTCACTTATGAAGGCATCACGAGTATTGAAGGTTGATAAAATGAGAATGAAACAATAGAACCAACAATATGTGATAGTAGGTGCTTTTAATGCAGGGCTCGAGATGTGAAGTATCACATTACTAGCATTATGTCATTGAGCTTATTGAGAAAGAAGCTCTGTGTTCACTTCTAAGAGTCCGTTTGAGGAAATGGTGCAGCACCGCATCGTAGTTTTATCTGTTTGGATAAACTGTACTGTGACATCATTTTCAAGAAGTCTCTAAAATCTTTGTTTTCTATCAGTCATGACTAACTGCGGTGACATCTTTCTAACTGTAGTTTTACTTTTTCCAAAAAAAAAATGATTGTACTTACTACTATAATTTTTTGAACATCAAATTATTTTTCAGCAAATTCACAACTATTTTTCAGACCCTACGTTGAGAGTTCACACAATGTAGGGAATAAACTGTGGGATTGTTGGGACCTACAAAGATTGAGATAGAGTTTGAACAAAGATTCTAACCACAATTGAATCAAATTTTTATTTAATGTTACATTTTAAATAAATTAAACATAATTTTTTGTATGCCTATATTTTTTTTTTTATTAATTTTTATATTCAAGTATATCTAATCATACACACACATCATATATAAAATATTTTGAGCTCGGAATGATTTAAAGCTTAATCTCTCAACAATGAGATCAAGATGGCTATAAACGGTTCAGGAAAACAATGTCAACTATTACCTCTAACACTTCATTTTTTATTTTTAATCACAAAATACTTAGGAGCTAGATATGTAAATTTATAAGTTTTAGGTGCTATAGCCGTAACTTCCCCAATCACAGAGAAGAAATATTACATCAGGACTCCGCATTTAGAGCTACATGTGAAGCCTAATAAAATGACTTAATGTGGAAGTGACAAAAAAATAAAAAAACAGCGCGGTAATACGGGGAAATATTCTCCCCGTGTTATTCCACATTATTAAGTGGTATTGTGGTCGTTTTGATGTGTTATTGTGTTATGAGAATATTCTCGGTGTTATAATAACATAATAACACATCAATAACACCTGAATAACACATAATAACATATAAGTAACACGGAATGACACGGGGAGAATATTTGTGTTACTGGGCTGACAGGAGAATATTCTCCCTCGTGTTATTCAGGTTTTATTGTGTGTTATTTATGTGTTATTGTGTGTTATTGTGTTATGAGAATATTCTCTATGTTATAATAATACAATAAAACGTCAATAACATATCAAAATCACCATAATAACACAATACTTAATAAGGCAGCATAACACGGGAGAAATATGTGTTACTGCATCATTTTTTTATTTTTCTGTGAAAATTTCATGTAGAATTATTTTATTGGACTCCACAGGCCCTGATATAATATTTCTTCCAATCACAGATTGCTCCGACGAGACCCTCGTGAGAAAGACATCCACTGCCGGCCAATCGCTACCATCCGGCCGGTTTTCTCATGCCGCACCTCAACCACGACCGCCGTCAGCCTCCCTTTATCCTCCACGATCTTCGCCTCGATTTCTACTTCATCCTGCTCAAAAATCCAGATCCCTAACTCAAACCAACAAACCACAGAAACAGATGATAGAGAAGAGACAAACATACGCCGATCTTAGCACGCGAGAAGAACGAGATGCTGAAATCAACAGAGATCTTAATCTCGCCGACTACCGACATGATCGCCGCCGCGCCGATATCGTCAATTACCGTCGCAATCGCCCCCAGATGCCAATTCCCCTCTTCATCCTGCCATCACCGGACTAGAAATCAATGTTAGAATAGAAAAAAGAGGCCGGCGTGAAATTAGAATTTGGGAGATTCTTAACCGCAACAGAAGCATGAACGCGGTAGGAGCAAAGAGCACGGCCGATGCCGGTGGACGTTAGCTGGAGACCGGAAAGAGGGATTGAGTCGAAAAACACGCCGTTACAGGCATCCATGCTTCCGGGGGCCGGAGATTTCGCAACAATGCCTGCGATCCACTCACGGACCGCCGCCGCATGTTCGCCGGCACCTGTGGGCAGCAACTTGGAGGGATTCCGAGGAGCTGCCATTTTTTTCTGGGAGGAAAGCTTGGGAGGAGGGGAGGGATGGAATTTGTTCACAAACCGACGTTCGAAGCCCGAATTTGTACGCCTCTTTGCGACGAGAAAATTCAGATTTGATCTCTGATCAACTAAAATTTTCCAGAAAGAAAGAATCCCTAAAAATTTGCCACAAATTAACTTTTCTTAAAAATTCTCAAATATGTGAACACTGTCCGATGTGGAATTCGTACAGAGATGAGACAAATACGTCCCCGCTGTATATGGAAAATAAATGCGGCGTTTGGCTGTAATATAAATTTAAGTTAAAAAGTTAAAATAGATCATTGGGTATGGAGATGAAAAACAAAAAAATTGTAATTTCTCAATCAAATTTATTAAATTCAAATTTATGTCGTAAAAAAGATCGATTGTAAAATTAAAAGACTAAAAGACGGAATGTTAAGCATTAGATTTATTTGCAATTTTCTAGTGTTTGATTGGATTTAAATTAAATTCATGACTAAATCCTATTAAAAGCCGTCTAATGTAGGCATTCGACCAATGTGATTCATATTGCACCTAGAACTCCATAAATAAAGCCTTACCCCTTATGATAGGGGAGAAGAGCTTGATGTTTGGAGAAGAGCTGAGCTTGAAGTTTTGAGAATGAGCTGAAGTCCAGTTTCATTATAGCCACCGCCGACTACAATCAACCACTACTTGTCGGCCCTTACAAATCATCATCGACCACCACCACTTCTTTGCGACGAAATCGTTCGTGCATCGACACTGTAATTCAGAAGGTTTTGTAACCCTTTGTCGTATACGGGACAATGAGTCTCTGTAATCAACTTAAGTCGATTTTTACAACAGAGGCCAAACCATGTGATTTTTCCTCTTTCTGGGTTTTCCACGTAAAAACTTTTGGTGTCGCAACTAGTTGCTTTCCTTTATCCGAGTGTGTGTTGAATTCTCGTGCAACACTAATACGATACTCCATTACTCTACCATCAAAAATTTTCTAATACACATTAGTTTGTGCCGTATGTGGGAAAAATACACCGTCCAACACTGTCTTCAACTCTGAGATGTCGAGGCCCATACTTCATTTCATAATGACGTACATCATCCAACTGAAGAAGGAACCTCATTTGCAACTTGAAGATGATCTCTGGAATATTCTTCTATGTGGGGAACAATCTTCACTGTAGTCTCAAAAGGTCATTCACGCTAATGTCCTGGACACGATTGTAGTGGGGTTGTCTTCTCTCATCTTATTCAAACATAGTATTTTACACTTCTTTCAGGATGAGGGGCAACCTTCACTGCAGTCTTGAAAGGTCGTTCACGTTGACGTCCCGGGCACGACTGTGCTAGGTTAGTCATCCCATATTTTGTTTAGACAATAAGTCTTTGAAAACCACTCTTAGACTGAGGGCAACCTTTATCGCAAATAACGCTTCCTCATTCTGCAGCGCCCCCTCACCGTACTAGAACCCCTCTTCAACAAGATCAAGAAACTGATCTCTTCAATGTTCGATACATAGGATGCTTTACAAGTTCGTATTAAAAACTTAAAAGCAACAACTAACGAGTTGTCAAATATTTCTTGAATAAAGCTGCAACCATATTTTTCCGTTGTGACCAACACGCCAGTCTTGAGAAACACAAAACATCACCGATACCTCATTTTGGGCTTAATTGATCCTAGGGGGTCGTGATTATACTTCTTCCTTCATAGGCTACAGTCATTAAGCATAAGCTTCCAGCCTCAGATAGGTAAAAATTATTAGTGATTTTCCTTCGACAAATTTTATAACAGGTTACTGTCATTAAGAAAAAGCTTCAACCAGCAACTTAGGATAGGTTAACCGTCCTGAGTAGATTTCATATGACTTTATCCATACAGGTTAATGTCGTTGAGCATCCCCGATTATATAACCCGGGACGGGTCTTACAACATTAGTAGATTCTCCTTTCAAATATGCTCCAGTGTAGGCTACTGTCATCAGACAGATGCACTTCGACTAACAGTTTGGGAAAAGTCAAACATTTGCAGTGGTAGAGAAGGTCTCCACTGGTACTGCTAAAAATCAAACCCCAAGAGACAAGACTCGATGGGAAGATACAATACCCCTGTAAGTTAAGCCTAAGAGGTAAAACTCTATAGAAAACTCTCATGCTCCTAGAAGTGGAGCCCTGGAGACAAGTTTCGATGAGAAGCCATCATGCCCCTGAAAGTCGAGCCCAAGTGGTAATAATTGATGGGAAGATACGTTACCCCTGGAAGTCAAGCCTAATACGCAAAACTTGATGAGAAGCTACCATGCCCCTGAAAGTCAAGCTAAAGTTGCAAGACTCACTGGGAAGATATATTACTCATGAAAGTTGAGCCTAAGAGGCAAAACTAAATGAGAAGATATCATGTCCCTTGAAGTCAAGTTTCAAAGATAACTCAATGGGAAGATCTGGTACCCCTAAAAGTCAAGCCCGGGTGGCAAGACTCGAGAGGAAGCTACCATGCCCTTGGAAAATGAGACCAAAAGGCAAGTCTCGATGTGTTAGTAGTGGACAATGTCATCATTTCTTTGGATAATATTAAATTTATGTGTAAATCCAAAATCATTTGGAAGCTTTACAATGCTAACTCCTATCTTTCTAGCTGGTGTTTATCTCATTGTGGCTCTATATGTGGTACTAACCCTACCTCCATTTGGAAAGATCTTGGTAAATTTGCTAGAAAGATGAGAAGTTTTTTATCTTTCCATGTTAATATCAATAGTCATTTTTTCTTTTTTCATTATCCTTTGATTCATGGTTTGTCCTTAAATAAGAACTTTGAGGATGCAATTTTTAACTAGTTTAATCGTTCTAAGAATGGAACTTGGTTACTTACTCAAAATAATAATACCCTTCTTTTATGTATTGATGACATTGCAATATTACAAATGGTGTTAATTGTTTGTGAAACAATACAAGACCTAATTCTCATATGGTTGCTTATTTCTCTTTATATGATTATTTTCGTAGTGTGTATTGGTTCAAACCCATTTGATTTAAAGGTTTTTTTTAAAGTTTGCCCTTCACATTTGGAAGATTGTTCATAAAGCTTTAAAGACTTGTAGCATTCTTTCCTTAGGAGAATTAATGTTAATTCTACTTGTGTTTTACGTCTTGATGGTATGGATCTCATAACCAACTTTTCCTCAATAAATGCATTACCAATGGTAATTCTTTTATTGCCCCTAGCAATATTTTTAATTTCTTTATCATTCAGATAACATTCAATTTAGAATTAAAAAATGAACCCATTTGGTTTTAAAAAAAAAAAACTTCAAAATTTTTAAAATGAGTATTCTGCTATGGAGTCGTTGAGTAAACATATTCACTAAATGATTTTTTATAAGAGTAGAAAGTAAAAACTTAAAACTTACATTCCTGATTTAATCATGAGTATTTATAATATCTAAGTTAGAGTTCCTTACGAGCTTTATTGTTTGCCTTCTTCATTTTCAAGCTCTATAAGATTTGGCTGTAATGTTTTAATTAATTTCTCATTTCTTTTTCTATTCTTTGGATGTATTTGTTTAAAATAATTTTTTTCAAAGTTACTCAACCATTATGGAATGTCACTTTACATTTATTGTTCTTGTGATATTTCCTAGTCTATCTAGATAGGTCTACATTGGAGTCTAAAGGTCTCCGTTTGAGTAGAACTAAAACTGAATACATAGAATGTAATTTTAGTAATAGTAGCTCCAGTGAGAGAAGTGTAACTTTGGGCGATCAAATTATTAAAAGTTGTGAACAATTTAGATATCTCAGATCCATTATTCAAAGCGATGGTGATATAGATGAGGATGTTAATAGTAGAATTCAGGTTGGTTGGTTGAAGTGGAGGAATGCGTCCGATCTATTGTGTGATAGAAAAGTACCGCTTAGACTGAAAGGAAAATTTTATAAGATGGTGGTGAGACCTGCAATGCTCTATGGTGCTGAATGTTGACCTTTAAAAGAAAAGCATAATGCTAAGTTAAGTGTTGCTGAGATGAGAATGATTAGGTGGATGAGTGGCTTTACACTTAGAGACAAAATGTGAAATGAATATATCCATAATAGGGTTGGTGTTGCACTAGTGACAGACAAAATTAGAGAGAGTCGCGTTAGATGGTTTGGTCACATTAAACGTCGATCACCTGATGACCCGATAAGGAGAGTAGATGTTTTAGATTCAACTTATGTTAAGAAAGGCAGAGGTAGACCTAGGAAGACTTGGGCTTATTGCATAAAAAATGTGTTGTGAAATTTAAAGCGAACAAATGTGTAAGAATTGACACAAAACCAAAAGAAAACACAGAGATTTAACGATGTTCGGCAAAGATATGCCTACGTCCTCGAGAGCAGAGAGGCGAATTCACTATTTCAGAAGTTACGTAGTTCGGTTCAAACATACCCATAGGGTTACACCTTTATTTATACAAACCAAGAAAGTGGTAGGTGGGGGTAGGTGAGTGGTAGGTGAGATGTGGTAGGTGAGCGGTAGATGAGATGTGGTAGGTGAGCGGTAGGTGGGAAGGTAGGTGAGCGGTAGGAAAGCCATCTTAATTAGGAAGCTAATTAACATGTGGTGGACCGGGTCTCCACATTATCCAACAAAATGATCTTAATTTATTAGAATTAAATGAAAATTTGACATTAAAAGGACGCAATGGAGAAAAAAGATTCATGTAGCCAACCCCACTTAGTGGGATTAAGGCTTTGTTGTTGTTGTTTAATATTAGGTTGTCTCTTTTCATTCTTACTTTGTCATTTGGGTTTCTTTTTTGGGATCTTTAGTTGTTGTTATGAATTTTGTTGATCAAATTATTTTGCTATTTCCATTTGGTTTTCTTATTTGTGAGCTATGATATTTGCCAGCCTCCTATTGAATGTCAGCTGATTTGACGAGAATTGTCTTTGCACTATTTCTATCTTTGGATGAATTCTTCTATCATTTTTCTCACAAATGCCTCAATAATTTTTGAAATTTATATATCATCTTTTTTTTATGATTTTCTAGTCAATATGAATGATGTTTCAAATTTCTTTTTTAGATATGCCTCAAAGCTTTTTTTGGTGTTTTTTTTTTTCTTTTTTTAACTTTATATATTTGCTCTAGAAGCTCATCTCTTATTCTCTTACTGTTTGCAGGTTATTTTTCATAGGTTTTTACTCTATTGTTATTTTTTTGATATCAGGTTGTTTTTTTTGTTTCCTTAATTATTGTTGGGTTTCTCTTGTAAGACCTTTGATGGATGTTCTTCACTTTTGTTTAAGATAATTGCTACTTCCAGCTATTTGTCTTTTTCAAAGTCTTAGAATTTGGTTGCTAGAAGATTGCTTGCTACTATTCATAGAAGTTGATTCTCAAAGCTTTTACGTTGTTGACCGAATCAGTCTTAGACGAGTTGTCTTATCTTTTATTTCTTTATGTCAATTCCTTTCATGGAAGCCAGCTTTTATAAAATTATTGAAGATGATCCTAATTTTTTCTTCCTTTTAGGTTGACTAATTGTTAGTTTTATAATATTTTTTTTTCTTTCTTAATTTATGTTGTCTTGAGTTGATTTGGTTTGTATTTTTTTTCTTTGTCTCATTGCAATTTTAATTTTTAAGTATAATTTGATTGTGACCCTCATTTAGGAAAAAAAAAAAGTTGACTTTAGTATTTAACTCCTTTAAATTTGCTCCTTTTTTTTTTTACTTGTGCCCGCAGTCCAGCTCTCCGCTCCTACCAACTTTTTCTCCCCAGCAAGAAAAATGGCAGTTCAGAATCCGTCCAAGTTGCAGCATGCAGACGCCGGCGAACATCCAGCATCGGCCAACTTGGCGACCTCCGATATTGAAGCGGTGCAAAAGTTGATCGAGTTCATCGTTGCAAAATCTCCGGCCGCCGGAAGTATGGATGCCTGGAACTGCAACTTATTCGACGCCATCCCTCTTTCCGGCCTCCGTATCACGTTCATCGGCGGCGGACGTGCTCTTTGCTCCTACCGCATTCATGCTTCTGTTGCGGTAAAGAAAATGCCAATCTCTAATATCGTAATTTCACACCGGCCACTTTTTTCTACCCAAACCTGATTTCTAACATCGATTTTTGACCTCGTGATGGAAGGACGAAGAGGGGAACTGGCAACTGGGGGCCATGGCGTCGGTGATCGACGACATCTGCGTGGCGGCGATCATGTCGGTGGACGGCAAGGTCAGGATCTCTGTTGATTACAGCATCTCGCTCTTCTCGCGTGCTAAGATCGGAGTATGTTTGTTCCTTCTCTCTCTCTTCTGTTTCTCTGTGATTTGGTTATTTGAGTTAGGGATTTGGATTTTGGAGCAGGATGAAGTGGAAATCGAGACTAAGATGGTGGAGGATAATGCGAGGCTGACGGCGGTGGTGGTCGAGGTGCGGAATAAGAAAACCGGTCTGATCGTCGCTGTCGGCCGGCAATGGATGTCTTTCACTCGGACCCTCCATCGTAGCCGTTTGTGACGAGATTATTGCATTAGGACACCCGAAAAATTTACATCAGGTGTTCAATAATAGTGAACCATATGACAATTTGAGCCCACTGAGGGTCGGGTTGACACTTGTCATCCTTTCATTGGACACCTGATGCAAATTTATGTTAGGAGTCCTGATATAATAATTTTTTCATTTGTAATATTTTAAATGCCAATGAAGGAGAAAATATTATATCAGGACTTCGCACGTAGAGTTACATGCGGAGTCCAGTGAAATCACGTCACGTGACGTGTGACAAAAAAAAAAAGTCCGTTAACGCAGTGAATGTTTCCCTGTGTTATTTCGCATTATTCAGATGTTATTATGTATTATTCAGATGTTACTCATGTGATATTCTGTTCAGAGAATATTTCCGGTGTTATAATAACATAATAACACATCAATAACACATGAATAACACACAATACCACTTTAATAACGCGGAATAACACGAGAAGAATATTTTTGTGTTACCGAGCGATTTTTTTTTCTTTACGTGACGCGATTTCATTCTACATGCGGAGTCCTGATGTAATATTTTCTCCCAATGAAGGGTCTGTTTGGGCAATAAACTGTTGTAAAATAATCCACTGCTTAATAAATTATGGTGACTATTACAATTTTTTTCTTTTAAAAAATCATATTATAGTTAGAAAGCCACCACGACGACTAGTCAGGAACGATATGCAAACGTTGATTTCAGCAGTTTGAAAACACAACTTTTTAAAAAAGCTACCAAAATGCAGTTTATCCAAACGGATCTGAATGCATTTTCAAAACGTATTCGCATTAAATAAACTGCCCTAAACGGGCCGAAGTATAATATGTATTTCTAATTCATAATTTTAGGACGAGAGATTATATCATCTATCATTGTATCATGACTAAGTATGTTGTTGGGGGTTATTTGGTTACTTTATTGAATTTTTTAGATTTAGGATCCTTTATTTGCCTTCAATTCCGTTTAAACCTTGTTATTATTTGGTTCAAACTTATATTTATTGGTGATTTGATCCAAGGTTGAAGTTGAACCAAGTTTGAACAACTTAGTGTATACGTGAGTGATATGTGTGGTCCATGAAAATGAGAGTTTATCTCTTCATTTGGGTAACTATATTAAAAAAAAATTTTTTTGTGCATATTTTTTTAAGAAAATAAATAACTAACAGTTACAATTATTATGAGGCATATAAAATTAATTTTCATTTTAAAAAAGATTATATCTGATATATCACGAAAAAAAAAACACGATCAAAGATAAATTTTATAAGATAATTATCAAATTGAAGACTACTGGAGCTTTGATTTCCGCAAATTTATAATCAAACTGAATATATCGATAATTTAAATCCAATGATTGTAAACATATTTCAATCTCACACATATGAGCTGATCAAGCATTTGAAGCATGATTGAAAGTGTCAATTGATATTCCAAGCTTGGCATGGAAAAAAATAAACTCCAACATACTTAAAAAAACTCATGATGCAAATCCCGAGGAAATTATAGAGGAGAATCTTAAAATAGCAAATTAGGACGAAATTATGGAGGAGGATTTCAAAGCAGCGACAAATTAGGAAGGACGATGAAATTAAATTCAAAATTCAAAATCAGCAAAAGAAGTTTAATCTCGAAGGACGATAAATCTAAATTCAAAATTCAAAATCAGCAAAAAGAGTTTTTGGAAATTACGTTTTTAGAAGTTTAATTAAATGGTTACGTTTTATAAGTTTAATTAAAGTTAATTATTTAGATTCAATTATGTTTTTCTTCCATATTTGTTATGTGTTTATTTGCTTTATTAATGTAATTTTTTATAGTTCATTACTTTCCCAGTTGGGATGGGAGGATTGTAATATGATTTTATCTAAAAAGAAAAGAAGAGGACAATGGTTATTGCTGCTAATTCATGATTTTCAAATTTTATTGGTGAGTTTCTAACACTGTAGAATGATTCTGCATCAGCTCATCTCTTGAGTTCAACGAGATATTAAACCTCAGAGTTAGGGACCAACTCAATTTTGATATCATTACGATACTTAAATGTTGAATAAATAACTCACCAACAATCCGACAGGTTTTAGCTAATTGATTTATCAAAATGTTGCTCTAAAGACTCTATAAATATAATCTCATTTTCAACATGAAGAGGGGGAGAGTTAAAAGCTAAGTTTACACAATTGAACAGAACGAGAAGCAACAACATCTAAAGCATGTCATAGACCATCACTGACAATTTAATACCGAAGTTAACCCAAATTACGACGCAAGACAAAAAATATTATTACTGAATAAAAATGATGATACAATTAAGATTCAGAAGAAAGCAAAATAATCCTACGAAGCAAAAGTGCAAAACAACACAATAATGAAGGAACAACAAGCTTGACTAGGTGGGAGTCCGGGTGTTGGATGAGGTAGGTAGCTACGGTGAAGGCCAGAGAGGCGTCTGGAAGGAGGTCGATGCGAACAGAAACAGCGGGAGAGGATTCATGCAAGAGGGAAGTGTTGAGGAAGGTGGAGGCCGGTCCACCGTGATTTTGGAAAATCATTAAGTTGTTAATTATGTGTTAATTACATTTGTAATTAAAGCTTCCCGCTTCTTCTCTTATGCATCCCGCCTTTCCTTATTATTTCGGGAATTGAAGCTTACCTAAATGGGACGAACAAGAAGACTTATAACTACACCTTCGAGTCTCCTTTAGATGTGATTCCGCCTAGCGTTGGTTCTTGAAAGAAAGGATCGAGAAGATATGCTCCCTGGATTCCTTCGGCGTGGGTGCATATGAGAAGCAGAAGAGTTACGGGGAGAAGGTATAACAAGGCTGCTCTCGATTTTCTATTTTTCTGCTAGGTGGCTTCTCCAAGGTGTTTGGCTTTACGGTGGAGAGAAGGATTCACAAAGCTTGGTACTCCTCCAAATCTACTTTGACGACTGGATATATCTCGGGTAGAGAGATAGAGAGAGAAGGAAGAGAGAGAAAGTGTTAATTCTCGAGCTAATAAAATCTTCTGCAACTCCGTGAATGTAGGTAATTTGTCGAACCACATAAATCTGTGTGTTTTTGTTGTGCTTTTCTTCTTTGTGAATTTCTCGTTCCGTTTTTCACTTTATTGACATCGTCTTTCACAACAAAAGGTATCAGAGCCGTGGTTTAAGGCTGAGAGAAAATGATGATTGGAGACGAAGTGATGGCATCAGAGATCGATAAATTTAATGACACATATTTTGGTTACTGGAGGATGCAGATAGAGGGCTACCTCTATGGAAAGAAACTTCACCTGCCTTTACTAGGAATGATATCAGAAAAGATGAACGAGGCAGAATGAAATCTATTGGATCGACAAGTTCTAGAGGTTATTCGATTAACCCTGTCAAGATACATTGCAAACAATGTCATCAAGAAGAGGGCTATTGCAAATCTCATGGTAACATTATCAAGTATATTTGAAAAGTCATCGGCAAATAACAAGGTGCACTTGATGAAAAAGTTATGCAATTTGAAAATTGCGGAGGATACCTCTGTTGCACAACATCTGAATGATTTCAATACTATCATAAATCAATCTTAGTGTGTGAAAATTGATTTTGACGATGAGATGCGTGCGCTGATATTATTGGCTTCATTGCCAAATAGTTGGGAAGTCATGAGAATAGCAGTTAACAGTTCTACAGGTAAATATAAACTGAAATATGATGATATTTATGATTTAATTTTGGCTGAGTAGGTGCGGAGGAAAGATTCTGGTGAGACTTTAGGTTTAAAGTCAGCACTGAATGTTGATTCCAACGGGAGATCACAAAACTGGCCACATAAAAAGGAACTCCAGGAATCCCAAGAAGAAGAAAAATGATAGTGTTAATGCTGTAACTGAATAAATACAGGATGCGCTATACTCGCAGTTCACAATTCTGTTGATGACTGGATACTAGATTCAGGGGCTTCCTTCTATACATCTTCTCATCTGGAGTTAATGTAGAATTATGTTGCAAGTGACTTTGGTAATGTATATCTAGCTGAAGGAAAAGCTCTGAATGTGGTAGGGATGAGAGACATTGATATTGCACTCCCTAACAAGAACAAATAGACTCTGCAAAAGGTCATGCACATTCCTGAGTTGAAGAAAAAACCTCAATTCTATTGGGCACCTCAAAGAGAGTGGTCCAGTAGTGTTCTCAGATATCACCTGGAAGGTTACCAAAGAAACATTAGACTGGCTCAGGGTAAGAAAACTGACACAATATATATGACTACAAGTTTACTCAACACTGTTGCTACTACAATTGCAGAGAGCACGACGAATCTGCGACATTGCCGGCTTGTTCAAATGAGTCAGAGTTATGAAGAAATCTTGCAATATGAAAATTCGAGCAAGTAGGAGTTGGCCATGAAAGAGGGGACGGATTCCCTATTAAGGAAACAGACTTGGGAGCCGACAAAACTTCGTTAAGGAGGAAGGCACTTCACGACAAGTGGGTGTACCGGGTAAAAACTGAGCTTGATGAAAGTAAAATGTACATGACTAGACTAGTTTAAAAAGGCTTTCAGCAGAGGCATGATATTGCTCATGTAGTGAGAGTTGTAAGCAGAAACTGAGTAACTCAGAAAAGAGCTTGGAGGCACAAGACTATGTTGACGCTGATATATCAACTAAGGGTGTTAATCTTGACAAACTAAAGTTGTACGCAACTTCATTTGATCTTCTAGCTTGAAGGCAGAGGCTTTGAGTTGCGGAGGTGGAGGATATCAAATTTGAGGAAAAGGACGACGCAGTCAGTGGATAGCACAATTAGTATCCCGGTCTCCATGTGGGAGAATTATTGAGAAAGGCGGAGCCCGGTCCAATGTGATTTTGGAAAATCATTAAGTTGTTAATTATGTGTTAATTACCTTTTTAATTAAAGCTTCCCGCTTCTTCCCTTATGTATCCCACCTTTCCCTTCTGTTATTTCGTAAATTGAAGCTTACCTAAATGGGCTGCACATGATTGGGTTTTTTAATTTCTCATTTATATTTTCTTCATAAATCTTCCCTTATGTATCCCACCTTTACCTTTGGAGTCAGTAGAAGTCAGCGGATCACTTGAAGGAACACTTCAGATAAGTATTTGTACTTTGGTTCAAAATTTATAAATATGTTTTGTTGTGTTATTTCAATTTGTTTTGAGTAGTTAGTTAACTTTCTCCTTTCAACTATGAAAATATAATAAATTAATTAAATTTTATAGGAGAATTAAATTTAAAATATTTTAAAACATTGTGATGATATTAATATCTGATCTTAGTTTACCTTTTAAATTGGTCATTTAAATTGTTAAAATCTGTTGAAGAATTTTGAGACCTATCCAGAGATAAATTCTTAACTTGTAAATATCATATGAATCCTTAGGTAATCGCAGGCTATACGCGGATTATCTAAGGTGAAGTGCAAATAAATAGAAATATATTATTTATTGGGCGTAAAATTAATTAGTTTTTAGAGTGACAAACTAAATTCTAATAATTTGGTTTATAGAAAGGGAACAAGTCACTGGTAGGGCCGACTATAGCCACTCTTAGACATCTAGTAGTGTGAGCCTAGATTAACCCATTCTACTAATAAAACATCCCGAACCGATCTATATATTAGTCAATGTTCTTTGCACCTGGACCAAAGGGTAAAGAATATAAATGCTTCAATTTGACACAATACCATAATCTAAATTCCCTACGAAAGATAAATATTTTATAAATCTTGGATTAGTTGAAAAGGAGAAAGTCATTTTTATACTTGCATTGAATTTTAATTATTGCTTACTTTATTTTATTACTGCTTACTGCTTACTTGCATATAGTAAAAATTGTTAGTTAATTAAATTTGAAATATATATATATATATATATAAGTATATATAAATTGAATTTAATTTGAAAATTTCAAAATATTTCTTACATTTCTTACTTTTTATAAATTTACTTATCATCTGTGCGATCGATAACTGGGACTCCACTAGAGCCTCGTATTACTTGAACGATACGTATACTTGCGTTTAAAATTGTAACTTTCACGATAATTATTATAAAATCTAAATATAAAGTAATAAAAGTAAACCTCGCACATCAAATTTTTGAAGACATTTACCAGGAACTAAATATTCTAAAAAGTGGTATCAAATTCTTGTATTTCAAAGCATATATAAAGTCGCATCGCATCAAGTTTTTGGCGCCGTTGCCGGGGATATAATAAAAAAATATATAAAAAGTAAAGAAAGTAAAAACATAAAAACATAAACATAAAAAAAAAAAATTAATTTTATGCGTAATTCTGGATATGAAGGATTACTACCTTTTGATTTTGAATTAGAAATAACAATTAAAAGAATTAAAAAAGGAAAATAAATTTCAAAACATCAAGAAATGGCTAACTTACATAACAATAGTCAAAATCCAATCGAAATTAATGAAAAAAATATTTATAAACCATTAAGGGAATATGCAGACCCTACAACTAATGAACTTCATTTTAGTATTCAAATTCCAGCTGTAGATGCTAATTCTTTTGAGCTTAAACCTTCTATTATTCAAATGGTTCAAAATAATCAATTTGGAGGAAGACCTAATGAGGATCTAAATTTACATCTTACTAGTTTTTTAGAACTTTGTACTACCTTTAAATATAATAATGTTTCTGATAATGTTATTAAGCTTAGACTCTTTCCTTTTTCCTTAAAAGATAAAGCAAAGATGTGGCTTAATTCATTAGCAACTTGTTATATTAAAACATGGGCAGATATGACACAAAAATTCCTTGCTAAATATTTTCCTCCTTCTAAAACAGCTAAATTGAGAAATGATATTACTTCATATATGCAATTTGATGGAGAAACAATTTATGAAGCTTGGGAAAGATTTAGAGAACTATTAAGAAAATGTCCTCATCATGCTTTACCAGATTGGTTAATTATTTAAACATTTTATAATGGACTTATTGTATCACTTAGATCTATTATTGATGCTGCTGCTGGTGGTTTTTTAATGGCTAAGACATTTGAAGAAGCCTACACTTTAATTGAAGAAATGACTAATAATAATTTTCAATGGCCTTTTGAAAGGGTTAATCCTAAAAGAATGGCCAATATTTAAGATAAGTAGGCCTTTTCTATTTTAGTTTCACAAGTGGCTGCGATATCTAAGAAATTAGATAATTTTGCTATTAATATATTGCATGTAAGTAATGACAATTCTGCAAATTCTAATGATTCTCAAACAATAGAAACTTTGCAAACTATTGCTAGTAAAACTAATAACCCTTATTCTAATTATTATAATTCTGGTTGGAAAAATCATCTTAATTTTAATTGGAGTAATGGACATCAAGTTAATCCAAATTGGAACAATCTAGGAAATTCAAACTATAGACCAACTTATCCTCCTAGTTATAACAATCAGCAAAAAAAGTTGTCTGTAGAAGAATTGATATTGTAACTAAGCAATCAGCTACAAAGTCAAAACACTACTATTCGTAATATTGAGAATCAGATGAGTCAAATCGCTAATTTCATTAATTACAGACCACAAGGAACACTGCCTAGCAATGTTGAAATTAATCCTAAAGGATCTGAAGAAGAACATGAACAAGCAAAAGCTGTACAGCTCAGAAGTGGAAAGGAATTAAAAGAGAAAATACGGAATAAGATTGAAAAAGAGAAAGAAGTTGAAGAGATTGAAAAACCTAAAGATACCATTTTTCCAAGTAAAGATCAGACTGTTGTACCTATTGAAGTAGAAGTTGAAAGACCACCACCACCTTTTCCTCAAAGACTTAAACAACAAAAGCTTGACGATCAATTTTCTAAGTTCTTTGAAATTTTTAAGAAACTTACCATCAACATTCCTTTTGCTGAAGCTTTGGAGCAAATGCCAAGCTATGCAAAATTTATGAAGGATATTTTAAGTAAGAAGAGAAAATTTGAAGCTTATGAAACGATTGCATTAAGTGAAGAATGTAGTGCAATAATTCAGAAGAAATTACCTTAGAAACTTAAAGATCCTGGAAGTTTCACTATACAATGTGCTATTGGAGAAAAATTCTATAGAAAAGCCTTATGTGATTTAGGAGCAAGTATTAATCTCATGTCATTTTCAATCTTTTGAATGTTAGGTTTAGGAGAGATTTCTCCTACCACTGTAACTCTTCAGTTAGCTGATCGATCGATCACTTATCCTAAAAGAGTTATAGAGGATGTTCTTGTTAAGGTAGATAAATTTATCTTCCCTGTGGATTTCATTGTTCTAGATATGAAAGAAGATAAAGAAATACCTATCATTTTAGGGAGACATTTTCTAGCTACCGGACGAGCTATGATTGATGTGCAAAAAGGAGAATTAACGATGAGAGTTAGTGATCAAGAGATAATATTTAATGTTCTGAAATCAATGAGGTATCCTGATAAAGAAAAATGCTATCAGATGGATTTTTTGATTATATAATTGAAAAGCATTATCAAGAAAAATGTAAGGTCATTTCTGATGATAAAGATAAAGAATCTATGTTATATAATGAGTCTTTAAATGAAGAAAATTTATTTGAAGAAACTCATTATATTCATGAAACCTGGGAAATTTTAGACACAACTAAAAATGATATACTTTTACTCTCAATTGAAAAAACCTCTAAATTGAAATTAAAAATGTTACCTGCACATTTAAAGTATGCTTTTCTTGAAAATTCATCAACTTTACATGTAATTATATCTTTATAATTAAGCAAAGATCAAGAAGAGAAATTAATATGAGTTCTGAAGAATTATAAGAAAGCTTTTGGTTGGACTATTGCAGATATAAAAGGAATAAACCCTTCAATCTGTATGCATAGAATTTTAATGGAAGAAAATTGTAAACCTACTATTGAACCTCAAAGAAGATTAAACCCAATTATAAAAGAGGTTGTCAAGAAAGAGATTTTGAAATGGTTAGATGCTGGAATTATTTATCCTATTTCGGATAGCCAATGGGTGAGTCTTATTCATTGTGTTCCGAAGAAAGGAGGAGTAACTGTCATTGTTAATGAAAAAAATGAATTAATCCCAACAAGACAAGTTACTGGATAGCAAATTTGCATTGATTATCGAAAATTAAACAACACCACTAGAAAGGATCATTTTCTTTTACCTTTCTTGGATCAAATGCTGGATAAACTAGCTGAACATTCATATTTATGTTTTCTGGATGGATATTATGGTTATCATCAATTACTCGTTGCTCCTGAGGTTCAAGAAAAGACAACATTTACTAGTCCTTATGGAACATTTGCCTTTAGAAGAATGCCTTTCAGTTTATGCAATGCACCTGCAACTTTTCAAAGATGTATGATGTCAATATTCTGTGATTTGATTGATAAAGGAATTAAAATATTTGTGGACGATTTTTCAATTTTTGGAACTTCTTTTGAATCTTGCTTGGAAAATATAATGAAATTTTTGAATAGATGTAGAAACAAATTTAGTTCTAAATTGGGAAAAATGTCAATTTATGGTCAAAGAATGAATTTTACTTGGACATAAAGTTTCATAAATAGGAATGGAAGTTGATTAAACAAATGTGAAAATTATTGCTGAACTGCAATCACCTACTACTGTTATTGATGTGAGAAGTTTTCTGGGTCATGCTGGATTTTATAGGAGATATATAAAGGATTTTTCTAAAATTGCTAAACCTCTTTGTCATTTATTGGAAAAAGAAGCTAAATTTGAATTTAATGAAGATTGTGTGAATGCGTTCAATGTTCTAAAAGAAAAATTAATCACTGCACCTGTCATTGTTGCACCTGATTGGAATAAACCTTTTGAATTAATGTGTGATGCAAGTGATTATGCAATCAGAGCTGTATTATGACAAAAATATGAGAAAATTTTCAAAATTATATACGATACTAGCAAAACTCTTACTGAAACTCAAATAAATTACACTACTATTGAAAAAGAGCTTTTAGCAATAGTATATGTCTTTGATAAATTTAGACCATATCTTCTTGGAATAAAATGTATCGTGCATACTGATCATTCTGCTATTAAGTATTTAATGTCTAAAAAGGATGTTAAACCTAGATTGATCAGATGGTTTTTACTCTTACAAGAATTTGATTTTGAAATTGTGAACAGAAAAGGAACTGACAACAAAATTGCTGATCATTTATCAAGAATAAAAAATAATAATGAGAAGATTTATGAAGAAAATATAATTGAGAAATTCCCGGATGAGCAATTATATGTCATTCAAGGATTATAAATGCCTTGGTATGCAGATATAGTTAACTATTTGGTTAGCAATATTTTATCATATGAGTTGAATAGCAAATACATTAAAAAATTCAAGAATGATTGTAAATCATATATTTGGGAAGATCCTCATTTATTTATAATAGGAAGAGATTCTGTGATTCGAATATGTGTACCTTATAAAAAAACTTTTGCAATTATTCAAAAATGTCACGATTCTGAATTTGGAGGACACTTTGGAGTGTATAAAACTCCATTTAAAATTTTAAATTGTGGATTTTATTGGCCTACTTTATTTAAAGATGTTGGACATTATGTGAAAACTTGTGATCAATGTCAAAGAATGTGAAATATATCTAGAAAAGATGAAATGCCTCTAAACTTTATATTAGAAATCAAAATTTTCGATGTATGGGGTTTAGACTTTATTGGACATTTCGTACCATCATCTAGAAAAAATTATATTTTATTAGCAGTTAATTATGTTTCAAAGTGGATCGAAGCTGTAGCTTTACCTAACTGTGATTCCAAAAGTGTTTCGAAATTTTTAAAGAAAATGATTTTTACAAGATTTGGAATGCCTAGGATAATTATCACAGATGGGGAAGTCATTTTAGAAATATAAGAATTCAATCATTACTGAAAAAATTCAGAATTAAACATAAAATTGCAACTGTTTATCATCCTCAAACAAGTGGAATGGCTGAAGTATCAAACATAGAAATTAAAAGAATATTGGAAAAGACTGTTAATCCTAAAAGAACTCACTGGGTTGATAGACTTGATTCTGCATTATGGGCTTATATAACAGCTTATAAGACACCTATCAGAATGTCACCTTAGTGGTTAATTTATGGTAAACATTGTCACTTACCTGTTGAACTTGAACATAAAGCTTATTGGGCGATGAAGGAGTTCAATTATAATTTGAATACTGTAAGAGAAAAACTATTATTACAACTGAATGAAATGAAAGAGATAAGAAATGAGTCTTATAAAAATGCAAGAATTTATAAGGAAAGAATGAAAAAATTGCATGACAAAATGATTTTAAGGAAAATATTCGAGCCTCGACAAGAAGTATTATTATTTAATGCTCGTTTAAAACTTTTTCCTGGAAAATTAAAATCTAAATGGATGAGACCATTTATAATTGAGAAAGTATACCCTTATGAAGCTGTGGATATTAAAGATCCCAAAACTGAAAAAGTATTCAAAGTTAATGGATTAAGACTGAAGCCTTATATGGGAGAAATGAAATTAAATTACAAAGAGGCTTACGAGTTGAGTCTACCCGATTAATTCAATTAATTAGGTCGGGCTAACGACGTTAAACCAAACACTTTGTGGGAGGCAACCCATATTTATTAGTGTGAGTTAAATTATTGCTGTAAGGTTATGCCTTGGTCTTGACTAAATTTTTATATAACTTCTGAAAAATAGAAGACTAACAAGTCTGATTGGCTTAAGCTAAACATTTTCTTGAAATATATAGAATTTGGACTTAGACCACTCCATGTCAAATGTGAGTAAAAAGAAGATCAAGTTAACCTTCGTTTGTGATTGTTTGTGATTTGAATTTTTCGTAATTGTGTTTGTGTGTTGATCATACCCGTTTGTTAGACCTATTTTTACGACCGAAACTTACAAAATTTGATGATAGGCGAATCAGAGTCGATCGAGGTTCTGGTGCCTAGGCGCCAAAAGTTGGCGCCTAAGCACCAGAATGACCTTCGTATCAAAGATCCAGCGCTTAAGCGCCAGATTCCGGCGCCTAAGAGTCACGGTTACAATCGTGGAAAAATCGAAATTCTTCAGTTTTTCACACGAAATCTCTTTATATATGGCCTATTCTTCGTCCCCAATTCCATAGAAACCTTAATTTCGACCAGAGCAATTCATTTTGGAAGTGTTAAGAAGGATTTGGAGGCAATGGATAGAGGAAATCATAGAAATGAGGTAAGAGACAAATCTCCTAAAGATCCTCATCCTTATTTTAATGGTTTTATTGTTGTTATTATGGATGAAATGTTTAGTCGATTGGATAAGATTGAAATGGAACTTCAAAGTATTGGTAATCATCTCCATGAGATGTACCACCAATAGGAACACTTGGAATGGCAAACCAAACTTCAATCTGATCATATGGCTGCCTATCATGACGCTCAAGTAGAAATGTGCGCGAAGAACAAGTGGATTGATGAAAGGATGGCTTTGGAATTTCCAAGGGCGTTGGTGTTTTATCCTTTCGGTCCTAGCGAACTTCATTGCGAAAGAGATGGTAATTGAAGATCAGTGTTAAATAGGTCTTCTATGTGTTTTAGTTATGATCGAGTCTTGTATTAGTGTGTTGAATATTGAATTTGTGTGTTTGCTTAATTGTTCAATTTGTGTTGTTGGATTTGAATGTTTGGTTTAAATATGTTGTTGTTTGTGTTATTTATAAAACTATGAACCTTGATACAGTCTTGTACTAAAATTTATTAAATTTGGAATGGAAATTAAGGATTGGAATTGAAGAATTTGGATACATTTTTGTGAATCTATACTATCATTTTAAATTGATTGTGAAAATGTTTGGAGAATATAAATGGGATTAATACTCTCATAAGAGTAATTAGGAGTCAGATTTGATAAGATTTGGTGGAAAATATAAAATTTAAATTGAATTTTTGGAAAGGCGAGTCTGGCGCCTAAGCGCCAGAATTTGGCACCTAGGCGCCTATTCGGCATGAACCCGAAAACTCATCTTCTTAAACCCCCCACGCCATTTTTGACGCCTACGCTTCCTTCTCTACTGGTTTTCGCGAAAATACCCCCTAGCGATCCCATTTTAAGCCTTATTTCCAAGTTTTTGAGCTTGAAATCACCCGATTTCTTCATCCCGAGGTCAGATCTAAATTCTAAACTCATTATTTTTTATTTTTACCATGGATTTTGCTCTCATTGAGAAAACCCAAAATTTTGGAAAAATTTTGATTTATAAGGTTAAATCCATGAAATTTTTAAGCTTTTTCAAGTTTGAAAAGCTTAAATTAGTTTATTTTCCTAGATTCGTTGAATTTATTTCACGTTTTTCTTTCACATTTAGATGGCACATAAATCTAAGCGAGGAAAGGAACGAGAAAATTTTGATCGTAGCAAGTTCGTCACTGCTGCTGTATACTTCTGATACAATGATTTTGCTACGACTCGGAAATTTATCTCGGAGCGAAGTTTTTATAATCGTGGAGGAAGAATTGAAGAGACAATCGTTGCGCTCAACTAGCAACGATTCTGCTATTTCACTGTTGTTGTCATTATCACGGTTGTTAGAGAGTTTTATGCTAATTTCGTGGATGCTGAAGAATACTAGATTTTCATTCGAGGAGTTGGAGTAGGATTCACTCCTGAATGAATCAATATTTTCTATGGCCTGCCGCCAAATATAGAATGTGATTACTCCAGATTATCTCCATCTGAGGGAGATTTGGATATGATCATTGCCTACCTGACTGATAGTATTGGAGCCTGGAAGATTCAGAATGGAAAAATGGTAAATTTTTCATCTTCTAAGCTTAATGGTATTTCAAAGGCATGACATTACTTTATTTCTGTTCGTCTCCTTCCATCCAATCATTTGAGCGAGGTTACCAAAGATAGAGCTATTCTCAACTACTGCATTCGAGAGGAAGCTCTATTGATTTAGGGAGCATTATTTATGATTCTGTAGAGGCTACTGCTCGTTCTAGCACTTCTATTGGACTTGGTTTTCCATCTCTGATCTATGCTCTATGTCAAAGTGTTGGAGTAGTTGCTGAGCTTTCTATGGAAAAGCTCAAGTCGACAAAGCCTATAGGAAGAGAAAGCGTCAGCATCTATGATCGACTTCGAGGTAAGAGTTCTACTGCACCTTTTGGTTCATTACTTACTTCAGGCAGAGCTTCTACTTCTAGACCATCTACTTCTGCTGAGCCACCATCTACTTTTTGGAAAACCATGCATGATCAGTTTTTAGAGCAGTAGAATGAGTTATTCCTAACTCATTGTAGAGTAGATTCGATAGATAAGAAGATCGATCATCTTTATGAGTATACACAAAGAAGGAGTGATTACGATGCTGAGTATTCTGAGTCTTTAGTGAGATTTCTGAAGGGTGAGCACGATGTTCAGTTCCCTACTTGTCCCAGATTTTCACCATATGTTGATCCAAAGGATATGGAGTTTTCTTTTGGTGATGACGATGATGAAGCTACAGACAATGATTAGTAGCTTGACTTACCTCTGGAGATTGTTGGTTCTGTTTTTTTTAAATGTGTTTCTTGTTTCTTGTGCTGTTTAGTGTGATGTTAGTTGTTAGTGTTTATGTGAACTTTTTATGTTGAAATTGTTTTTAGATTATCTGATGTGTGTTTAAGACTGAAATGTGAATGAATTTTATATAAGTTTATTTCTGTTTCAGCCTACTATTTAGTGTTCATGAATAGTTAGTATGTTTGAATGTTTAAAAAAAAGATTTTTTTTTTAGAAAGTAACTCCTGCTCTGCAAAACTTTTCTATATATGCTTAATCATTTCTGTTATATTCATATTGAAGCATGTGTAGAAGTAGAATTTAGTTTTTCCTTACTACATCATTATTGTACTTAGATTAATTCCTATTTATTTTTTTCTCTCATGCTTTAGAAAATTTCATGATTTATATTTATACTAAAGCTGAAGTTTGGGGGAAGGGAAAACATTTATCAAATTTAAATATTATTTATCCTTAAAGAACTTATATTTTCTTTAAAAATATATTAACATAACATAAGAAATGAAAAATTTGTTTAAGATTACCTAAATTTTTAAATTTTTAAATAATTTAGTAAACTTAACTAAAATTTCAAAAATTTTGATTGATTTTAAGAATATAATTATTTAGCTTAAAGAATAATAAGATCAAAATTTTTCTATTTATAGTAAAGAGAATTGTAATTTTGAAATACTAAGGAATCAAAATTATTGCTTGAAAAAGAAAAGATTAAAATAAGTTTTGAAAAATAATAAATTATTAAAAAGGTCATATTTCTTAAGTAAGAATATATAAGTTTTTGACAATAAGTTAAGGATAGTGAAGTTTAAAATCATTAATAGGCTATCCAAAAATAGTAATCCTCACTTAAAAAAAAAAGAGAAGAAAGAAAAGAGAAAAAAAAAAAGAAGTGAGGAGAAGCTTGAGGAAATGCCTAATAAAAAATTGGCTTCACTTGAATTATCTTATAGGAAGAAAACTGATTACATTTTTAACTTAATTTCTATGTACAAATAATTTAACTAGAAACATATTTCATGAAAATCTTTTTCTTGTAAATATTCTATGTGACCTTAATATGATGAATTACAATTATTCTTGAAAAAATGAAAAATTGGAAGTCATATGATTTGGTAGTTAAATGTTCTTTAATTCTTAAAATTAAACTTAATTAGTGAAGTTTGGTTAATGATTTGCTAAAGCATTTATAAAACAAAAAATTATAAGGAATCTTAAATATTTTAACTTCATTCCAAATGTTATCTATTTTATGTAATTAAAAGAGTTACTTGAGGACAAGTAATGTTTAAGTTTGGGGGAATTTGATCTATCTAAAATATATATATTTTTATGCCTTATTTATTATTCAATTCTTAAGGATATTATGCTTTAATGAAATGTATTTTCATGTTTTTGATGTAGATGATTAAAAAAGAGTCCAAGGAAGAGAAAGAAGGAAAAAGAAGGAAAAAGGAGTAAAATGGAGCAAAATTTTGGAATTATTGGCCTGGCGCTAGAATCCGGCGCTTAAGCGCCAGTTCGATACAAACGTTGTCAAGATTCTTGACGACTTTGGGCAGTTATTTTGACGGTGTTAAGTTGTTATTAGAGCTTCTAGAAGATTGGAAGTTACTCTTAATATATAGGACATGTGATACAATGTATTTGGACACAAGGAAACGTTCTGGATCGCGAAGAGGTGCGACCCAAAGTGAAGAGACACGAAAGACCTAGTCACGGAGTCCGGCGCCTAGGCGCGATAGTTACCTTCTAGAAGATGCATTGAATTTGGACGAATTTTCAAGAGGTGCCTTAAGAAACCCCTGGTCAAATTCAGAGCTCTTTAAATAGGAGCCCATTCTACAGAAAAAATCGCACCACTCCCCCTCTTAGTACCTATACCTCTTTAAGCATCTTCTCTCCCCTTTTAGTTTTATTTAGTCTCTTCCATACTTAGGGTGCCACTTTATTTTGTATCTAGTGAGTTTATTTTGAGTATTTATTGTGTGTTGTTGTTGTTGGAGTCTTTCATCATTGCTTTGGAGTCAGTAGAAGTCAGCAGATCACTTGAAGGAACACTTCAGATAAGTATTTGTACTTTAGTTCAAAGTTTTATAAATATGTTTTGTTGTGTTATTTCAATGTGTTCTAAGTAGTTAGTTAACTTTCTCCTTTCAACTATGAAAAGATAATATATTAATTAAATTTTGTAGGAGAATTAAATTTAAACTATTTTAAAACATTGTGATGATATTAATACTTGATCTTAATTTACCTTTTAAATTTGTCATTTAAATTGTTAAAATTTGTTGAAGAATTTTGAGACCTATCCGGAGATAAATTCTTAACTTGTAGATATCACATGAATCCTTAGGTAATCGCATGCTATACGCAGATTATTTAAGGTGAAGTATAAATAAATAGAAAGATATTATTTATTGGGCGTAAAATTAATTAGTTTTTAGAGTGACAGACTAAATTCTAATAATTTGGTTTATAGAAAGGGAATGGCTCACTGGTAGGGCCGACCATAGCCACCCTTGGACATCTAGTAGTGTGAGCCTAGATTAACCCATTCTACTAATAAAACATCCTGAACCGATCTATAGATTACTCAATGTTCTTTGCACCTGAATCAAAGGGTAACGAATAAGAATGCTTCTATTTGACACAATACCATAATCTAAATTCCCTACAAAAGATAATTATTCTATAAATCTTGGATTAGTTGAAAAGGAGAGAGTCGTTTTTATACTTGCATTGAATTTTAATTTTTACTTACTTTACTTTATTACTGCTTACTGCTTACTTACTTATAGTAAAAATTGTTAGTTGATTAAATTTAAAAATATATATATTAAAAAAAGTATATATAAATTGCATTTAATTTGAAAATTCCAAAATATTTCTTACATTTCTTACCTTTTATAAATTTACTATCCCCGTGGGATCGATAACCAGGACTCCACTAGAGCCCTGTATTACTTGAACGATACGTATACTTGCGTTTAAAACTGTGAATTTTATAATAATTATTATAAAATCTAAATATAAATTAATAAAAGTAAACCACGCACATCAAGTTTTTGAAGCCATTTACCAGGAATTAAATATTCTAAAAAGTGGTATCAAATTCTTGTATTTTAAAGCATATATAAAGTCACATCGCATCAGACAGCAATAAGAGAACCAAAATTAGCCTAAACTAGTGTTGATGCACTTCCAGCAAGTGAAAGAAGATAGGCACTCCCCAAAAGAAACTATCCTGCATAACAGTATAAATCTCCATCTTGATCCAAGGATCAAATCCCAAAAGAAACCTTAATCTAGCAAATGAGAGGGAGTAACTCTTGCAAAGGCTAAACAGAAAACCAAACTCCAGCAGAAAAGAATAAAAAAACCTCCAGCAACCAAAATTACCATATAATAAAAGGAACATCCAATAAATTCCCATTGAGAAAGATTTGAAGTGGCCTAGAGGGAGCCAAACCAACCAAGCTGAGACATCCCCAGCGTAGCCAACCAGTCAGCAAGGGCATTGCCCTCCTTAAAGCTAAAACTCACCTGCATCTGAAGACTGTGAGAAGAAATTAGATGCTCAATCCTATTAAAGATCCCAATGATGTTCCAAGGAGGGGGTGTACTTTGTGAATATCTGATAACCTAATTAAGAATCAGACTCAACTATAAAACAAGAAAAAGCAAAAATACTGGACACCTGCACAGCTAGAACGATGCCCACATTTCAGTCTTAAGAGGAGATTCGGCAGAAACAGGTGAGGCAAAGAAGCACAAGGGGAGGCGAACACAATCACAACAGACCCCTCTGCCCCACCCCCCTGAGATAACCAGCTTCCATCAACATTAATCTTGACCCAACCCCTCTGAGGGGGAGACTATCCAACGAAAACAAGTCTCCAACTAAGAGAGGTAGTCTGTCCCTCAAAAGAGCTTCTGCACATCTTAGAAAAATAAGAAATAACATAACTCATAGTTAACTAAGGAGAGATAGGGGAGGAAGCATATTTACAACTATTCTTAGTTGTCCAAATAAACCATATATATATAACCAACCAACAGAGAACATCTCTCACTTTTTCCTTAGGATTTTATTTTTTGAGTTGCCCTCTTTTTCTCCTTTCCCTCTATTATTTGGGGCGTCCCAGAAGTATCCACCTTTAAGATTGTAAATGAACCAATACATTCGATGAACTATTTGAACTAATACACCATCAATTTTTTTTTTTAAAAAATAAATAAATTTGCATATGTTGGATCAAAATTTGTTAGTGAATCACACTCAAAGAATAGAGTATGAGACAGTAAAGAGAGAGAAACTGTGATAGGAATGTATGGTGATAGACATTAATTTGAGAGACTTGTGTAAACCTTCATTCAAAATAAATTCATATTTATAGAGAAAGGGGATACACTATGTGAAGTTACATTTACGATATTGCTTTAGTGGAGACTATACATAATATTATAGTTATTTTACATGTGCAGACCCAATGTCTGCTAAGACTCGGCTCACTGGATTGGTAAGCACATAGTGGGTGATGTTAGCCGGTTAAGATAGAGAAGAGGTTAGCTTTATGCCTTGGATTAATTTCATCGTCGGGGCATGTCCTGCATTCCTCTGTACTTTGCTACCAGTAGTACTGCTAAGATTAAAGCCTCTTGGTTTTCTTGGCTAGTATTGGTCTGGATGATTTTGATGCGGCACTTGGTCTTCCAAGTTTCCCATTAATGTCCCTCCTTTGACACATCTTGACCTGTCTGCACCGTCGGATCTCCTTGAGATTCATAATTGAAACTTTTGTGTGTGTGTGTGTATATATATATATATATATATATATATGCTAAGATTAAAGCCTCTTGGTTTTCTTGGCTAGTTTTGGTCTGGATAAATTTGATGCGGCACTTAGGCCTCCAAGTTTCCCATTAGTGTCCCTCCTTTGACACGTCTTGTCCTCGTCTACACCGTCGGATCTCCTCGAGATTCATAATTGAAACTTGTTTTGTGTGTGTGTGTATATATATATATATATATATATATATATATATATATATATATATATATATATTTCACTGATTCTCCTACTTCTTGGAAGTTATTTTACAATAAGAACAACAGAGCTTCAACAAAAGGAATGTTTATCGTTAGCTTCTTAAATATCTCTAGAATTTTTGAAAATTGTTAATCCATCTTTTGTTGTGTAAGTCTATGAGGAAATGGAGGTGGCGATCTTTCTAAATCGATCTTGTTTGGAGAGAAACGTTTTTCTACAACTTTATGAACATTTTCTTCATATTTTTTTCAGTTTCTTCCGCTTCCCTCTCAACTTCAATCTCTTTTTGCACTCCACTCTCCAATTTTCTACCACTTCTCAACTTGACTACTTTTACTTTCTCTTTATTTTTATCTTTAGGATTTATCTCAGTGTTACTTGGAAGTGTTCATTAAGGTTTGTTGCTAAGTAAGTTAACAATTTGTCCCAGTTGATTCTTACAGCACTTTGACTTTGTAATTGATTCCCCATTTGTAACACCACTTCTTCTATAGATAACTTCTTCTCATTAATTTATTGGTTATTAGTAAAGTTAGAAGGATACGAATGTCTAAAGTTAGTACTTCCCTGGTTGTTCCAGTTTCCTAATGAGTTATCTTGATTGTTACCCCATTATTGATTTCCATCACCAAAATTATTATTTTAGTTAAAGTTAGGGTGAACCTAAGTTATAATAGTTAGAACATGGGTTGTTGGGTTTTTTATTAATTGCATTTAAAGTATCAAATGATGGCTGAGAATCAGTCATATGACCTGATGAGTTTTCTTCAATCACATGAGGCATTTGAGGTAAATTCAATCGAAGTTGGTATAACTTCCTAGATATCGCAGCAACTTGAGATGTTAAAATAGAAATTGCATCATTATCATGAACACTGGCTACTTTTTTAGGATTTATCTTTTCAGAAGGTCATTGAAAGTTTTTAGTAGTCATTTATTCTATTAATTCATATGCCTCGTTAAATGTTTTCGACATTAATGAACCTTCAACAACAACATCAATAATAGATCTAATGAATACTACTGGCCCATTATAAAATGATTGAATAATTAACCAATCCGGCAAAGCATGAAGTGAATACTTCCTAAGGAGTTCTTTAAATCGTTCCCAAACTTTGTATATTAACTCAGCTTCATATTGAGTAAATGAGATAATATCATTTCTAAGCTTAGCAGTTTGTTAAGGTGAAAAATATTAGCCAAGAATTTCTGTGCTAAATCTCCTCAAGTTCGGATACATCCAGTGCTACAGAATTTAACCACATTTTAACTTATCCCTTAAGGAAAAAGAAAAAAGTCTAAGTCTAACAGCGTCGTTTGATACGCTGTCGTACTTAAATGTAGTACACAGTTCTAAAAAAACTAGCAAGGTGTAAGTTTGAATCCTCATATAGTGTTCCCCCAAACTGATTATTTTGTACAATTTGGATTATGACAGGTTTAAGTTCAAATGAGTTATCCGCTACAACAGGGATTTGTATACTTAAGTGAATTTCATCTACTATAAGGTTTGCATAGTTTCTTAAAAGTTTTTGTACGTGATGATATTCATTTTCATCAGTTTGATTACCAATGTTATTATGTGATGTATTTGTCATTTCTTGCAAATTGTGAAGTTTTTTTTTAATTTTAAAATTTTCTTATAGTTCGTTACTAAACCTTCATACAAAAGTAAAAGTTCTGAAAATAAAAATAAACAAAATACTCAAAAAAAATTTTAATTTATCAGGTTTTTTATATTTTATATTTTTGTAATTTTATTTTTTTTAATTTTAATATATATACATATAATGTATATATTTTTAAGAAATAAACAAGTACTTAAAAAGAGAAACAACACCACATTTTCCTAAAATAAGTGTAAAGTTTAGATAAAAATTTTTAAGTTAAAAAGTTATGTTACTTCTTTCCTTCCTCGACAACGGTGCTAAAAATTTGACCCGACCCGCAACTGCGCAGTTATTTAATTTCCAAAAGATGGCTAAAAGCTTGACCCAATTTATTTTAGTGGTTAGTGTGCACAATAGATATGTTATATAATTTAGAATTTTATTAATAAATTACATAATATGGGTACTATACAAGTACACATATTGTATCAAGTAATATATAATTTTTTGTAAAACCCCAATATCGATCTCACGGGGAAAGTGAAGCTCTTTTTATGGACTTAGTAAAAACTTTACTTAAACTATAGATAAATATTTAGGAAATAAGGTCGCAAGTTATAAGTGCAAAAGAAATGCTAATTCCTATCAATTCAATTTTTGAATGTAAGAAGATGTAATGATTCTAAACTAGCTATATGTAGAAAAATGTAAATTATGTGAAAATTCTTTCCCATTGCAATGAAATCATAATTAGTATATGAATCAAATGTCTAAAGGTTTAAATGTAGTTTTGTAACAAATAAGAGCAATCCTATTCTTTACTCTCTTCTTGGTGCATAAAGAACATTGACTTATCTAAAGTTAAGTTCCTAAATCTCAAGTTATGTTGGATAGGTTCTAGTCTCTCACTTCTATATTACCCACTGTGCTCTATCTTTAGGATAACCACTACTCAGGTTCCAAACTCTAAATCAAATTGACAAGATTTTAGCTTGTCACCCCTGAAACACCGATTTACGTCCATCAAATCTTATCTCCGATGGGCTACCTTCTCAGCAACCAGATTAATGTGATTTTTACTAGTTCATGAACACATAGCTCTCCCGGGTCATTATGGATTCACAACAAGTTTTAACATACAAATTTGTCGGATCAAATATGTAAATTAAGTATGAAGTAATGAATCATCACAAGTATGGAATAAGAAAATCATAAACAATTCTAATCTCACACATGATTAATTCTCATCACAAAAAAAGATAAAAATACTATTCAAACTTTATGAGGATAATAAAATAAAACATGATTTATATTAAAATTGAAGTTTACACAGTAGTACGAAACAAAAATAAAAGTACAAAATACTTATCTCAAACTTCTCCCTAAGCAAATCCTGAAGTTTATTTGAAGTATTCTTCAAACTCTTCTTACACACAACAATAAACTAAAATCAAGAGAAACTCACACATCCACACCACAAGAGTGTGCGCCCCCTTCCAAGAAAGGTCTCTACATACACACACACGCCAAAGGCTCTCTTCCTCCTTTTTTGACCAGCCAATGACCTCTTTAAACAAAGCTCTAAAAATCACTAAGAGTCATTTCAAGCACACTTTCAAATTTCATCCAAATCCATTGCACAAAGCTTAAAATTGATTTTGGCGTCTAAGCGCTTAAACGTGGCGTCTAAGCGCCCAACCGTGATTTCTAGGCGCCAACCTTCTAGAAGCCAATCTTAATTATCTGGCGCCTAGGCGCCAGGTCACTTTTTATTCTTTTCCTCCATTTGACCCATTTTTACTTTATTTTTGTTCTATTTGCTCTTAAACTTCATCTCTTGTATCTGTAATAAAAAAATACAAAATAACTTTAATTAAAGTGCAATATCCTTAAAATTAAGCATAAAATCTATATATATAAATAACACTTTTTAAGGCGTGTCTTCTAAACCTTCGTAGAGCCGAGTGTTTTCCTCTTTTTGCGAACCCTAGCACAAATCTCTACGGGTCGGAATCCCTATCTACCATTGCTTTGGTTTCCCCAACTTTTCTTAGAGAAGTTGGGATGTTTGGTTTTGCAAAGTGAGAAATTCTTTGTATCTAGCTTGCTTTGCAATCTTTTGAGGAGTTGTAAAGTGGGAAAAGTTTTATAACTAACCCATTTCACAATATTGTGGAGAGCTTCTGAGGCCACCTAAAATGTGAGATTTTTTTAATGTGTATTTAATTCAATTTCAATCTCCTGTGGCGGCACCAAATACTTGATCTGACTTGCAATTACGCAGATATTTAATATCATCGCCCAATTTGATTATGGGGCTAGTATACAAAACAAATATGTTGTAGAATTTTAGAATTTGATTTATAGTTCACACAACATAGGTACTATACAAATGCACGTATCGTTACAAGTAGTATAGTGTTTTCTTTTAAGACCAGAGTGTCAACCCCATAGAGAAGCGAGTTAAGAATCCTATAGGCTAATTCTACTCTACGAGACGACTATCAGACTTAAGTTTGGAATGACGATTAAGGGTGGTTTTCTAATAAATACTGCTAAATACAAACATAAATCTAAAAATAAACATTACTATAGAAATTTTTTTAGAAAATTTTTGAGATGTTAAAAACGACCTTTCTCATGCGACGTCTTAGATAAAGTGTAAGAATGAAATGCTTAGAATTTGATGTAGTAGTGACAAATAGGAGCATACTTATTCTTTACCCTCTCCAAAGTGCATAAAGAGTATTAGCTAATCTAGATTTAGTTCCCAAAAAATATGAAAGTGCTGAGTAAATTTTAGCCTCTCACTTCTAGATTATTCACTGTGCCCTCTCTATAGGACCAACCAGAGGCTGAAGTTCAAACTCTAGACAAAATTGGTAAAGGATCTAGCCTGCACCCTAGAAATATCAATCACGCGCCCATCAAAACTTATTTGCCTATTTATTTGCACTAACCAATGAATTGAGTTCCCTTCCATCCTAAAGTTTAATGTGGTATTCACAAGTTAGGTGAAATCATAACCCTCCCAGGTCATTATATTTTGCAACAGATTCTAACAATACAAATGGTCAGTTTGCAAAGTAAATTAAGAACCAGTGAAAATATCATCACATTAATAAAAAAAAGAGAATTTCCAAGAAAATCTTTTTAAGGGCTATAAGTAGAACCACTCTCTTCACTTGAGAGGAGGCAGTAGTAGTCAAATTTTAGTTTTTTTTTCGGGGCCTTTGTAGCCGCCGACCACCGTCGATCACCGCTTACTAGCCATCATCAACCTCCGTCGGCGGCCTCCTGTTCAACACCATTGACAAACTTTGTTTTGTTATGACGTATCCTCGAATACTGTGTAATGAAGTATCACGGTGAAACACATATCATGAATACGCTGTAAAACAGAGTATTTGAAATGCTATATAATGTATAACACATTACAGATCTAATGACAACCTCTAACGACAACTACCGAAGACTACTTATAATCACCATACTTAGAATATGATGACTTTTTTCATATATTCGAAGTTTCATGTACATTGTGCACAAATAAGTGTTGTATTTGGTACAACGTGATAGCCCTTGATTCTAAATTATAGGACAATGATGTATCTTTATAATTACACACTTATGATAAAATTAGTTTGATTGGCTAGACCTTTTTTTTTTCCTTTATGAGTTTTCCATATTAAAAATATTGTTGTCTTCTTTTGCTATATTCAAATTATTTGTGTATGATAGGTCTTTGTACATCGATAAAACTTTAAACTATCATTCTATCACCGTGAATCTTCCAACATGCAATAAGAATTATCCAATTTATTTTCAACCGATATGATTATGCTTACGAGCACAATTAGTCATCCTTCTCAATTTTTTTTAATCTTTTTAGTTAAATGAATTTCAACAATTTTCCTTTTTAACAAATGTTCAGAGGAAATAAGGAACTGTGAAATTCATTTGAAACTTTGAAAGCGTCGGTCGCTCTGACAGCTTCGACCAGTATGCTCCCTCCCTCTCTTACGGAAAAAAATTGGGTACGTAAACCGTATGCATTGTTGCATACGGTGGCCAATCATAACATGCCACATCGGATAATGGGTCCCGCCACATTTAAAACCAAGCTATTTAACGCGTGTGACCCGAAGACCCGGCCCGATATTGTAAGCTAAATGTAACCATTTTGTAACCATTTTGTAACCTTCCCGCTGTTTAGCCTTTGTAACCCGTTTGTACCCTTTTTGTAACCTAAATGTAACCCGCTGTAACATAAATGTAACCAAATTATAAACGCTTGACGGAGACCGCGAATTGCCAGAAATTGTAACTCCGATGTAACCCGTTTGTAACTATTTTGTACAATTTATTCTTTATACTCCTTTTGTACCCAAATTTATGTAAGTTTTATAATAGTGTAAATATATTTGCCTTAGGTTAAAATTTAAAGCACGGTAACATTTCGAAAAAAGCATCGCCCCGCGCCCGTATATCTCCTTCTTTGCCTGCTCTAGGGTTTTTTTGGATCTCTCCTTCGGCACCTGCGGTAGGTTGGTTTCGGCTCTCTCCTTGCACTGGTACTATAATTCTTTTCGGCTCACCCCTTCTTCGGCACCACCGCAGTATTGTTTCGGCTCACTCCTTCTCCTTATGGCCGGCACTAGGGATTCAAGGTTTTCGACTCTCTTCGGCACCGGCGAGCTGCTAGTGTTGCGGCTATCTCCGTCTTCGGCACGTTGCTACTGTTTCGACTATCACATTCGGCACTAGGGTTTCGGTTAATATGGAAGAAGACATTCCGGAAGTTCAAGAAAAGCCGACGTCGAAGTTGCAAGAGTTGGATAGTCCAAAAAGCAGTGAGAAAAAGAAAAAGCAGAAGAAAATGCGGAAGAATGATCCTCAGAAACCCGAAACTGAAACTGAAACGAGGTAAAAATTATCTTTCTCATTTTTTCTCTCTTAAATCTGAGATTTTAGGCAAGCTTGAGGTGAAATGGTATTTACCTTTGTGTTGGGTAATTACATGTGTAACGCGCGATTCTTTTACTTTTACATATCTAGCACATAGATTTAAATTAGGAAATTACATTTATGTTGGGAAATTACATGTGTAGCACCAGATTCTGTAGAAATAGTTGAAATTTTTATTGATGAAATCCTATCTTATGTCTCAAAAAATGCAATGTCTCCACAATCAAATTATTGATAATTTCATAAATTTGAAAATTATGGCTTGGAGTATTACAATGAATTTTTAAATTTGAGTGAGAATCTGAAATTTGGAAGAAAGAATGTGGTTGATTTGTAAATGACAATGTCTTGGGTGGTCTGTATGTAATTGCCCCATCTTTAAAATTTAGCTTTGAAATGATATCTAGCATCTAATCATCACCAGTCTATGCTTGCAATGTAGATTATCACTCTCTCCACTTCTCTACATCATCTAGCTTCCAAACTTTTAAGATTATTTGATGAATTACGAAGTTAACCGCTTTCTTTTGAGTTTCGTTTGATTTTTTGTCCAAAATATTTCACCATCATAATCTAATTATTAATGTTTGTATTTTAGTATTGAAGGAAATATGAGTTCAATATAGTCATCAGCAGCTACAAGTGTCATTCAAAACAGTGATGTGTATTGTAGGCGCAAGTTGCCCTGCTTTAAGTCAATGCTCATACAGATGAAACAATGGATGAAAATTTTATCAATGCTCCTGAAATCATACAGAGGTTGATAGTAAATACTTCAAATGGATAGTTGAATCTACAATGGATGATATTTGGTATCTACTTCATGCTCATAAAGAAAATTAGTTTTTGGACCTAATTTTCCGTTAAAGTTAGTGGTTTTCCTCTATGTGGCTGCTCTTGAATGGCTCCTATGATTTTTGCTTGGTATTGATTTTTGCTTGGTTAAGTGTACACTAATTTAATAATTATTCTACTTTTTAAGTAATGCAAATAGACGTCATCTTTTTAATATATTTTGAAATTTGATAAAGTAGAAAGCCACTCTCATGAGGAGTTTTAATATATTTTTGCTTGGTTTTCCTCTATGTGACTGCTCTTTTTAATATTATTCTACTTTTTAAGTAATATATTTTGAAAGCCACTCTCATGAGGAGTTTTATCTAGGATGATTGTAATTACATTATTTCCATTACAACATGCATTTTAACCTGTTGTTTGTTGTTTAATGTAAGTTATATGGCTCAACATCAATGAATTGCAGATGTCGTCCATCCGCCGTTGTTAAAGTACTCAAAAGTGTCAAACCTTTAATAGACGAGGCGACATGGAACCAAATTGAAGGGATGAACTTGGGTCACTTTTTTGAGCTCCCTGCGTACCCCCAAAATCATTTGATGACAATGCAATTAATCAAATGTTGGGATATTGACCGGAGGGCATTCATCTTGGCAGGAAAAGAGCTGAAATTTGATTCCAACGATGTTGCACTGTTACTTGGCATGCCAAATAGGGGCTTACTCCGCAATCTGGGAAAATGCACCGCCCGGTGACATGACTGCGAGAGAAATAAAGACATCATTAGAGAATATCTCAGAAGGGGAGTCTCCTCATCATCTTTTGCAATTGTTAATTAAGTTTCTAATGTCAAATTTACTTTTTCCGTCACAAAATTTATTGATGTATTGAGAACAGGCTGTCTGCATGAAGGATTCTTTGAGCAGTGAGCTCGAGCCTTACTACTGTAGAAGCTGATGCAGAGAGGTGTTTTCTTATAGAGGTATTTTCATTATGTGGAAGTGGTTTGTTTTATGTTCAGCTAGGTGTTTTCTTTTATGAGTTTTGGATTAAAATTGCAGTTTTGTTCATTTAGGAACGAACCTCATTTCTTATCGATGCTACATTAATGAAATAGCGAATGGGTAGTCGTTACATTTCTCTGGTTTGTGTTTGAATTATCTGCGTGATGTAATTGGTTATCAACAAATTGATGAATTATTTGACCTTTGACCATTTTAAAATTTTCAATTAAACCTGCTGCAACTAATTGATGAATTATTTGACCTCATTTCTTACTGCTGCAATTTTCAATTATTTGCGTGATGCATTAGTTTTCACTAAAGATGCTGCGGCTGTTATAAAATGTTATAGCCCTGAGTTGATTGTAAAAATTGAAGTTTAGTTGTTATATATGTAAATATACAGGAATTGAGTGGTATGTATGTAAGTATGTCAATCTTACTTCTAATTATTATATTGGTGGTGATTTAGCTTGATGATGCATTGAGCGCTAGGAAATTACCAGATGGTAAGATTAAGATTTGGATACATGTTGCAGATCATGCTTGTTTAGTTGAGCCTCGGTGCATAGTTGATAGGTTGTTCGACTGTAATTATTAAGCTTTAAAAAGTCATTTTTTTAGTGAACAGAATTTATTTAACATTTTCTTACTTTATAGGGAGGCTATGAGAAAAGGAACCTCTATCTTTTTGCCCACTGATACTTTTCCAATGTTCCCTGAAAAACTTGACATGGATGGTATGAGTTTGCAGCAAGGGAAGCTCTGCAAGGCCGTTAGGTAAGTTTACATCTTGTATTTGAATTGACGGATTTCATTAGTAAGGTCCTTTCTAATGGAAGGATTTCATCCCACTCTTGTATTTGAATGGCTAGCACAGGAGCAGTACTCAAGATTTTTTTAATTGTTTCAAAGCTATGTTGTTGTTCTTTTCCCCAATTGAGGTCTGTGTCTCATGTCACTATTTGCATACTAAATTTCTTTCTGAATTTGAAATTTTTATTGTTCCTTTGCTAATATTAACTTTTGTATTTCGTAATCAGAGGATTACTGAAATCGCAGGTGTGCTCCTTTCGTTGGACCCAAAGCCCGTGCAGGTTTCCATAGTTAAATGAATTCCTTCTCCATGATTAAAAATATCTTGGTTAAATGAAGTTAGGTAGCTACACGTCTATATTAAAAAGTCAAACTGATTTTATTTAGCTAGTTTGATTCAAGTTGTTAAAGTATCAGTTCTAACTTTGGTTATAATTTTGGCAGGTTGCGGTGAAGAAAATGATGAGTTAATATGCTTTAGAGGAATGGATAAATCTTAGCACTTAGTTATTTATGCTTAGTATTACTCTCAAGTCTTGCAAGAGTGGGATGTGTTTTGTTATTTATGCAAGAGTGGGTTGTACGTTGTTATTTATGGACTGGTGAAGATTGACTCATCTTAGCTGCTTTTTTAGTTTGATTTTTCCTATAAACTTTGATTTAAATGCAGACCACTCGATTCTTATGTATTTAAAGGTTACAATGGTGTTATCTTTTATGGTATAAGAAAGAATTGGGTGGTATTATATCTATCATATTGTTATTAATTATTATTTTAGTTCAATTACTGGTTGGACATTAATTTGATATTTGATCGGATAATTCTATCTTTCTTTTTCATCTAAAGTGCTTTCTTATCACTCTTACTATAATTATAACTTTTGTAGGAATCAAAATCTTCTGTATTTTTTAGTAAATGAACCAGCTCATGAACCAATTCGAGCTATACAACTACACTTGTGCTTGAACATAATCACTATTAGTTATTGAAGCTCAAGCTCAGATTAGGTGTGACTGGAGCACGACCCAACTCATTTACAACAATAATCATCATCATCCCCAACTTTTAAAATTGAAAATTTTATGTACATACCACTCATTATTATGTTTTTACATATTTAACACGTAAATCTATCCATGAAAACATGTATTTCATTTTAAAAATATTAAAAAGTGGATGCTTAAACTTAATGTCTATTAATTAGTGAAGCTGAAGCTTAAATAGGAGGTAGCTTGAGCGGGTCTGGACTTATTTACAGCCCTAATCATCATCACCATCATCCTCATTTTTATTCTCATCTCCAGCTACCGTTCATGACTTCATAAAATCGGAAGATTTACATACATACGACTATATTTACACACGTAACACATAAATTTCAATTATTCTTTGTAAAAATTAAAATGATGCAATTTTTTATGTTATATGAAAAGGAATTTTGTGGTATGTTTGTAAATATCCCTTCAAATTTTTATGATTGATTGTCATCCTGATTTTCAGCTCTCAACCTTTTTGAACTCATCTTAGTACCAAAAGTCATGATGATTTTCATTTTATACTGATGGGCAATTTTTTTCCATGAAATTAAAAACTGATGGACAATTTTTTTCCATGAAATTAAAAACTTCAATTTCTTGCTTACATGATATCAAAGATAGATTCTAAATGAAGATTGATTCTTCTTCCACCTAACCAATGCTTCAAATCACTTACGAACTAAACGGGAAGCTCTCCCAATTATCTGCTCAGCTCAAAGGGTGACTCAAGGTAAGGAAAGATTGGAAATCATCAAAAAATAGCTGAAAGCATGGCAGCAAACCAACAAAACAGAAAAATCATGGAAATCGTCAGAAAGAATCGTGCTTATGAAATTAAAAGCAATCAATTAAAAATGAAAATCAATGAAACTCTTGGTAATATTTTCATTAAAAATACAACACAAAACAATTACTTCTAAACAAATAATATTTAACACAAAACAGTTCAATTTAAACAAAAGTTCAATTTAAATCATTAGATCTTCTATGCAAGTTACTTCTAAACAAGCTATTAGTTTACATTACAAATAGAACACAAAACGAGTTCAATTTAAACAAATGATATTTATCTCCAAATGATTTTAAAGAAAATACAAAAGTTCAATCTTCGATATTCAGGCGCCCTGTTTTTATGCTCCAAGCGAGCTGATATATGGATTACTATCTTAAAAGGTAGACCATTGAGGCATTACTGTCTTGTCAATTGAATCTATCATCATTGCAGTGTATGATTCACTGTTTCGTGGAATGGCAAAATTCTCGCAGCAGTAAATCCATTTATCAATCATACATTTATTTAAGAGATTCATATGTTTAATACAACAAATATATTTCTTACTCGTGCGAGCAAGTGGAAAAAATTCGATTCTTCAGTGGTGTTAAAAGTTTTTTGCTTTCCTGTGTATACAGTGGTTAAATGTGAATAATAATTTTTGGGATTACACAAATGAAAACAGACGTAGTTAATTAGACATACCTTTAACTCTTTTATTTCTCTCCCAATATCCTTTTATTCTGGAATTAGATACTCCTTTAGGTCGAAGTTTGGCAGGATTATTTCCGTTCAATTCTTTATGAACAGGTTTTTTTTTCTCTTGATGTTGTGTCCTCTTATTAGAACATTTGCCAAGCAACATGTCATCAACTTCCAATGACAATTTCTTCATGGAGTCCGTCATTTTCTGTTTAGCTTCTGCATTCCCCTTTTCCTTATTGGTGATTTGATATACAAATTTCTGCATATGTGTTTGGAATAATAGATCGGTCTCGTTCAACATCCCAAGCTTGGGTTTGTCGCAAATGGTTGTATCCATAACCGTTGTATACATTTTTTTTGCACGTGCGGACTATCCGAGCGTAAGATATTTTTCCGGTATCTTCTTCATGTGAAGAAAGTTCATGACTCGTAAAGCGTGTGCACATAGTATCCCCATCATTTCGAACTTTCTACAACTCGCACCGAATATGGACATTCGAATCGTCAAAATCGACAACCCAAGTTCCGTTTGTCCTATGATTATCCAAATTGTTAATGAAAAACTCATTTTCATTGATTGGAGAGGGTTGTAATCGAAGACCGCACGATCCGTGCAAAAACTCGCCTCAAACATCGCGTACATGTTCCTCGAATAAAATGTCGCCGCTCGCCTCGGCATTGGGCCGCTTCTGCTACGAGAGTAATCACAGTATCGATCACACTTAAAATCCTCATCCCTCTCGTTACGCCTCCATGTTTTCATTACATTTTCAATTCCCAAGAAACAATCGGTAATAGAACTTGTAGGCTTTGAGGCACCATGACAAATGTTATTGGTTGACTCACTTCTCTGTGTCGATAAAATTCTAATTCCAAATACATCCATATTAAACGCTGTAGCCCACTTATGTCTGATCCTGTACATGTCAGCTAGCCACCCATTATCATGTAAATTGTCTGTTTCAATCATGGCCCCCCAAGTATCGTCGAACTCCTCTTCAGACTCGCATTTGGACATACATTTGTAGAAAAGATCATTGACTATCTTATTGGCCACCCCCATGTGAACCTTTGTGCTCGCTCTTGTATATGTGCCACTGACATAATCTATGTCGTGTATTCGGCAAAATTTCTGCTATGGCTCTACCGTGTAGATAGTTATTGGATGATTGTCACCCATTATGCGGATAAAAGTTTTGAAGAGCCATTTAAACGATTCTACCGTCTCATCTGACAAGAAACCAACTCCAAAGAGAACATTTTGCCAATTGTGGTTAACACCAACCACAGGAGCGCAACATAAGTTATATTTATTCAATCTATAACTAGTATAAAAAATAATAACATCTCCAAAGCAGTCATAATCAAGCCTAGCAGTGCTGTCGCTCCAAAAAAAACTCATGAGCCTGCCATTCTCATCAACTTCAAAATCCCACTCAAACATGATATCCTCAGAACGTCTATCTGTGAACAACTGTACTAAAGCATTCGCATCACCTTTTTCAATTCTACATCTCCTCTCCTTTTGAATGAAATCAAGGCATCGAACTTCGTATACTCCGCATTATCTACGCCTCCAACTTCTTTAGCTAGAAAGTTAAACGCATCTATCGGGTGTATCCTCGACCGTGTCATCAATCTAAGAACATCTGCATTGACTTCATTTATCTTTCTGCTGGAACGCAACATGTGCTTATCACCACTTTTTGCTAGTGAGTGGTTATGAGATTCAATAAATTTTTTGACTGTCCAATTCCCATCCTCATCAACTGCGTATCGAATCATTGCATGACAACCAGTTCGTGTTTCTGCTCTTTTGTACTTAACAGTTTCTGTGATCTTTAGCTCTTTCTTGAAACCGGTTTTTGCACATACGAAGTCGTTGATCTTAATATTCCTGGAGTTTGGCCAGAAAGTAGCGTGCTCCTTACGAACACTGAATCCGATATGGTGAGCATAAGCACAATATACTTCATAAGCTTCCTTTTCATTATGGACCTTTGTTTGAAGAAGTATGTTACTTGTTTGATCGGTACTCGTAGCCCCATTCTCATCAACTTGCAAGCAATGTAATAAAATGTAAAACAAATGTCAACAAACAAAAACTTCTCACAGCATTAAAATCTCGCAAAAAATTGTTGCAATTTAGTCTAATAAATACTGTTGTATGAATGATTTACAAATATTTAACCATTTAATCCACAAAATGAATAGTAGTCAACTTTGCACAACTAGAATTTTATCTTTAATTTATAATTGAGCATAATTCCTTTTTCTTTTCTTAAATATGTCATCTTTAAGCTTTTTCTCTGCATGAAAAATGATGTCAGATTGTCATAAAAATAAATACTGCAAGAATGAACCTCTAGATCCGGAAATATTTTCTCCCAAATTAAAATATAAGGGAAATTTTAATGCAGCTAAACTTTAACATATCTAACAGCTAAACTTATTTATTTTTATAGCATGCAAAACTTTAACATCACATATAAAATATGGTTATTACTTTTTCTCATGCATAGATTTATGAAGATAAAATATTATAAATATACATATCAAACTTTAGGTGTTAGATATGTAAATACATATGAATAGTGTGGCATGTATGCAAATTTCCCTAGAAAGAATATTTGTCCATGCATCAAAAAAGAAAGGCGACGAACAAAAAAAAAGATTGAAGCACACATGCAGTTCGGGCTCTTCTTTGTTCTCGAGAGAATGCAGCGTCACCTCCTTCACCTTTATACATAAAATGCTCCTTCGTATCTCTCAGTAATCTATGAAAAACCCTGCATCGCCCGAGAAACGAGGAAGAAGCGAGTCAAATAAAGTCTAAACCCAATAAAACGAGTAACCCTAGCTGCTTAAATACCACCATTCGCGGCTCCATTTTTATATTTAGTATTTGGTGACATTTAGGTTATGACTCACAAAAATATAGTAGCGCGTAACAGGTGGGGTTACAAATAGGTTACTAAAAAGAGTATAGACGTTATAAAGGCTAAACAATGGGAATAAGTACGAAATAGTTACAAACGGGTTACATGTAGATTACAATTTACGGCAATTCGCGGTCTCTGTCTAGCGTTTATAATTTGGTTACATTTGAGTTACAGCGGGTTACGTTTAGGTTACTGAAAAAAGTTACGAAACGGGTTACGAAGCTAAACAATGGGAATGTTATGAAAATGATTACAAAATGGTTACATTTAGGTTACAATATCGGGCCGGGTCTTCGGGTCACGCGCGTTAAATAGCTTGTTTTTAAATATGACGGGACCTATTATCCGATATGACATGTTACGATTAGCTACCGTATTGCATATGATTTAACAATGGATACGGTTTATCTACCCAATTTTTTTCCCTCTCTTACGCCTTATCTACTCCCGGCACCTCGTACCCAAAACCCTAAATCCTCCAATCCGCCCCATCTCCAAGCTACTCCACCGTTCCATGGGAGTCTCCAGCCTCAAGGTGGCCTGGCGCAAGGACCCCATGCTAGACGCGGCCATCGAGCGCGACAAGGTCTTCCGTCTCTGCTCTCGAGTCATTCGGGAGGTCCTCAACGAACCTGGTCACCGGATCCCTCTCCGATACCTTGAGAAGCGCCGCGAGCGCCTCGACCTTACCATTCGCACGAGGACCTTCCTCTCACGCTTTCCCAACCTCCTCGAGCTTTACCACGATCGCATCAAGCCCTCTTCTTCTCCCGTACCCTTCCTCCGTCCCTCTCCACGCTTACTCTCCTTCCTCTCCCTGCAATCGTCCATCTCCTCTCGCCTCGAACCCCTCGTTCTTTCGAAGCTCTGCAAGCTTCTCATGATGTCCCGCCACCGGGTCCTCCCTGCTCACAAGCTTCTTTCTGTCAAACGCGACTTTGGCTTCCCGGACGACTTCCTTGTTTCACTTGTTCCTCGCCATCCAAATTTCCTCCGTCTAGTTGGATCCAGCGGAGACCATCTTGAGTTAGTGTCTTGGCCGGAAGAGTACGCTAGATCGACCATCGAGCTCCGGACAGAAGAAGAATCCCGCGTCACTGGGGTTCGAATGCGGCCTAACTTCTCCATCCGCCTCCCCAAGGGTTTCTACCTCCGTCGGGAAATGCGGGAGTGGACACGGGATTGGCTTGAAATGCCCTACATCTCACCTTACGAGGATGCCTCAGAGCTGCACCCGGCCTCACCGGAGATGGAGAAGAGGAATGTGGCGATGCTCCATGAGCTTCTCTCTCTATCAGTGACAAGGAGGATGGCCGTGCCAGTGGTGGGTAAGTTCTGCGAGGAGTACCGCTTCTCCAATGAATTTGGCAACACGTTCACCAGACACCCCGGGATCTTCTATGTATCCCTGAAAGGTGGGATCAAGACTGCAATGCTCAGAGAAGCTTATGATGAGCATGGGGAGCTGGTGGACAGGGATCCCTACCTGGAGATTAAGGATAAGTTTGTGGAGATGATGGAGGAAGGGCACAGGGAGTGGAAGGAGATGATAAGGACAAAGAGGGAGGCTGTTCAAAAGGATTTGGAGCTGATGGCGAGGAAGAATGCGGAGCTGTCTGTTGGCGAATATGAAACTTGTATTGGTGATGAAGATCAAAGACATTCTGATCATGCAATGGCGGACATTCCAACTTGTTGAGTATCTTGATTTCCATTCTCATTTGCAATATTTTTATGCTTCAGTTTTTACTCCTTGTGGATAAGATTAAATGGTTGCTTATTTATCTTCTTTATATTATCATCTCAGATAAAATTAACAAAATTAATTGTTTCGATTATCTTGAATTTTTAATTACTTTTCAATCTTCAAGGTTTTTTAAATCTTAGGACCTTTAATCCTTTTCCACAAAAAGGGGTTCCTATACTTTATTTCACACTTAATTTTAATGTACGAAACCCTTCTATATAGAAATTTTTATTAACCATCCCATTTAGATAGGTAATACCAATTCAAGAATATGAGTGCTTCTTTTGGACCAAAATCATGCACATAGAATGACTCCAAATTATTATTGTAAAATAACTTGTATTTCATCTCACTCCCTTTAGTTCACAATCTATATTCCAAGTGTTTTATAAATTTCTTTCCTTTTGCTTCTGCTTTTCATCCGTGAAAATGATTATTTAAAAGGGAAAAAAAGAGAAGGAATAATGATTACATTTCTTACATTATGATCTAGATGTTATTAGGTTTAAATCATGAAGTAATAATCTTCTAATGCAAATGTTTGATGATGTGCATCACTCTTATCCAACACTTGTTATTGACGACAATGCCTCCATTGCGACCATCTTTTTTTCCACGGTGGTGATTGAGGCATCTGAAGGTAGAGATGTGAAAAAATAAGTTTGAGTGACTTGAAAATGTATGAGATTAGATTGTGAAAAAATAAGGTAGCTGTATGAAGTTAGTATTGCTTGGTAAATATTTAATTAAATTTCATTCTACCAAGTTTTACACTGGTAGAAAATATTGATCCCTTAGAATTGTTATAAACTTGATCCATCAATTGGGGGAAGTATTCGGAAAATTTGACCGGGGGCCTGGGGGATTTTTTTTAATAGTAATCAACAACCCATATTTTAAAGCCTACTCAAGTAAGCAATGTTCTTCCCTTGTGATCTCCCTTAAGGTGGACTGTGACTGTTCTCCCTCTCTGTCAACTCATTTCTCATTTAGTTGACTTTATCTTCTCTTAGCAATCTTTGATAGCTTATATAACAAGGCAACCTTCTCTTAATCAATCAAACAACTTAAAGGCAATTGATTGCCATCATCATCAACCCATCATGAAGTCTTCGTTCTTCCACAACACAATTACTTGGTATTGAACCAACTGTTCTTCAAATTGACAAGATATATGATCACCACCATCACCTAACATTAAACATGAAATTAATAAATAAAAAAAATTTGAGGCCTTCACACGTTCCATGACTCTGATTATTTCTCCATCACAATCCTAGGCCTACTATCCATCCATCATTGGCCCATCGAGCTAAACTAACTAAAACTCGTGCACCATCTAATGTTACCTAAAAATCATATCTTCAATAGCCATTATAATTCGTCATATATATCTTATAACATACTCTCTGAATGTATATATATCACAATCAAAACATACTATTCCCCTATTAATTTACCTAGCATTTTGGTTTTTTTTTTTTTTTTTGGATCAATATGGAATTGAATTAATCATGTGAAGTTTTTGGTGTGCCCATTCTAGTTGAGATGTTGATTATTTAACCGAGAGGTGATTCGGTTAAGTACTTTTAATTGAGAAACCCAAGTTCTATATTCTTTTATGTCCCAACTAGTTTCTTGTTAAACTAAACCTTATTTGGCTCAACCAAGTTAACCTGTGCTTAGTGACTTCTGTTTCTTTTCTACCATGGCTATATAAGTGATTAATTCCTTGAAAGTGGAAGGCTTATTGACTTAATTTGGTTCCCATATTTTAAAGCCTACTCAAGTGAGCAATTTTCCTCCCTTATGATCTCCCTTATGGTGGACTAATGACCGTTCTCCCTCTCTGTCAACTAATTTCTCATTTAGTTCACTTTATCTTCTCTTAGCAATCTTTGATGGCTTATATAACAAGTCAACCTTCTCTTAATCAACCAAACAAATTAAAAGTGATTTCCATCATCATCAACCCATCATGAATTCTCCATTCTTCCACAACCCAATTACTTGGTATTGAACCAACTGTTCTTCAAATTTACAAGATATATGATCACCACCATCACTTAACATTAAACATGAAAAAAAAAAATAATAATAATAATAAATAATTGGGCCTTCCCACGTTCCATGGCTCTGATTGTTTCTCAATCACAATCCTAGGCCTACCATCCATCCATCATTGGCCCATAGAGCTAAACTAATTAAAACTCGTGCACCATCTAATGTTACCTAAAATCATATCTTCAATAGTTCATCATATATATCCTATAAAATACTCTCTAAATGCACTTGTATTACAATCAAAACATACTATTCTCCTATGAATGTACCTTGCATTTTTTTCTTTTTTGGCGCTGACATTAGTAGCATGCTTAGGTTACTATGGTGTCCTTTGCGTCAATATCTAGCACTATATTTATCGTTTTGATGGATTCTATCATATAATGTAATAAATGTTTGCAAATTATTACTTACAATGTTTAATATCCCTGAAGCTTACCGAGTGTCATCAAACCAAATATTTGCTTGAATTTAAAAAGGAAACTTTCGAGTAAGGATCTGAGATCTGAGATATGAGCTAAAAAATGAAAATTTTTGAATTTGTGCAATTTAAACTAACTACACTTTTGGAGTGGATAATAAAAATCATTTTTTCTCTCAAATGTATTTGAATCCAGAAAACATCCTTAGTTCATTTTGTCCCATAGAAGGCCTGGGTATTGCATTGCAAAATGTTATCGTTTTACAAGTAGTTTGTGATGCAGTTTATATACATCCTTGATGAGATATCATGCGATTATTATCATTTTATTTTTGTCAATTTTCTTTTTTATACTAGCGTACCAAGACCTTTGAATGCGGTTATGTGCTTGCTTGAAATTATATGGAAAATCTGATTTATTAAAGTGTAAACACATTGGATAGAATGTATTCGAACCTCTCCAATTATCATAGTACTTTGAAAGTGGTTTTCGTTCAGTTCAGTTCGAATAGGTAGTTTTATTAAAGTTATGTTTAGTACTTGTTTATTTGCAAGAACTCATTTCTGTGGACTCGTTTTGATGTTATAGGTGAAATGAATTTCATTTTTTTGCTAATCTGCCATTAACTATATGTTATATTATTATTATTATTGAAGGTAAAGTTGTAACATATCTTTCCATTAACTATGTGCTTTATTATGATTATTATTATTATTATCATCATCTTCATTATTATTATTATTATTACTATTATCATTATTATTATTTTGAATATTCAGATGGAAAATCACAGCAGGTGAAAGCAGTGCAGATGGATAATCAGAATAAATGAGATTACGGTCCATTCAATAAGGAAAATGATGCTTGGCAATTATGAGCTTGCTGTGCAGGATACTTCAGCTTTTGCTCACTCAAACAGAAATTAATGCCCAGAAGGTCACAGCAGAACCTGAATCAGACAGAATCTTGATGGCATCATGAAAACTGCAGAATTGAGAACCAATGACTCCTTGCGAAGAGATCTTGACTGAGGTCTATCCTGATCGCGAAATAATGGTTTTATTGGAACTTTGGTGTTCTATTTATGAGCTTGCAAACTGTGGATGAATGAAGGGTAGAAGATTCATCTCTTATTAGGCACTTTTTCATGGGCACATTTAAATAATCCTTTTTAATGTTATCCTTAAAGTCAGTGAAGTGCCAAAATAGTCTCGTGACCATTTACATTGGGTCATTTTAGTCTTGGAGTTTTAAAAAATATTAAATTAGTTCTCAGACTATTTAATGATGGCCAAAATAGTCGTTACCCCGGACTATTTAAACTCATATTAAAGAAGTCTGGGGACTAAATTGATATTTTTACAAACCCGGCTCTCTAAAATATCGCAAATCTCTAGGCCCATTCAATGTTATTGATCTTTAGCTGGTCGAACTTGAGTTCTATCTTGTGCTCGTGTACTTGGCTATACATACTGTGCTTTCATTATTTGGCATTTTCTGGCCGTCATTTTGAAAAACTGAATTTCAATCTTGCTGTTGCAGGAAAGCAGAATCTAGTTATCATCTAATGTTCCTTGAAGAAGCAAAATCAGAACTGGAAGCAGGCAAAGCCAAAACTATTAAACTATGAATAAGTTTCTGAGAAAGAAGAACCGACAATGAAGGAATTGAAGAGATAGAAAGAGAAACTGTCATCAAAGGATATTCAATTCATCTGATGTCTTCCAGGAACGGTTCTGGCGCTCAGAAAATTTAAATTTTGGATGCCCATTAAGTAGGAACTTGTTAGCAAGCTCCAGTGTGGGAGAAAGCAACACCAAGTCTACAGCGATGCCTGGACATGAATTACTATCTTCTTCAATTAATGTAAGGCCCCTTACATTTACATACATACCACCCAAACCTTTACCTAGTCACATATCTAACACTTAAAACTCTCATGTTTCCGTGCATACTACTCCGAATCTTTACCATCACATAAAAAATTTCACTTTCACTATCTTCTTAAAATTGGAATATACTTTTGCATGCATAGGTTTATGGTTATAAGTGTAAATATTAAACTTTGGGATTTATATATGTAAATGCATTAGAATTGTGTGGTATATATGTAAATTCCCTTTATTTGCAGCTTTTTGTGTTGGGCAAGCAACTGCCATTGATCGAAAGGTTTTGTTTTGCCTTGTTTACCTGATTAATTTTCTATTTAAATTGTGACGAGGCTAATTGTTATAGTGATGGTAATGCTGATATGATGATTTTACCATTGGAGATCTGCTTCCGACAGGTTTTCAGATTTAGATCTGTTCAAATTTGTTGCTCGGAAAAAGATTTTAAATCTTGTAAAATTTTTGTTGTAGGCGGATGAAAGGTGGAGGTGAATGTTGTGCAATAGTGCGTGAAATATTTGAATTAAATGTTTCAATGGTGTAATATGTATATATTTCTGTGCTGTTTTGGATTGGGGACATTATGGAAGAATATGTATTTTTTTTCACTTGTATTTTAAATTCCTTACTGACTTTTATGTCTGTTGGGCTTTCACTGATGGTACCTGAAGGTCATGGCTTAGGAGTTATTACTTGTCTGAAGGCTTTTGTTTATTTATTTATTATTCTGAAAGAATTTGAAGCTACACTTTTAAATTGTTATATACTTAAATTTATATTGTCATAATCAAATTAAATTTAATCACTTTTTTATATTTATGTTTTCTGTTTAATACATAATTTTGTTTGCTGTATAATTTTTAATTTAATCTGATTTTTTTATATGATAAATAATAATAATAATGAATAATATCACAATTTAAATTGTTAAATTATAATAAAGATTTAAAATGTTTTTGAAATAGCTCAATTACCACTAGTTAGTCGCAAACAATAGTATAATTTAAAACACTACAAAATATATTTAAAAAAAACAAACAAAAAATAACAGATCATACTTTTCCATGACAAATTATGGCGAACTTCATTCAAAGACATCTGACAATCAACTTTTTATTTGATAATTTAACAATTAAGAAGCTCGCACGCACATTGTGCCCATTCATCATTTATTCCCATTTTTTTAGGAAATGTTAATGAAACGTATCAGTCACATTCAATCTCTAAACCGCTGGACTTGTTGGTTTGAGAGATACTACATGCGTGACCATGAACTCTCTGGAGATGATGAACCAGCCAAGCTCTGCATAAAATTCATTTCTGGTCAGTAAAACAACCAAATGGCATAGCTAGATAAAAATTTCGGAAAGTTAAATACATACCAAACAATTCTTATTTATTTACATATCTACACCCTAAATTTGATATTTAAATTTATTACGCATTAAAGTTATTACTTGTGCATGAAAAAAATGTATCTCACTGATATTTTTAATGTGATGTTAAAGATTTGAGTGGTATATAAATGCCCGTAAATATTTTCAAGCAGCTGGACAAAGGCATACAACAAAAAAAATTGAAGTTGCACATATAACTTGGCGATAGTAAGCAAAAATCTCCTAATAATATCCATGCTATAAAGACTTGGTAAATTTCTAAAATGGAGCAGCAAGCAAAAGGGAGCTCCTCAGCGACATCAGGTTTCACTAGTTCCAACGACATCTAAAAGCCTGATAGTTGTAGCTGCAAATAAACCGAGCCAAGCAGAGCTAAAGGCTAATGGAGCTCAAGCTTGAGTACATTTAGTAAAAAACATGTTCAAGCTCATCTAGAGCTCAATATTAGCTTTTTATAATAGTGTTCAAGCAAGGTTCGTTTAAATTCAGGTTTATGTTTGGTAAAGTCTAGGTTGGAGCTTGGTTTATTTTGTGATCGGACAGCTTTTAAGGAACTGTTTGAATTAAAATATAAACGAGTCATCGAGCTCAGACTATTGAGCCTTAATAAGCCAATCATTTTTAGCGCGCGCGCGCGCGCGCGCACACACATATATATATATAATATTTTACTTTCATATGGCTTGCAACAATTTTAAACAGCTTCTTACAACGCCGTGTGAATTACAAGCTTAACAATTCAATGTAGTCCCTGACAATTTATAAATAGTAATACTTTTACATCCCAATGATATGGGAGATAGAAAATTGAATTCAATTGAATTGAGCCTTAATAGAATATTCCATCAAATATTATATCTAGTCTTAATTGAGCTTCTTAACAAAGATGTGATGAGCTTTCGATAACACTGTTAATGATCATATTCTTTATTTTACAACTCTTTATCTTAAAATCTAGAACTAATAATCGATATTGGGTATTTAAATTTTCACTTGGAATTATCTTGGAATCTTTATAGTCTCGATGATCTCTTCTCATAAAAAAATAATCAGTTTATGTTTTATAAGATCTATTTTTATAAGTAATAAGATGCTCATCTATTTCTTTGAATAAAATATTAGTAATAATAAAATCATACGCTAAAGGTAAATCTTAAATGACTATACCTTCTTCATTAGTCACTCCAAAATCATAGCCACCATTAATATTTCTAAAATCTTATACCACTCTACCGATATGTCAATTTAAATCTTCTCCAATAAAAATTCTTTATTCAAGATGTATCATTTGTATTAATTCTTCTAAGTCATTCTAAAATTTATCTTTAGACCCTATATTTAAACCTACTTGAGGAGCATAAGCACTTATAATATTAAAAATCTTAGTATCAATAATAATCTTAAGAGCTATAATTTTATCTGCAACTCCATTAATTTTTACAATATTATCTTTCAAACTCTTATCATAATTACACTTACATTATTTCTAGTGCGACTCTTACCAAAATACCAAAGTTTAAAACCTAAGTTATCAATCTCCTTGTCCTTTTCTCCAACCCATTTAGTTTCTTGAATACATAAGATATTAATATTTCTATGATAACTAATTCCATTAATTTACCACTGAGAATACCTATAATCCAAGATCCTATCTTAATATTAGTTTCATGGACTAGCTTTTTCACCCGCAATCGTCTGTAATGTGGGAAACCTTGCTTATTTGAAACTACAACCGGGCGCTAGTGTAGCGACTCTTGCATACTTTTCACAGTATTCAGGCTATACAACGCGTCGCTTCCAGAGGACACCCTAGCACTTACACAATGACCAAAAGGATTCATGACATGATTTTCTCGACAAGTTTTACGTTGGCCGTCGACTAACTAACTAACCCTCCACTTTTAACATCCAGGCTTGGGACTGGCAATGACAGTGTTAAATATTAAAACTAATTTATAATCCAAAAGAAATTAGCAAAGAATGTTATATTTGAATGTAAATATTTTTATTAAAGAACAGGTGATAGAAGATGAAGAAAAGAATTTTCTAAGCTTGAGTTGAGTAATTAAATTTCTGCATTACAACACTGTTTCTTACTTCTTACTTCCTGATTATATTCTTTATTTTAATTTTTCACATTTACGCTTTAGTTTATTGAGACTTCTACCAGTAATGTCTTCATATTGTTAGGTTAGCAGTGCGAATGTTAACAGTTCTGCATAAACAATTGCATAATGATTTACACATGAAGTTCTTAGATTATTACCCTCTAGATCTTAATAAATGTGCATTTATTCATTAGTAAATGAATGCAAATGTGTCACATAAAAAATTAATATATACTATGTTATTATATAAACGAATGCTCATACGTGTTTGTTAAGAGTCTACGCCATTATGATACTAGCTGGGGATGTCAATGTACCGATGCATGTAGATATTTTCTTACCATCTCAGACAGTTGTAAAATATAGATCATTAATCACTCTGTCAACAGAAGAGTATCGATTAAGGGCGAGTAAGCACCCTACCATCTTAGATAACTGTAAAATTTAGATCACTAATCACTGTGCCGACGGAAGAGTATCGGCCAAGGATGAGTAGGTACTTCATCTCGAACAATAGTAGACATATAGCTGTGCTGACGGGATATGTATTGACCAAAGGTGTGTTAGACTATGTTTAACGGTGCCCATAAGACGAATGTGAAAGTTCAAAGTATGAAATATACTAAAATTAAAAGAATAAACCTTGAAAAGTAAAGCTAAAGTTAATGCATATCGAATTCTAAATAAACTTGTCTGAGCAAAATGTTATGAATGCATAAATTAAATTATTATATGATGTTCTATAATAAAATATGAAAGACTAACATACATATTATTTTTCTTCCTTAAACTATAGTTTGAAATGTGATTACTCCACTGGGTTATCTTAGATAACTCACTATATTGATATGTACGGAATGTGAGATCAGCAAATTGAAAGGTAAACTTTTATTTGTTAAATTAAATTACTTTCTATAGAGGCTTTTTTAAATTTTGGATTGTAAACTGTTAGTAATAAAAAAATTTTAATTTCACATCTGACCATCAATTCCAACCTTGAAAATTTCAAGCCTCTGCTCGGGTCTTGACAAAAATGATATAAGAGCCAAAATTTTATATTAAATAACATGAATATTAATGAAAGAAAGCCATTGGGATGATTGAATTAAGTTATAAATAAAATAAATTAAAATTTTACCTCAAGTCGAATTAGATTATTTTATTTTATTTCATAATTATGGATAATTTGGAGGAAGAAGTCATAAATGATAATGTACGAACTGATATACCCCAGAATATCGCAGTTGGTGCTAATGCATCTTTTGATATGATGAATGTTACGACTCAATTAATTAGGAATTCACAGTCTCAAGCTTAGTAGCAGTGAGAGAGACAGAAAGATATGTACTTGAAGCTCTTTTAGGATATGAGTTTGCCACTATTTTTGGCAGCAAAAACGATAGTAAAAGCTAAAAACTGGTTGATTAAGATGGAGAAAATTATAGACAATATGATATGACCACCAGCGAGGAGAGTTATCACTGTTGCATTTGCTTTTGAGGGAAATGTTAGGAAATGGTGGCAAGGTAAGTTGCACATGAGAAATTTAGTGGCCGACCGAGCAACTTGGCACAATGGAAAGAGTTTGTGAAAACCTTCAAAGATTAATTTATGTCACTGTCAACCAAGAGACAAATACATGATAAATTACCAAGTTGGTGCAGGAAGATCGTTCGATATGTAGTATGAAACAGAGTTTCCTATATTATCAAGATATGCACCACAACTAATTTCAAATGCATATGAGAAATGTCGCATACTCTTTTATAGATTGAAAGATTCAATCAAAAAGCCATTAGTGTCATTTAAGATTGAAGACTATTCAATGCTAAAATTGACTTTCAGCAGACTCAGAAGTATAAGGACAAGCACAAGAGAAAGAGCTAGGAAGAAGTGACGCCAATAGTTCATTTTGGATAATCTAATAGAAAAAACAATGAAATCATATGATGATGGAGTTGATAGCTAAGTTGGCAGCAACACTACAGAGCTCAGTATTAAGTGTGAAAAATTACGTCGCACTGAATGCTTACATGGCTCTAAGATATTTATGCTGACAGTTGAAGCATCAAATGAAAAACTGCACTAATTCTGTTCAGAGGTCCACAAGAAATGCTAACTCGGGCAGGGATTTTGCTCAAAGAAATTTTTAGAAGTGGTCACTGGATGACAGAAGCTGGCATAGTGACTCATAAAGAGCAACCAACACAAAATATTCAACTAAAAGTATTTATTAACTCATCAGAAACTTGAAGAACCCGTTGTTATTGATGTAGAAGCTCGTAGAGTTTGATGAATGACTTGTTATATGATTTTCATGTCATCTTATATTGAGTATCATTCTATATTTTTATTGTAGAAATTGAGTGTTGTGCTGGTTACGTTACCTTAATTAGGATGTGATATTATTCTAGTTATAATATTAGGTTTCAGATATTTGAGGATTTTTTAGTTGAATTATCTTATCTCAGATGTTGGATTTATCATATCTATTTTTGTTATCACTTAATAAGAAGTAGATTTTTCTTAAAGATTTTTTGATAGTTCATGTTTCATTTGAATCATAATAAGTTTTTTAGAAGTTCATAAAATTTGATTGTAACATCTCCATAAAATACTTAATTAACTAAAATAATTGTTTTAATTTTCTTAACTAATAGTGTCGATTCAAACAAACCATCTTGGCAGTTTTTTATTAAGAAACTAATGTCCCTATTCGAACTAGAACAATTGATTTTCAAAATTTAATGAAATTATTTTATTGATATGAAAAGGGAATGTAAATACCCTTTACATGAATCCTAGAATAGGAAAAACAAAAAAAAGGAAATAACGTGAAAGGAAAGATATAACACCTATATTTCCAATTAATCAATTCATAATAATTACTTAGAGATACATGAAACGACACAGAATAAAAAAGCCTAAAATAAGAAAGGAAATCAATCTAATCCAAGAAAATAAATCTAAAATAGGAAATAAAATAAATTAAATCCAAGGAAATGAATATAACCCTCATAACTTGTAACATGACTAAATTATTTCCTACTATAACTTCTAACACTACCTTTTAAGTTGAAACATGATTTCAACTTGGATTTGAAAATATCAAATAATGGGCGAAAAAAATTTTTAATGAGGTAGAACTTGAAGTCTTCATCACGTACTTGGTAATCAACCCCAAGAGCATTTAGGAATTTTTTTAGTTAATTGCAGTTGTCTACAACTGTAGTTTTTGCAATGTATGTCAGTAAACGGAAGGCTCCTATAGGTAATGCTACAAGGAAGTTTGCAAAGAAGTAGACGAATACGGGAGAAGCTGCAAGGTATGGCCTGCAAGGTAAGAAAAAAAAAAAGAAAAAGCTTTGAATGAGGGTCTGTTGCAAGAAAAAGTTTCGGAGGAGAACCTGCTGTAGGAAAAAGCTCCAGAGGAGGGTCTGCTGCAAGGAAAAATTTCAAAGGGGGCCAAGGAAAAAAGTTCCAAAGGAGGGCCTTCTACAGGGAAAAGTTCCAAAGGACTTCCTGTGGAGAGTTTCCTGCAGGGAAAAGTTCCTGAGGAGGGCCTGTTACAGAAAAAAGCTTCAGAGGAAGGCCTGCAGCAAGAAAAAGCTCTGGAGGAAGGGCTGAAGCAGAAAAAGCTCCGGAGGAGGGCTTGCTACTAATAAAATCTCCGAAGAAGGGCCTCTGGCAGGGAAAAGTTCTGGAGAGGGCCAGCTGCAAAAAAAAACTTCCGAAGGTGCATTTTTTCTTAGCGCAAAATAGCCTCATGATAATCATCGAAAAATGACCTAATCACCATGAGAACCCCTTGCAGTCAAAACAATTGAATGAGAAGAATATGCCTCAGATGTGACCCAATTGAATTTAATGGCATATCCACATAACAGATAAAAAACACCAAATAGCAAAGCAATGGCAGCATTTCTTTGGTAAGGGAGAGGTTGCCCGATAGATGATGCCTTATCTGATGCCTTAAAGCTAGTTGTCCCCTTATTGGGTCCTGTTTGAGGACTATTATTCTTCACACGAATTAACATTGTTAAACTTTTCAAGGTAGTTGAAACAGCAATAGAGCTAATAAGATTTACAGTAGCTGCAACAACCAATATCAAACGAACCATTAAGCAGGTAAAATACATGCTTGTTAGACAATACATAACAATAAAAATAGTGGCATCTGATAACCGCTTAAAACAGAATATAGGCTTGCACGAAACAGTAAAAGAAGAATATGAAAGTCAAACATGAAGGAAGATCATATTATTGATTGATGCTCTGAAACTAATGTTGTTAGTCCTTCGCATACGTCGGATCAAGAAGAGAATAAAAATGACCCCTCCAAGGAGAGATATAACCCATGGCCATGTCGACTCTAAGAGCAAGAGCAGCACCCACACTTATAGCACACGTCAAAGTTATCCTAAAAAAGGAACAGAATAATTTGGGATCATTTAATGTGAACTTCACCCAGTCTAGATACTGATTGTTTGCAGTATTCATTCAGTTATGATTCAAGCTTATGAGATATGAAACACCTAATTGCAGGAATAATGTTTTATGAAATGTCTGGTGAATGTTGCTACTGATATGATGCTTTAAGAAATATCAAAATAGATGTTAAGAGATAGACTTATTATATGAGTACTTGCAAGTACATTATACAGGGATGTATTCCCGACTCTTGATATTTATACGAGAACGAAACACTCGGAACCGTTGGAATTAGACGGTGATAGAACGTTAGAGAACTGTGGGTATTAGGGGGGCTGTCGATAACTGTTATGTTAAGGGAAGCCGAAACTTTATGGATAGTTTATATCACCCTTGGGGCAGGGTGACGGCCCATAATGAAAAAACATGAAAATAGTTGAACCATATACATTAAACAAGTGACAATTTTATAATATAACCTCTATGAAATAAATGAACACGCTTATACTTATGATTTCATGCTTACAATCTGCATGTTGCGGTACAGTTGATTTTTATATTATCTGTATCTGATTTCTTTCATGTTTTCTATTATGTCAACATATTATGATTGTATGTAGAAATGTATAATTTCATTTGAACAGGCATATTACTTCCTTTCCAAATTTAAAATATTATTTTAGACATGATTATTTTGCGGAGCAAGTTTTGCCCACTCTACGTTGTTGCCATCTAGATAGGAAAAACGAGCACTGGGAGAGTAGCCAGGTGACTTCTACAGTTTTTTCTTCCATACTTGAGAACCTGGACAGTCTTTTTGGGTATGTATTTATTTATTAGGTTTAGTAGCTCTGTATCTATGTTTTGATGATATGATTTCATGCTTTCGTAAATATGAATGAATTTTGACATGCAATATATCATGTATGTAGCGGCGATCCGGTTAGACTAATTCATCACTCACTCGGTCCTGATTATATAAGTCAAGACAAGTGTTTGTGAGAGTTGGTCTGACCAAATTGCCAGTCTCTGTCGCACCACGATTGACCCTTCTAAGGGGGTTAGTTGGGGTGTGACAGTGACTACCTCCACCTGATTCCCTCATACAACCCTCCCCCTACCTGTTTTCTGCTTCTAGCCGCCGCTCTCTTCCCTTTATACCTATATTTTGCTTCCAGTCGGCAATCTCTCTTCCCCATCGCAAACCCCACCTGTAGCTTACCAACTTGTTGTAGCCGTCTCACCTACTTCCAACAAAGCTGCATACCCCTTGCCGCCCCGCCCTTTGATCGCAAGACCTTTCCTGCACCACCCTTAAGATAATCAGCCCCTCCTCTCACCACCGTCCAAGAAATATCCCCTCTGACCCTAGCAGGATATTGGTAGTTTGTTGGTGTTTTTTTGTTCTTGTTCGAGTTGTGAATGCAATTCGTTGTATAGAGTAATAACATTTATTTTTCTATCGTAATATTGGTTCTCTAGTATCAGTTGCTGCAAAAGAAGTTGTTCAAGAAGCTGCAGTGGCTTTTCCATTTTTTTTTTTTACTTTCAAATATTCACACCATAACTTTCTGGTTGTCACCGCACTTAGCCAAGTCAGGGTATGAAACAAAACTTTCCCAACCACTACTTCATAAAATAGGCAAAATGCATTTTAGCCAAACGCATAAGCGGTGCGATGCAGAACACATCACCTCTAACACCGCCTCAAATGAGCCATTAAAAGATGTGTTGGTCAGTGTCGTGAGACACTGTAGTCGAAAAACAAAAAAATCTTCTAATCCACCAACCTTAAAAGATGAGTTGGGCATTCAATTAAACTAAAAATAGGCAAACACAAGCACACATTTCCCTAAACTGGTACATAAATTTTTATGAACGATTTTCCCATACATGAACTCGAATTTCTAAGAACGGGTAATTAAATTTTCATGTTTTATAATAATTCTCGTGAACTAGCACTTAAATTTTCCTGAATAATACTTTATTTCATGGAACGAGTACTTAATTTTCCCATATTTTTTATACCTTTTAAGCATAATTTGATGGTGTTAATGGTGGTGAAATGACAGAAATAAAATACAACAGAGGGTAAAACGAAGCAGAGGGTTGGATTCAAGCAACAGTGGTTTGGGTCACACCAGAGACGAAGTAGGAAAAAGGATGCAATTCCCTAGCAGAAATGTTGGTATTGGCATGCAAAACTGAGGGCTTAGGAAGTTCGATTGGGTCACGTGAGAGACAAAGCAAGGAACGGTGTGAATCAGCATGGGGTTTTCGACAGTGAACAGAGAAGCGGATAACAATGGAATTGGTTCGAGAAGGGAAGCAGAGAAGCAAAAAAGATGATGGCAGCCTTTTGTACGTAACAAGGCGAATGGGAACATAAGCGAGGGACTTCTCTCCATCGTGCAAAATCAAGGGAAGAAAACTAGAACTGTTCAGCTTCTGCAGGTTTTCCTGTTTGCGAACCACAGGGAAGTGTGACATTGGACTTCAGTTGTGATTGTGTGGTAGAGAAGAGATTGCGGTTGAGAGAGAGCTTTGGTTCCGATAGACAGGGAGTTCGTGTGGTTTAGAACAAGGAAGAATAATAGGCAGGACAATGTAAAGGAAATAGGAGAAATCACATGAACAGGAAGAACAATGGAGATAAGTGCGGTTGATTTTTTTGGTGATACCGAAATTAACCCAAACAATAATAGGAAGTCAAATATTATTACTAACAAAGTCAATCGACGGTTACAACCAACACATGAAAATGACAACACGACACACCACACCTAACTAGAGGGGATCTAAAGATATGGTGGTGACTTGTAGAGACTTAGAAAAGCGGCGGCAAGGTGGTAGGTATGCTGGAAAGTAGAGGAACAGTGGTTAGAAGTGGTTCAGAGCAGTTGGAATAGCAGTGAGAAGGATTATGACAGCTGTCGCAGCAGTAAGGCTGCAGGAGGAATGATTATGGGCGGCTGGCAACAAGGAGGTGGCAAGGAGGGATGGTTCTATTGGTTGGGGAAGCAGGAAGACAACAAATTTGCTGTTTTTCAGATGGTGGCAGCGAGGAACGGCGATGGGAGTGGTGCGGGATGGGTGGGGAAGGGTGAAAGAGGCTGTGCAGGGTGTCAAAGAGGTTGGGAAGGGAGGGAGGCGGCCGAAATAGGAGAACTGTAAGGAAAATCAGCAATAGTAGTTGTTATGGTAGTTACAGCGAGGGTGAGGCGGCCGGGAGAGATGTGGCTAGGATGCAGAAGGGGATAGGGAAAAAAATAACCACCTGAACATCAAGATAGAACTGAAGCACCACCTGAACTCTAGGATATAGCGCTCTAAGGGAAGAAGAAACATTAGCGGCTGTCCCAGTACAAAACACACAAAAAAGCTGAACCTAAAACATCAAAAATACAAATATATAATAAAATGATAACAAAAAGAGGTCGAAGAGGATCATACGACTCCTTGGAAGAGAGAAAACCTGGACTGGTTTGGTCCAAGCGAAGCAGCCGTGTCGCACGAAACTCCCACACGACTGCGAGTGGCCCACGTCAATGCGGGAGATGCTCCCATGTAATTCTCTCGGGATTGAGGGTTCGACCACATCCGTAAAAGCTTTTGGCTCCTCGTAGTATAATGTCAAGCAATGTAGCACCAATAATTCTAAAAAAGTGTCTTACCCGTGTTAAACACATATCAGACACCGATACTTCTCCGACATTACAAAATGTGTCTAAATTTTTTTCAAGCCCTAACATGTTTGGGTCACACCTCAAAACCGTACCGAAAGCGAGATTGACACAATTTCGAGAAAATGAGACATGGAAATTAGAAAATTATAAATATATGTATAGCCTTAATTATGCCTCATTCTCGAAAATACCCGATTTCTCGTCATGTTGAAGTTCCCTCTAACAGTCGTCAAAATCAAGTATTGAAGGTGCATCAAATATTCATCGAAGCAGAGCATTAGTAACTCCCACTTTGTAATAATTTTTTTTACATTTTTGTAGATAACTTGAATTATAAGTTGGATGAATCCTTTGGAAATATATTTATCTAATTTTAAAAATTAATTTTCATAAGCATGAGATTGTATAATATAAATTTATGAAGTTAAATTTTATTCTTACATAGCTTGTGTTCTGATGTTTTTAATATAAAATGAAGAAAAAATATATAATTTATATTAATAATTAATTAAATATAAAAATGTGTCCATGACGTGTCGTGTACTACTTATTTCAATTATGTCGTCCCTGTATCGTGTCGTGTCGTGTTCGTGCTTCATAGGTGTGAAGTCAGTCACATTGAGGATGGTGAGGCTGTTGTAACTTCCCAGTAAGTGATTAATGCAGGAATTGTAATTCCAAAACACATCCGGATAAAATAAATATACATTCCCTTTTGACATAACCTGAGTCGGAGCTGCATATAACTATATATTCTCGCAAAGTAACTCTCGATCCCTTAAGTCTGTAACAGTATTCTCTAACTTCTCGTACTCGACTGAATATATCTAATAAATAAGTCTGTCATAAAGAATTAACTCTGGAACATATATGGCAAGTTGGGTCATATTGAAGCATAACTACTCAAGAGAGGCATCTTCTTCTTCTTGGAAAGGACTTGGATCTCACTGTAAGATGCTTTTGTCCCCAAAGATACTTAGACGATTTCCAACGCTATGGTTCATCCATCATGTCTGATCATTTGTAGATGAGTAAAATACTGAACTAATTCTAACATACAAATAACTTCATATAGTCTTCCAGAAGTGGCACAAAATAGTCTCGTCTTTAATATGTTGGACCTCCCTCCTAGGCACAACTCAAGGAGTGGACCATATGTCTGAAAAAGTCCGAAATTCTTTTATCTGGGATTGTCATGTGTTTGGTCGATTCCTCGAACTTAGGATCATTTTGGACAACCAATATTAATTTTGTTGGAGCTTCTCTCAAGAGCTCAACTTGAACTACGAGCATTTCTCTCTCATCAGTTGGAATCTGGTACTCCTTTATATCATCACCTTCTTCAGTGTCTACTGTGTCATTGTCTATTCTTTGATAGCACCCTACTCAGTGAAATAGATTATTCTCCTGTTTGTGCAACTTGATTCAATATGCCCAAGTTTGTGACATGTGAAACACTCCTTGGCTAGAATGAATTTGAGAATTCAGATTGGTTCCCACCCATTCTCCATTTTGAGTGTCTCATCAAGTGGGATCGGTTTGGATGATACACTAGGTGTACTCTTGTTGCTTGTTCTGAGGTTGAGTTCTGTCGTTAAAATGTGGTGGTCACCCGGTGAGGTTGTCTCTCCATCTTTGAAGCCAGGGTCTGAGCATCTTGTCTGTAAAGAATTGGTAGGTATTGGTATTTCATCTCTCATTTCATCTTTAGATAAGGTAGTAATTTTATTCTTCTCCTCATTATTGAAGAATCTCCAAATTCGCCCACCACTAAGATGTACTCTTCCTTAACTTACTGGTAGCTAATTTCATCATTCCGTCCGGTGGGTCATCCCGACATTCAAAGACACGTTTCAATGTCCAGGGTCACTAAATGAACTCATCTGAATCTATGCGTCCGTCGAAATATGACAAATTCACCTTTACATTAAAAGCTTGGCTTCTCCAATATGTCATGCCAAATATTCGGGATAGTGATGCTTCATCTCGAGGATCGAATGAAAATTGTGTGACCCCTATGGATGGTTTCCTCTCAAAGGCGGCAAGCCTCTGTTGCAATTGGACGGTTTCCCACTGCATATCCTCAATAGAACATTCACGAACATCTCTTCGCGGATTTCTCATAAACGGCATTGTGACATTTCCTCCTAAACAGGTCTCCGATAATTATATCTTCAGTGGCATGGTTGGCTATGAGATTGGGGTTTGGGTATCTAAAAGAGGGGGTGAAGGGGTGATGTAGGATGGAAAAAAGAAATTATTGGGTGACCAGTTTGGAAAAAATTAGTAAAGGGGAAGGGTATTGAGTGGATATAGTGTTGGGTATTGGTGGAAGCTAGGAACTCTAGGATAGACTAGAATTTTAAGCTTCCTCCCACGAGCTCCTTCGACTGTGCATGAGAGAGCTTCCCTGCGCGCGATAGCTCGCAGGCACTAGAGAGCTTCTTCCTCAACTTCCACTTCATCGACTCCTTCCTCACGCTGCTCTTCTCTTCCTTCAACTTCAGCTCACACACAACTTCTTCCTCTATGCTCGAACATCCTGCGAGCTTCCTCTCTAGTCTTCCTTCAATCAACAAAGGCACCAATCGCAGATAAGCTCGACCTTCAGGTAAGTCGTTCTCACCTCTGCCTCCCTCAAGCACGTTCCTTTATAGGGCGAAAGTAAATTTCGGTTTCAGGACTCCTCACCTCATCTTCCCGACTGTTCGATTCCTCTTCTTTAACTTTCTCGTTTCCCCTCGTTTCTTCTCCCTCTTGTTCAACTCTTTGTTTCCTCTCTCACTCTTTGGATGCTTGATTCCTTATCCCCCGATAATTGAAATGGAACGTTACAAATGAACAATGCATTCATGGACAATTTCAAGTATACTGAAGAACAAATATATGTTCAAACAAGTCAAGCACAAGCAAGAGACCAATTTGCTCAAGCTCAGCTCGTTTACACAACTTAGATATTTTGTTGCATGTACATTACTATTGTAAATATAAATGATACTACGAGGACAGGAATTATTAGATTAACTCCTTCATTTTATGGACATCATAACATGCTTATATTGCCAAGGTAATGATATTAATGGTGGACCTTCTGATCCAATTTAAAGAAGGTTCGTGTGAGGCATTAAATGGATCCAATTAATTTGACGCTCAAAATCAATGATTTTTTCTTTTCAAAATCAATGAAGCATTTCTCTCTATTAGTAGTTGTAACTCCATTATTGTTCTTTAAAAAGCAAAAGTTTTATCCTTTGATGTGCGGTCAAGTTCATGGAAAAAATATTACATCAGGACTCTACACCTAGAGTTACGTGCGGAGTCCAATCGCTGGGAGTCATGTGGAACCTCGACATAACACACGAATAACAAGGAGGAATATTCCCCCGTGTTGCTCTGTGGTCAACGGTGTTTTGGCTGAATAACGTGGAATAACATGGGGAATATTCCTTCGTGCTATTATAACACCGGGAATATTCCTCCTTGTTCTTCCACGTTATGCAGATGTTATTGTGATGGTATTGATGTATTATTGTGGCGGTTACAATACCACCACAATAACACCTGAATAACGTAGAATAACACCGAAGAATATTCCCCGTGTTATTTCGCGTTATTCAACCAAAACACCGCTAACCACGGAGTAACACTGGGGGAATATTCTTCTGTGTTATTCCTGTGTTATTTCGGGTAATTCCAAGATTCCACGTGGCTCCGAGGGATTGGACTCCGCACGTAACACTAGTTGCGGAGTCCTGATGTAATATTTCTTCCAGACCATGAGCAAATTAACATGAACTTAAAATGAAGGTAAAACAATGAAGAGGTTAAAAAACAAACTCGGTGAAAAAACTCTATTAGCAATTGCTTACAAGAGAAAAAGAGTTTTCTAGGATGTAATAAATGATGGTCGTACAAAATGGCATAAATATAGACAGAAAAATAGTACCTTGGAAGTTGTACTTTGAGCCAAAAAGCCATGAACAAGTCTTTTTGCACTTCTAGACAATACTATCTCCTTAAAAAGTCTCGCCTCCTGAAATCGGCAAATTTGCTTAGCGCGTCAGATTGTAAATTATCAAACCGTAAAAGCGGCAAACAAATGATATTTGACAGCTAAGCCAGCCACACTCAAATCCCAGTGCATTTCAAAAGGGTACTCTACTTTTTTAGGTTGTTACTTTTGACTATACAATTTATATAAATAAAATGCTAGAATAAAGTGCCAATCCCGTGACCATGTAATTAGAACCATTTTAGTCCCAGACTCCGTGCCAAATTAAGCTCAAAATCTTTTAATATAGGTTGAAATAATCCACAAGAACTATTTTAGCCGTCTTTAAAAGAGTATGGAGAGAATTGGCACTTTTATAGACTTTGGAACTAAAATGACACCCGACGAAGAATGAGGGGACTATTTTGACACTTTTCTCTAAAATGTTGATGCCAGCACTAAAATACTTACTTTCAGGACACCTGCATATCCCCCAAAAACTATGCCCTCCTGAATTGCATCAAGGCACACTTGACGTTGAGGCATATGGGGAGCAGACTGTTTAGCTTGCTGCTTTGTTGCATGAACAATTTGATGTGCTTCAAAAAGAGAACCGAGTTTGTCAGTACGCTGAAGTGAGCTAAGCCAAGGTTTACGTCTTTCAGCTATTTCAACTGCCCATTGTCTGGCAACCATCAATAGTTCCTTGGGAGAAGCAATAGCATCAATTAGGCCAAGCTTCTTCCCTTCTTTAGCTCGTATAGACTTGGACAGCTGCATGACAACATAGAACGCAGACAAAATAGCGCATTTTAAATTAACTGAGTGCAAGGAAATCAGAGAATGAGAGTGGCAAGTATAAACTAATATTTTTTTAGGCACCTTCGAAAACTCTTGCCAACTTGTCATACAAATAAGATGCTTTTAGGTTTAAAACAGAAAACAAAAGGGAATAACAGAGAACCATTGGAAAACCTACCAAACTAGTATGAGAATCTAAAAGTCACATACAAATGAAGCAATGTTGTCATGACATCCATGGCATGAAATTCAGAAGAGCAAATAGATAATTCTATGTTCTTCATGTATTTTAGTAAAAGAAAACGTAGGTGAAAAAAATATATATATTATAAGATTATAAGATGGATTGAAGTCATAGAACTAAAAAAGTAATCATGGTCACATTACTTCTACAAAACTACTCAAAATAAACTATCCATGTTTATACAATCACTACATATGGTAATATAAAAAGACAAAGTCCCAAGTCACAAATTTCTCCAATTTACTCTGTCAGCTAGAAAAAATTACTCCAAAATGATCCTTCGTGCAAAAATTATGATATAGAATTGATCCTAATTTGTCTATCAATAAAATTGATCCCGATTAACCCCCTAAAGGACCATATTAAATCAATTATGAATAATTGAGATAAAAAATTGGAGAAATGTAATAGTTTGAGACTAAAATGGCCACATAAGAATAGTTGGGGGAATATTTTGAACTTTAAACTTTAAAAATCTGACTAGGTTTCAAGCAATAAGCAAAGAAATGGATTTTGAAAAAACTAAGGCAAAAATAGATAACCAACAAAGCAGTTAATCAACCAATTAGTGAATTGTTATCGGAGCAATGTTTAGAAAATTTTTTGTAACATCTTCTAAAAGGTATTATTAATATACCAATTAGTGAGTTGTTATTCGAGCAATGTTCAGAAAATTTGTCTTTTTACAAAACAATATGGAAGACCTAAGAGCTTGGGATATGAAAATTCCTTTAAAATATTAAAAATTGCTAAAATTCATATATTTTCCCATAATTGTGCTTGACCTATCATCTATATGAAGGCAGGGATGTCAAGGTCAAGGTCTGAAGTGATCCCTTGTGGTTTGCAGGAAGGATCTTATGTACCAAGTAATCTCAATGATTAATAAAATTCACAAACATTAATGAAATTTGCAATAAGCATATCGTATCCATTATGCAAAGATGGGTTGATTAAGAGTTGTTTTTCCGAACTAGTAAAATCAAGCATTATGCTGTTAGAACTAAAAGGCCCAGGATATGGAACTCCATAAAAAGGGTGACATAGTCGCATAGTTAAAACTTAAAATACTTTTAGCTCTTGGTGGTCCTTGTAATCAACTAATTAGCATAGAATTGCTTTTTCTTAACTTCATATGGGCAGTATAATAATTTAGGGGCCTAGAGATTTGGAGGGAGGCTTGTCTGTTCCAACAACCCTTATTACCAAGTGAAAGGTTTTTTTTTTCAAGTTAAATTTCAGATTACATCTTGGTTTGGGAAGGATTTTTCCATTTTAGAGAGCAATAGAAAGGGAAATCATAGTGGAGTCCAGCACTCTGTCACGATTGATCCCGAAACTTGGAATCCATCTCCCAGGGGCTACCAAGGACAGAAAACTGCACAATTACAGCAACAGGGAATCTGCAAGAGGGCAATTTCCTACAGAAAGAGAGAGGTCTATGTTACCTCCCTATGGTTGAACAAATCAACAACTACTGCTTCCATGAGGTTCCCATATCCAAATTATTAATAGATGCGTCTTGGTGGCTTGGGAAAGTGAAATCATAGTTTTAAAAATCAAGCCGACGAGTCCAACCAGGTCAATGAACCAGCCTCCAACCAATTTTGATCCTTCTAAAACCGCTTTTACACCGAATAACTATTAAACCAAGGCATCAATGTATCGCCCCTTTTTTTTATCAATTGCCCAATTGTAATAATGATTATCTTTTGGCTTTTTTTTTTATTTTTACTAAGTAGAAATAAAATTCACATAAAACTAATTAAAATATGCTAACCTAAAATTGTGCAAGGGCATCCCCTGGAAGCGATACACTGTATGGTTTGAATACAGTGAAAAGTGTGCAAGTGCCGCTACACTGGCGCCCGGATGTAGTGTCAAATAAGTAAGGGTTCCCACATTACGGACGGATGCGAGTAAATAAGTTAGTCCATGAAACTAATATTAGGAAATAAACTTGGAATATAGGTACTCTCACTGCTAAATTAATGGAATTAGTTGATATTATGATTTATAGAAAGATGAATATCTTATGTATTCAAGAAACTAAATGGGTTGGCGAAAAGAATAAGGAGAACGATAACTCAGTTTTAAACTTTGATATTCTGGTAAGAGTCGCACTAGAAATGATGTAGGTTTAATTATAGAGAAGATTTTGAAAGATAATGTTGTAAAAATTAATAGAGTTAGAGAAAGAATTAAAGCCCTTAAGATTATTGTTGATATTAAAATTTTTATTATTACAAGTGCTTATGCTCCTCAAGTAGGTTTAGATATAGGTTTTAAAGATAAATTCTGGAATGACTTAGAAGACATAATACAGATGATACCTCTTGAAGAAAAAATTTTTATTGGAGAAGAATTAAATGGACATATCAGTAGAGTGGCAGAAGATTTCAGAAATATACATGGTGACTACGGTTTTAAAGTGATAGATTTTGCTTTAGCGTATTATTTTGTTATTGCTAAAACTTTATTAAAAAAAAAGAGATAGCATATTATTACTTATAAAAGTAGATCTAATAAAACACAAATTGATTATTTTCTTACGAGAAGAAGAGAGCGTCAAGAATGTAAAGATTGTAAGGTCATTCTAAGTGAGGACTTAAGTAATCAACATCAATTATTAGTTCTAGATTTTAAGATGAAGAGTTGTAAAATAAAGATACTAGGATTCATCGTCATAGAATTAGATGGGGATACCTAAAAGACAAATAAAATTATTTTTATGAGTAAAATTCAAGATTTCAAAATTTGGGATGTTCATGAAGAAGCAAATATTATGTGGGATAAAGTAACAAACGCTATTAAAAAAGTGGCAAAAGACGTACTTGGAGAATCAAAAAAAAAGTTTCTATAAATAAAAATAATTAGTGGTGAAATAATATTGTGCAAGAAAAGATAAAATATAAGAAATTATGTTACAAAAAATCAGTTTAAATGTAAAAGCTTTGAGAACTAAAAAAAATACAAACGACTCGAAGAGAGTCTAAGAAAATAATTTGTGACGCTGAAAATTTTGCTTTTAGTGGTCTTTATAATATATTACATACTAAGGAGAGTGAAAAATATATATATAAACTAGTCAAACAAAACAGAAAATTAAAGGTTTAACTCAAGTAAAATGTATTAAAGATGAAATCAAAAAGTATTTTTCTTAGAAAAAGATATTCAACATAGATGGGTGAGTTATTTTGATAAACTTTCTAATGAAGTTTCTGAAAATACGATCAAACCCAGTAATCTTAATATCATTAATAATAATAAAATGTTTAATTTTTACCGTCACATTAGTAAAAAAGAAGTTGAGGTTTTAAAAAGAACCAAGAATGGAAAGTCTGTAGAACCTGATGATATCCAAATTGAAGTGTGGAAAAGTTTAAGAGATTTTGGAGTTTCTTGGCTTACTAAACTGTTTAATATTATTTTTAAAACTAAAAAAAAACCTAAGGAGTGGAGGAAGAGTATTTTGGTCCCCATTTTTAAAAATAAAGGGGATGTACAAGAGTGTGCAAATTATTGAGGAATTAAGTTGATGTGACATACTTTAAAAATTATGGGAGAGGGTAATTACATAGTTTAAGACGTATTCCAAAGGTTTCTCATAATCAATTTAGATTTATGTCAGACAGGTCTAGCATGGAAGCTATACATTTATTGAGAGGTTTGATAGAGAAGTTCAGAGATAATAAGGAGGATCTACATATGATATTTATTGATTCAGTAAAAAGCTTACGATAAGGTTCCAAGAGACATTCTTTGGAGAGTTCTTGAGAAGAAAAGTGTTGATATGACTTATATTCAAGTCATTAAAGATATGTATACTATAGATGTTATTTATGTTCGAACAGAAAGAGGATTGACCAAATATTTTAGATTACAAAAGGGATCGACTTTAAACCAATATCTTTTTGCTTTAGTTATGGATGGTCTTACTGGACATTTAGAGGAGGATGTACCTTGGAGTATGCTTTTTGTTGATGATATCCTTCTCGTGGATAAGACAAGAGAAAAAGCTCAGGAAAAACTTGAATTATGGAGGTCTACATTGGAGTCTAAAGGCCTTCGTTTGAGTAGAACTAAAACTGAATACATGGAATGTAATTTAGTAGTTGCAGCTCTAGTGACAGAAGTGTAACTTTGGGTGATCAAACTATTAAAATGTATGAACGATTTATATATCTCGGGTCTAGTGTTCAAATTGATGGTGATATAGATGGGGATGTTATTATAAGAATTCAAGTTGGTTGGTTGACGTGGAGGAATGCTTCAGGCCTACCGTGCCATAGAAAAGTACCGCTTATACTGAAAGAAAAATTTTATAAGATGATGGTAAGACCTGCAATGCTCTATGGCACTAAAATTTGGCCTTTAAAAGAGAAGCATAAAACTAAGTTGTGTTGTCTATAAGAGAATAATTAGTTGGATGAGTGGCTTTACACTAGAGACAAAATGCGAAATGAGTATATCTGTGATAAGATTGGTGTAGCTCCAATGAAGGACAAAATTAGAGAAAGTCATCTTAGATGGTTTTGTCACATTAAACGTCGACCATCTGATGATCCAATTAGGAAAGTAGATGTTTTAGATTTGACTTATGTTAAGAAAGGCAGAGGTAGACCTAGAAAGACTTGGGCATATTATATAAAAAATTATCTTATATTTGGAATCATTTCCTTTCCTATTTTATATTTATTTTCTTGGATTATGAGTTAATTTTTTTCCTATTTTAGGCTTTCCTATTGTATGTTTTCTCCTTTATCTCCAAACGATTAAAAGAATTAATTAATTAGAGATATTTGGTAATATATATTTTCTTTCATATTATTTCCTTTTTATTATATTTCCTATTCTAGAAAACATGTAAAGGGTTAGTTATACCTCCCTTCATATCAATCAAGATATCCCCGTTTAACCACATTATTATGAATTTCAATATAGTATCAAAGCCAAATTTTGTGCCCTAGCCATTGATCATCCTTCGAAAGCCGTCGGACTCTCTTCCTACCATCAGCCTTACAGGAATGGAGGGACTCTTTCTCTCCGTGCAGACCCTCGCCACTGGAAGATCTCCCTGCACGTCACTGAGTTGTGGTTGTTTTGCATCTGCGACTGCCCAGCGAGAGCCAAAGCCTCGATCCAGCAGGAGCCCGTGATCCAAAGTCGCGATCCGAAGGGAGCCCATGAAGCTAAGGTTGTTCTGCATTTGCGAAGCCGCAATTGCCCAGCGAGAGTCGAAGCCGTGATCCAGCGGGAGCCCGCGATCCAAAGGGAGCTTCCGAAGCTATGGCTGTTCTGCATCTGTAGAGTGGCGATATTCTCTTTTTGCTCCTATCTGATTTTCACTTTCCCTGTAACTACGTCGAAGATCCAATCCCTTGTGAACCACGGTGGAATTCTCTCCCAAGTTATTCCCCCACTGATTCTCCCCAGTGCTTCGGATTGTTGGAGCTGATCGCCCTGAGGAAGGGACCAGGCATCTTGCAGTGAAGTTCGAGTCCAGCTGGAGCCCGTGAGAGAACCCCAGGGATGATGAGAAGGCTGCACCAGTTCATTGAAAGCCTCTTTCTTGTGCTTCTGATGATGTTGCTTGCCATTGAGGATGACCCTCTTAGCATAGTGCTAAAACTGAGGAAGAGCATGCGGGAGAGACGAGTAACTACATTGTGGGACAAGACTGCCTTGATCGATTACCTACTTCCCTAGGAGGGAACACCATTGTTCTGGTTGCCTTTGAGTTGCTTCCACAGCACTAAGCAGCCTCAAAATGGCAGAAACATCATGCAACATTGATTACTTTTGCACATACTGCTCTGGCAAAATCTATTAGCAAGCTAGATGATGGTGGTAACACTGCTTGTCACATAGCAGTTTGAATGGCTATGTTGAGTGAGTTCAACTTGTACTTGATTTACAAGCAGGTCTTTGTCGTTGGAGGTGCGGCTTTCCCTGGAGGTGCAACTGTCACGTCGCCTTCCCTGCAAGTCCTTCCTATTGGTTTTTTGCATGTGTTCCCTGCAGCAGTCTGGCTTCTGGTTTCCAGCAGTCCGACTTCCCTGATTTCCTCCAGTTATCCAGGTTTCCAGCAGTCCAATTTTCTAGTTTCTAGCAGTCCGGCTTCCCTGATTTCCTGCAGCATTACAACATCAGTCCTCTTGTGACTAAGAATCCTGGCGATGAGTTCTTCTCTGGTTCTACCTGCAAATGGGGGGTGCTAGAGATAGTTGTCATTTCCACTGGCATCCATACTTTGACAAGGCTGCCCACATTTTTGACAGCAGCAACCAAGTTAGCCACTTCCAGTAGGTTCTCACCATCATTGGGAATTTTTGTCACGGACCCTCCTCCGAAGCTTTCCCTACAGCAAGTCTCCCTTCGGAGTTTTTTCTGTATCAGACACTTATCCAGAACTTTAACTGCAGCTGGCCCTCTGAATTCTTCCTGCAGCACGTCATCCTCTGGAGGTTTTTCTGTAGCGAGGTCTATCTCTTAAGTTTTTTTTTTTTTCTACAGACCATACCCTACAGTTTTTCCTGTTGATTGTTTACTTCTCTGTAACCTCCCCTGCAGCATTACCTGTAAGAGTCTTCCGTCTACCTACAGACACTGCATAAACTGCAGTCAAAGACAATTATAGTTGTCTGTTTTCCTGCAAACTCCCTTGCAACATTACCTACAGGAGCCTTATGCCTACCTACAACCACTGCAGGACCTGCAGTCAAAGACAACCGCAGTTATCTACTTCCCCCGCAAACTCCCCAGCAACATTACCTGTCAGAGTCTTCCGCCTACCTACAAACACTGCAAAAACTGCAGTCAATGACAACTGAAGCACGGGATGAAAACTTCAAATTATACTTCACATCATCTTCCTCACACATTATTTGATGTTTTCAAATCCAAGTTGAACATGGTCTTCAACAATGTTTCAACTTGAGGGGAATGTCAAAAATTATATTAGAAAAAAATTTATTCTTGTGAGAAGTTATGAGGAATAAATTATTTCCTTCGACTTGGAGTTATTTTCTTAGATTATGAGTTATTTTTTTTCTAATTTTATGTTATTTACTTTATCTCCAAATAATTAATATGAATTGATTAATTGGAGATATTAGATGATAAATATTTCTTTTCATATTATTCATTTTTATTACCTTTCCTATTCTAGGATTCATGTAAAGGGTTATTTATACCCCCCTTCAATCAATGAAAATATCTCCGTTTAATTTTGCTTTATTCCACATTATTCTGAATTTCAACACTTAGTATATACAAAAACTTGTACTTTCACCTTATATAAAGATTTTTGTTCTTTGCAGAACTTAAAGAATTAATGACACATTGAACCCTGCAGGCTAATAAATTTCTTATTCATTTGGGTAAATACAGGAACTATTATATTCATCCTTAAATTCTTTCCATCTGGGTACAGGCAGTTTATTGGTGTGTTACGAATAACAAAATAATGATGATGATGATGATATTTTTTGAGACAAAAAATCAGGCATAAGTAGAAACACTTGAATGTTGGGCAACAAGAATGCAAATACTCACAACAAACTCCAGTTCTAAACAGCCTGACTTACAAAAGATAACAAATATTTTAAGAGGAAAGAAAACAATGAATTTACTCACCAACATCATCTCTATGGCTTTTGACAACCCTATCAGTCTGGGAAGCCGTTGGGTACCTTCCAAGAAGTTATTGATTTATTGATAATATGCAGGAAAAAAATACACTAAAACAGAATAAAAACAAATGTCTCATGCAACAATTCATGATAAAGCGAAACAAGCATTACCTCCGGATCCAGGAATAACTCCAAGACTTAACTCAGGCAACCCTAGCTGAGCATCCAGAGTGGATATGCGAGCATGACAACCCTAAAGAGAAAGACTATTAAAATTAAAACTGAATATAAATAATAATAGGAAGATTTACATACATAACACTCCATTCCTATGAATTTACATATCTAACCCCTAAACTTCAACTTTTACATACATGCCATCTTACATATGTATGAAAAGGTGTATTTCACTTTTTCAAATCCAAAATAGTAGTATATTTTATGTGATATGAAAGATTTGGATGGTATAAATGTAAAAAGTAAAGTTTAGGTGTTAGAATGTAAAAACATAGAAATTGAGTGGTATGTATATAAATGTCACGTAATAAATAATAATATTGGCGCAAAAAGGGATCAAGTATCAACAAACCATGGTTAATTCCAAACCACCACCAAGTGCAAGCCCCTGAATGGCAGCAACCGAAGGCTTTTTGGCATCTGAAAATAGCAACACGCATTAATACATGAATTAAAAAGTAGTATTTATGACACTGTCTATGTTGGAGAAACATAACGCAGTTGTAAACATGAGTTCAGACCTTCAATCGTATTCACAACCAGATCAACAGACACATCCGGCAAAACTGATACATCCCCTGTTAACAAACAAAATATATTAGCAAAATATCACAGGAAAAAATATTAAATTGCATCTTTCAGTTCATCTTAATTTCATACCAGTCTTGTGAACTTCAGCGAAAACATTGATATCAAACCCACCAGAGAAATGTCCATTGTCACCTATTCATGTAATAATTGAAATAATAAAAAAACAAACTATTAGAGGCATTAGTACTCAAAATTTGTGTTTCTATGGTTTGCAAATTAAATCCAAACAGCTGTGAATTGTAAAGCAATTTTCCAGATCTGCAAAACAGTCAAAATTAAATCAAAAATAAATAAAAAAAGAAATTTGAAGCCGACTGGAGTTCAATTTATACAAATTTGCTGTCCTGACTGTCCCGACAATGAGTTTCCATGACACAATTCTAAAGACAATACAAGCCAGCGAAGCAAGATGACTCTGAGTCTACCTTCAGATATTGAGCGGTGCTCTAATTATTAGTAGGTTGTCAAGAAAATTCTGAAAATAAAAATTCATCAAAACCGCACAAACCTCTAAATGACCACAAAATATTGTGATTGACAAAACGTGTGTACTCGTGTTGTTCTTTGGAAAAACATTTTGCCTAAAGATTGGTGGTCTCGCTGCTGTTTAGAGCAAAGCAATAATAGCTATGAAAACTTCCTTAAATTATTGCAAGCCCCATAGGCCTCTGATTTGCAAACTAATGGTAGTGTTGGATTGCTCTTATTGAGGCAAAAAAAAAAAATTCCATTGCAAGATTGTCGACATAGTTAACATTTTTAATGACAATAAAAATCAAACTCAGCACCTCCTTGAAATTGTTACATTCAATCCAACCATTTGATTTCTAATCCATACACGTTGCACTCAATATATCAAGAGTTTCAAACTGGTGGCTTCTATTTGTTGATGGAATACTTTGGCACGTCACTGGCTGCCAAACAGCTGCCCAAGCTAAACTTGGCTCAAATAAATCCATCAAGTCGGACTAGGGAGTGATGGTCTAGTCCCTTGGTTAAATGCATTAAGGGAAGCAATCTGAAAGATCTTGACATACGAAGGACAAAAAAATCCCTCCAAAAAGCTATAGACATGCATTACTTCAACAGTCTGGTACATTGGGAAGAGAATTTCAATACAATATTCATAAGAGAATTTCAAAACAATGACCATTATTTGGAACCTCCATTCAACCTTTTATGGTATTTTGTCAGTCTGAACTTCTCTTTCACTTCCTTGGACCTCTGATCTTCTCTTTGAGAACCAGAAAGGCCGCACCACCTATGGAAGGTCACCATCTCCCATCACTAACCAATGTCAATGTCTGACATCCATTATCGCTCATTGTCTGACATCGTTGTCGATGGATATTGACATTCATCCCCTCCAATTTTTTTACGTCTAACATCTGTTGCCTACCATAAACACAGTTGTTAACCATCGCAACCAAAGCTAGCCTAATACAAGTTATATTTCCATATTGTAATACTACCATCTCTATTCACTGGAGGAGCAAATTTATTTTGTTGAAGTGCAACTTTACAGGAAGATAACGATATGAAGTGAAATTATCAAGTATTGTCACATTATAAAAATAAAAAAATTGTCACATTCTTAAAAAAAAAAAATTATATCAAGAAGCCAAAGAATGAACAATCTAACAATACAAGAAAATAATATAGGAGACAAAAAGAAGAATTATACTTGGACTGCTTTGCTTAAAGCCAGGTGAAAATAAGAGTCAATATATTAGTTTCGATTACGCCCACAACAGGTGAACGGGATTTTGTATCTCCAAGTGTCGCAATGGAATGAAATAAATATACTTACTCAGGCAATCTACTCCAATATCACGGAAAACCCCTCTTATCGTGGCAACCCCTGACATGGGGTCCTACGGGGCTAAACCGGCCTCCTAAACCTAAATTGGTTCAGTGGAGAGGGTTTAGGACCAGCCGGCCATAAGCATTGGTCCCACTCCCTCCACGTATCTATTATTATTTATAGGTGTTTTGCGTCCTCGGGTTTTAGTTTTTTGGATGTTTACTAATTTTAGTTTGTCAGGATAGCCGGCAACGTCCTGTCTTCCCCTTCGAGAGTTGTATCTAACAAAAAGAGTGGTGCTCTGGCTGTATCCCTCTCCCCATATGGTGATCATCTCCCCTTATCTTCCTCGTACCTTCCCCTCCCTTTGGCTGTCATATTCTCTGTTCCTAGTCATCCCACAAGCTCAAGGCCTATCACCAGCTTATCGCAAAACAGTTGCAGCTTGTCCCCCCCCCCTACGCTGAGTCTATCTTGTTCCGCCACCCTCTCCCTATTACTGTAACCTACCAGCCGCACCTCCTCTCCACTCCAATCAGCATTTCCATGCCTCTTCTCCCCATCCTACGGGCCATCCCGCTAAACTCATGTATCCCACTACTACTCCAACCGCAAGGCCACCCAACCATCTCTATTGTACCTTCACGGCTCTCCTCATCCCACCAATTGTTGCCCCACCTCATACCCTGTAGACGGTTGTCCTCTCAGCCCTCCAATCCCCCTAGGTTGTCTCTTGTCTACCCAGATGCCCTAACAAACCTTGTAAGCCACCTCAGTCTACTACCCCCCAAACCGAGTCCCATTGTCGTTGTTGTCTGCAAACCCATCACCTGCCAACCTGCTTGCCACCATCCATCTTCCCTTTCCCCGAACCGCTTTCCAGCTGGCAGACCCTTCAGTCTTGCTCTCACCCTGGATAGTCACATGTAATTGTGTTGTTGTTTATCCTGCTCTCAAATGTGTGGTTGTTATCATTTATTTGCTTCGGGTATTGATAAAGTTGGCTTTTGCATTTCCGCTGATTTCCTACTAGACAGTATCATTTGATGTCAGAGCTAGCCCAACATTAATCATATCCAAGGGTTTCCTAGCAACCACCCCTACCTAAGTCACCTCCACAAAAATTTTCTTTTCGCTTCTCGAACCCTAGCCAAATTTTGACTAACCCTAATTTCTCCTTGCTGATTTTTCCAAATCAGCAACCCCAAATCAATTTTCATACACAGTCAATGAGTCTCTTACGCCATCTTTTACCTCCTAATCATAAACCCTAGCCATGCCACCAAGGAAATATAAGCCCGAGCCTACCTCGGAAGAGATACAACGAGAGATCGCCAACTTCAGCGGAGACTTGCGGGAATTGAGGATGAAATCCAATGGGGGGTCTCTCTTGACCATGATCAGAAGCGTTGAAGGGGAGAACGACAACCTGATGACGAAGTGGTTGACACAGCGCCGGTTCCTACCAGCTTACTATAGACAGAGGGCGTAGAGTCTAGCTTCAGAAGTGTAGAGACCAAAGTACCGAGCGCCACCCACATCTTACAAACATATTTCAACCTCAGGATCTTACAGTCCGTATGCACCCGGGAGCACACCCAAGACAACCCGTCAGAGAAAGAACTGATTCATAGTGGAAAATAGGTAAAACATATTCACATCCCTAAATCAACCACAGTCAAGAGGTGTAGCAAGTGGTACGGATTTGGGCATATTGAATCAGACTGCACAACCAGATGGGTGATAAGCTTCACTGAGCAGGGTATTACTGAGAAATTGCTTGATCCGGAAGAAGATGAAAACTTCATAAAGGATTCTTAACTTGCAGCCAACAAGAAATAGATGCCACTGCTTCCAGTTGACCCCAAGATAGAGATTCCAGCTAAGACAATAGTAACCATTTTAGAAGGTAGTGACCTCGTTGCAATGGGGGTTTAGACAGAGTATAAAACTATGGTACCTCGAGCTACCATTTCACAGTTGAGAGAAACATCAGCAAGACTAACTTTGGATGTTCCAAAGGGTAGTCATGAGTTAGAGGAGCCAACATCAGATACAAGGCCACAACAGATAAGAGAAATGCAGATTTTTCATAGGTATAGACCCCTTCCTAAATTACCCCGATGGAAGGAGGTCCAACATGTCATAAGTAGGGACATTTTTTTGTAATGTTGGGAATATCACATGGAGTTAATTAGAGGATATTTTCAGTTCAGCTTGGTACCCCTCGCCGAATGTCCAAACAGGAGAGATGAACCGCAACTTTGTAATGGGCCCAATGAGATTGATGGGGATAGAAATTATTCAATGGTATCCATATCCTATCAGTGAAAAGAGGTCTCTCCTGATTGGGTGCTAGTAAAAGAGGTGCAGTCTACCACAGATTGTACCCCAGAGTTGATTTCTCCTCACATAACAGTTCATCTGCTGCACTCAGCCGAATATGAGGAGAGGAAGAAGCGAGTTACAACTAGAATGGTTCGATATATGATTCATGAGAACACTCCTCTATATACAGCTCCTCCCTAAGGCGTGCCAAAAGTGGATGGATACATATTCTACCAGAATGTGCTTTGCAACGATAACTGCTTATTTGATCGACCCATCAAAGCACTTGAAGACGCGTGCGAAGATTCAGACTACTCTTCTTGCACCCAGACTGATCTGATTGTGGGTTACTTTGGAAAGATTCAACACTACAGGTGAGACCCGTAGTCCCAGAAAATAGGACAAAGATGGACCTACACGCGCAAGTGGAGCAAACTTCGGTGTTTGGGAGACAATACAGCCAACAATAGGATCCAAGTCCTACTAGGACTACAGTTGAAAGTCCGTCCACCCAAAAAAATTACAACAGTTCCATCACCATCAATGTGTCGACAAAAGCTTTGACGAATGAGCTTAATGTTGCCCCAACCCCAGGAGAATGATCCTAAGGTCCTAGGGGGCTGAACCGGCTTTCTAAGCCTGAACCGGTTCAGTGAATAGGGTTTAGGACCAACAGGCCCTAGACATTGGCCCTGCCGCTTAATAGGAGGGGGTCCCACTCCCTCCAAATATCTACTATTATTTATAGGTGTTTTGTGTCCTAAGGTTTCAGTTTTTTGGATGTTTTTTTATTTCAGTTTGTTAGGACAGCCATCAACATCCTGTCTTCCCCTTCAAGAGTTGTATCCGACGAAAATGGAGGTGCTCCGACTATATCCCTCTCCCAAAGTAGTGATCATCTCCCCTTATCTTTCCCATACCTTCCCCTCATGTTGGTCGTCATATTCTCTATTCCCAGTCGACCCACAACCTCACGGTCCGTCGTCTGCTTCTCCCCAAACAGTCGAAGCTTGTCCCCTCAATAAGCCCTAAGCTGAGGTGCCAGTCCACCTTGTCACAGCTGTCTACAAACCCATCACCTGCCAACCAAAACTGCTTGCTACCATCCACCTTTCCTTTCTCCGAGCCGTTCTCCGAGCCGTTGTCCAGCCCCTTCAGTCTTGCTCTCACCCTAGATATTCAAATGTATTTGTATCTTTGTTTTTCCTGGTCTCAAATGTATGGTTATAATCATTTATTTTATTAGAGTATTAATAAAGTTCGGTTTTGCGTTTCTTCTTATTTCTTATTTGTTCCGGTATCAACCCCTCTAGAAAATATCACCTCCTCCCAAACCTTCTCAGATAAAGCTAGGGTTGTAGTAACCCTCCTGGTGTCATAGTCAAATATTTGTGTCATTCACACACGTTGCATCTCACCACCATGTCCTCGACATCTCTATGCATCCTCATCCAATATAGCTCTAACAACAGATGATTTTATATCTAATGTTCCCCTTAGTGCCCACCAATCGCGATGTCATGAAACTTCTACAATAGTTTAGGGATGTACATTGATGTCCTCAGTAACAGGAATCAACATTGGTAAAGTAGTTGTTGTCACCTCAATGAACATCTTGGATAACTGTTTGGATTCTATAGCAACCCAGCCCTAATATTCCTCAGCCCTTCGTCCTGTTCATTCTCCTGCCTCAAGACTTTCCAATCTAAGACCATGGGTACTGATAAAGCTATCAGCTAGTCCTCCTCCACCTTCCTAGGCACTGCATTTGTGACCTTATTCTCTAGTCATGAGTGATACCGAATTACAAAATTATATCCAAGTAACTTGGATAGCCACCACTAATGATCCTCTGTCACCATCCTCTGCTTCAAAAAAAATTCAAGCTCCTTTGCTCTGTCTTAGACAATAAAGTGTCACCCCAACAAATAAGGACGCCACTTTTGAATGGCCAAGATAATAGCCATCAACTCCCGGTCATATATGGACTTGAATCTAGTCCTCGCAGTGAGCACCTGACTAAAATAGGCAATCATCCCTAGTAGAGTAGTTGTTGTCCCCTCAATGTGTATCATGGATGATTGTTTGGATCTTATATCAACTCTGCCCTGACCTTCCTCAGGGCTTCCCAATCTAGAAGCAGGAGTACTGATAAAGCTGTCAGTTGAAGCTCCTCCACCTTCCTTGATAGTGCATTTGCGGGCTTATTCTCTAGCCTTGTCCAATATTGGATCTCAAAATCATATCCAAGTAACTTGGATAACTACCCTGATGTCTACAGTCGCCATCCTCAATTCTAGCACATACTTCAAGCTTATATAATCCTGCCTAAAGTGTTTCCCCACAAGATGATGCCACATCTAAATAGACAATAACCATTGATTACAGCTCGTAAAAAAACTTGAGCATCACTCTAGTAGTGACTACCTGGTTGAAATAGGTAATAGACCGCTGGTCTTACATGAGTATTGCCTCTAATGCATACCCTGACACGTTTGTCTCTATCACAAATGGCATACTAAAGTCTAAAGTGTTAATACTGGATCGTTGTTCATGGCTCTATTCGGTTGTTTGATGGCCTATGTTGTTGCTTTCCCCCCGCTTGAAACAATTTCTCTTCGATTGTTTTTTTAGTGGCCATGCAATCATGGCATACCATCTCACAAATTTCTGGCAGTACCCAATGAGACATAAAAATCCTCTTAACTCCTTCAAGCTCCTAGGCAAAGGCCAGTCCAGCATAACCTCAATCTTGGACCGATCTGCTGCTACCCCTACCTTGGTCACCACATGCCCTAAATACTCTACTTGTGACAATGTAAAAGAACATTTCTTCAAGTAGCTTACAATTGGTGCTCTCTCAACGTCTCCAATACAATCATCAAGTGTACCATATGCTCCAATGTACGACTATAAATCGGAATATCATCAAAAAGTATTAGGACGAACTTCCTGAGGTAAGACTAGAAACTTAATTCATGAGAGACTTAAATGTGGTCAGAACATTATTAAAGCCAAACGGTAGCACCAAAAACTCGTAGTGTCTTTCATAGCCTGAACATTGTCTTGTGTACATCTGTTGGGTTCATCCTGAGCTGATGGTATCCCGACTTCAGATCAAGCTTCGAGAAGATGACGGCTCTAAAAAGTTCATCCAATAGAAACTTAATCCAGTAAAGTTTTCTTGTTTAAAGACCTGTAGTCTATATGGAATCTCCAACTATCATGATTTTTCTTCACAAATAGAACTAGATTGGAAAAGAAGCTTGCACTGACCTGATAATCCCTGCCTCGAGCATATCTCATACCAAATTCCCAATTTTATCCTTCTGAATCAAAGGATACTAACACTGATAGGAGGAACTCCTTCCTTAAATGTAATGATATGCTCGTACTCCTTCGGTGGCATCAATCCGCTAGGATGTTAAAGAGGTCTAAAAACTGTTGTAGAAGCTATTGAACACACTCGGGAACTCTATTGACTAGGACACTTGGATCACCTCTATAGTCTACAACTCCAAATAGGCCAAACCCGCTCCCCAAATCATCTTGACCATGGTTTTGAGTGAGACCATGGTTCTATATAAGCTAGCATCTTCTCTTAGCATCAACTTCCTCCCCTCCACCCTAATCTCCATAGTCAAGGATTTCCAATCCAGCTTGATCTCCCTGATTGTTTGTAGCCACTTCATCCCCACAATCACATCAGTGCTTCCCAAGTCCAAAAGAAGGAAGTCCACCACTTGTAGGCCCTGTAGTGTCAAATACTAATCCCCTGCAATTCCCCAGCTATTCTCCACCTTCTCTGTCCCCATCATGACCCCAACTTCCCGTATCCACCAACTTCAATACTAGCTGGTTAGAAACCCGATTTGAGATGAAATTGAGTGGGCCCCCTATCCATCAACACCACTATCAGCTACTCCCAGACCTGTCCACTCACCTTCATGGTGTGATCACACCAATTTAAGGGGCACCTCCACTACATCCAAGTATAAGTGCTCCTCTTCACAGTTTATTCTTCTGACTCCTCACTATCTGCCTCCTCCCCCTCACAAACTAAAAGGACATGAAGCGAGCGATCCTTGCACTAGTGGTTTGGGGCGTACATCTCATCACAACGAAAATATAATCTCTTTGCTCTCTTGTCCTACACCTTTACCTTTGTGAGACGCTTGAACTTGACCTGGGATGGGCCTCTATATTGCTTTCCTTAGGCGCCTGCTTTTGAAATGATACTTTATGGGTTTTTCGTGTCATGACAGTCGAGGTACTCTTGTGGAATCTACTTGTGGTGCTGTTTTTGTTGATCTTCATATGATTCTTAAATTCCACCATCTGAGCGAGCTCCATCATCTCCCTCAATCCCCAAAATCTCAATAGTCGGAGTGAAGTCGGGCTTTATGCCCTTCATGAAGTTCTCCAATACTGCTTCAAAAATCTCCCTCAACCATTCCCAAAAATAACTAGAATCTCTCACTATATTTTATGACAGTTCCCTTCTGAGTTAAGGAATAGAATTACTCATGTAGGTCTCCTTCCCAAATGGGTCGAAAATATTTCAACAAACAATCCTTAAATTCCTCCCACAAACGGATCTAGTATCTAGCCTCCATCCACTAAAACTATGGTAGAGTTTTCCCCTTCAGACATAACCCTCAAAAGTAAGAATGTTACTCGTACATCGGGCTTTAGGCCTTTCATGAAGTTCTCCAATATTGCTTCAAAAATCTAACTCGCCCGTCCCAACAATAGGTAAAATCTCTCCATATATTTCGTTACAATCCCCTTTTGAGTTAAGGCATGGAATTGTTCGTATAGGTCTTCTTCCCGAATGGCTTGGAAATGTTCCAGCAAGCAATCCTTAAATTCCTCCACAAATAGATTGGGTATCTAGCCTCTATCCACTGAAACCATGCTAGAGTTTTTTCCTTCAAACATAACCCAACAGTCATGAGCTTCTCCTCCCCATTTAGCACATTCAATGCGAAATATCGCTCCACTTGATACAACTACCCAGAGTGTCTTCCCCCTCGAAGATCGGCATCTTCAACTTCCAAACCCCTTCTGGTGTTTCCCCCTATATATCTAGGGTGAAACAGCCTTCTTCGATCATGTTCATACCAAATTCCGGTTTCTCTCCTTCTTTGTGCTACTCCCAACGCCTTGCATAATCCCTCCATATAGCCCAACACCCAACCTCAGAAATCTCAAATCCCCCTATCAAAGTCCTCAGGAGAAGTTTTTGACGACGAATGCTTTCCTCCTCATGTTCCTCCAGTTCGATTTCTTTTCCTTTCAATCTAGCCACAAATTATTCGATCAACCCTTGGTTATGATTTGTAAATTGAGCTGCTAGCAGGGTCTTAGATTGTATCTCAATAAGTTTTTTTAGCATCTCCTTCAAGTTATTGAAAATTATCAATGGAAGAAAACATTTTCTCTATCTCGGAATTAAGTTGTCCAACCTCTCCTTCCAAACTTGCTTCCAAAATATTAACTTTCCTTGTTGTCATTTCTTCAAGATTTGCTTTGATACCAATTTGATGCGAACTGAAGCTAAAATCAACGAATAACTCGTGAGAATTAGGTGCAAAGAAACCCAAATTATGGCTAATCAATTAATAACAAAGCAAATAAGCAAGATATAAGGGTAAACTACAATTTGAAAGGCAAGTCATCTCTCCACAAAACCCTAGACGCCACAAGGAACAAGACTATAAGAGGAAAAAATGCAGGAAATAAAACATATAGTAAACCCTAACTACTTAGCCCTAATAAATACCCCCTCGCGGTATATTCAAGCTTCCCCCCAAAAAACCCTTTTAATTCCCCTTCGCGTGTACATAATTAAGAGTTGAGCGAGCCCCACCCACATAATGGAATCATCCTCGACTGCTAATAGGGGTTTCTACTCCCCTAGGTTGGGTCTACTAGTGATGGGTCTGGTCGGTTCAAACCGGTCCCTCCTGAACCGACGGTTGGGCGAAATTTGGAACGAGCGTAATAGCATTAGTAGCACAAGCAAATAGCGCGTATTGCAAACTATAATTATTGGATACAATGCAAATCAATAAAAAAATATGAGATGTTTCAAAACAATGCCTTCTTGCTGCAAAAGTGAAAATGCAATCAGATTAAAGCTTAATTATCAAATTTTAGCAACTTAGCATGCAACGACTATATAATTCAGTATAAGAGAATCACAGTTCATAATATTAGAATCTTATCAAAAGCGCCATGTTATTTAATCACCGAGCTAGAAAAATAGGATAGTGAAACAAGATACAAAATAGAAGGCAAGTGTCCAGAACGATATCAAAGAAATAAAATATCCACAATAAAATAAATTATCATCATTAGCACAATCCCAACTTGATAATAAAGACTTAAAAGAGACTATTTTTGTGCGAAAAAAATCATCTCTTTATATTATCAATCTTTCAGATTGGTAAATCCAAATCTAATATGAGGATCTAAGATGTTGAGCCACCAAAGAAAAATAAAAATCAAATTATACTAACCCTTATGATTGCAAGAGCAAAACCAAAAGCTGATAAAAAGAAAAACCCGGTCTAATAACATTACTAGAAATTAAAGCATATCAACATTTTGAAAACATATAATTGTTCAACTCATTTCACTTTAATACTTATAAATCACACATTTAGCAAGATGTTGTCAGATGAATCTGTTATGGAAAGTAATAAATCTAAAACTTGTATATTAAGAAGCTTGATATTAGGTAATCTAATTAGAGGAGATCTAATAATAGATTTTTTTTATATTAGAGATACTCCTAATCTATAAAAATGAAAGTGCATATAAATATGTAACATATATTTTCAATTGAGAATAAGAGAAGGAGCTACTTCCCTTTCCAACGCGGTACTACTGAGGATGCAATCAATCATGTATCGACTCTTTGCAATCAAGTTTACGAAAGCAATTCAATAGAAATAATCAAGGAGGTTAGATGGATTGATGGTACCCTTAAAGCCTCATTTGTTTGTGAGGAGTTTGAAAGACTAATTTTCTAAAAGCTCGCAAACCCAGTTGCTCAACATTTTTTTTCTATTTTTTTCTTGTTACGGATCAATTGTATATTTTGTCTGTGTTTCTATTTTTTCCTTCGATTTTAAAAGCATGTTTTTTTGATGAGTTTTTAATACGATTTTATTTTTTATTTTTAAAAATAAATAAATATTTTTTAAATGCACTCAAAATAACTTTTGAGTGTTTTGAATGTTTTCAAAATCAAACATAGCAAACATGTATTGTTTCAAAACAAAACGTAAATAAAACAAAATAAAAATAAAAAATAAAAAATAAAAAAATAAAAGTGATCTCAAACGGCTCCTAAATGTACTTGATACATCCCTAAAAAATTATTTTAATCGTGCACGAATCTCGATACATACTGTGACCAATAACTCTAAATAATTAATTACCTATACTCCAATTCAAAATTACGTGTTAAATAAGATGAGTCAACTGACATTAAACATAGCTTGATCCGAGTCCGAGTGAGCCCACATCAAGCACTTCTTAAAGCATAGTAAGAATCACCGAGATATATTTTAAAAGACCAAATGATCTCCAAATCTAACAAGTGTATAGTTAAATCGAACATCTCGATGAGACAAATCTATCGACCCAATATCATTTAATTCTGACATGACTAAGGCACTCAAGTGTCGCTAAAATATCATCCTAACAAAGGAAACATTTTGGGTCGTCTAATGGAGAGGTTCAAATTCTAAAAATATTTATATAGGATGTGACTCTCAAAATTTATAAATAGAGTTCCACAATTTAATGAAAGGAGAAGACTGAATGAGCTCAAAGCTCTTGAGATTTCTTGAGCTCCAACACCACTGGACCATTATCATCGGCTCTTCGCCATCGTCGAACCACCGTTGCCCAAATAACATCGACATCACTGTTAGCCCACATTCGTTGAGTTGCTCGCAGCACCAAACAACCATTGTAGGACCACCACCACAACCATTGCTAGACTACTGTTGCCTGGCCACCACCCGACAATCAAACCACTGTCATTGGGTCAGCATCATTGTCCGGCCATCGCTGGCCGGCCAGCACCGTCATCGCAATTGGACCACCGCCGTTTGGTGTCTCCGCCGCCGAACAATTGTTGATCAGCCATCACCTTTATTGTCAATGAACCACCATAGTTGGGTCTTCGCTACTATCAGACCACCATTGCTCAGCCATCACCGCAGGACCACGGCTGTCGGACCGCCACTACCTACGAAACTAGCAACATATTTTTTGGCACACATCTACCCTCGGTTAATCTTCACAATAGTCGAATCGTCATCACTTCCCCAATGTATCCCACTGCTCTCATAGTGGAAGTCACGTCAATAACCCCTACTTGTGTAATATGATTTTTAGATATTCAAGAGTCGGTAAATTTTTGTCATCTACATCGGCATAGTGGAATCATATAGACTGAGCTAGGCCTTGTGATTTTTATTTGCTTAAATTCTCCACATAAAAATTTCAGTTATTCTTCTGCCAAGTTTTTTAAATTACGTGTGTGTCAAATCTTCATACAATGCTAGAACGTTAATATATTGCTCTACCTCCGCGAACTTACAGACACTCAATAGTAATTATTTGCATTGCAAACCATTAAAAACTGGAAGTACTGCATTCAAATGGTTTGAATCTCTGACGCAAGTGATGCATGATACAGGTCTTCAAAACAAATTTTCCAGTTACAAATTACAGTGCCTGGAGAAAGGTATACCCTTTGTTAACGAAAATTAAAAAAAAAAATAGTGAAAATAAAATAAATTAAAAGACCTAAAAATTCACAAAGCTAACTAACTCCCTTAACTTTTCAATGTCGATACTACTGCCCCTCGAGAACATGCACTACCAAAATTATAGAAAATAGAAAGAGGTTAAATACAGAAACAGCGCAACGGAACACACCAGTTAATACGATAGCCTTCACATCATTCCTGCTCATCGCCTCAGCATATTTTTCCTTCAGTCCAGCAATAACTACAAGGCCGGCAAGATAATTTCATCAACTCGTCCAACTACTGATTTGAAAACGAAATCAACAACAAAAGAAAAAAACACATTCCAATTAATGGAAAAGCAGAGAAGAGCCGCAGAAGCATTACTGGACGGAGTGAGCTCATTGATGGGAGGGTTTGACATCGTGATGACGGCCACACCATCGCTTCCGACGTCCATAGACACCCGACTGCTCGCCATGCTCGCAAAATTATGGTTTTTTAGCTCCTCGCCCACCTTATGAAAGATCGCCGGCCGCCAATCCCTGTAGGGCTGTCGATAAGTCGGCTCGCCGGTTAGCAGGCGATGTAAACAATGGTTTTTAGCAGCCGAAGACAGGCAATTGTTTGTGTCCATGCCATTTATGATGCATCTATCAATTATTTTTTAAATAAATTAAATAACTACATAATTAATATATTCTTTATCATGTTGATTCTTAATGTTATGGTATCATCCATAGAAGTGAGATCATGTAGATCGACCCAAAGGATCACAAACAACATCAATCGTCACAAAGGATAAAAAAATATTACGTTAGGAGTCATGATGCGACTTTAATCATTGTATCACGTGTACAGTCCGACACTACCATGTAATAAATTATTTTGTTTTTTTTTTTTTACTAGAGGAGCTGATCGTATACAGGTGGAGGATAGTGATTGGAATCTCTAATGCAGTTTTATATCAAGACTCTTGATGTAATATTTTTTTCCACAAAGATAATAGAGACATATTTCTATGTGGCAAAATATAACAAAAATAACTATTATGTAGATTTAATTTTTTTAATTAATACATAAGCTTTACAAAATAATTTAATTAGTATTTAATTAATTAATTACTAATTAATTAAAATACATGGTCTTCATTTTTACTTCAAACCGAACAACTTTAAAGTATTTCAAATACAATATATTACACATGCATTACATTCACTTTATATAAATCTTATTTTTCAGCAAACTAAAGAGCCATAAATTATGCTCAATTAATATGTTGTCGTGAGATAAAAAATAATAATAATAAAAAGTTTGACCAGAATTTGTTTTAGTGTATATCAGTAACATAAAATATATAATTAATTATGCTCAAATTAAATATGATTATGAGATTAAAAAAAAAAAGAGAGAGAGAGACAAAAATTTATGTTGAACTCAATCTGTATTCATAGAAAAATAATTAAGAATTAAATAAACATTTACACGAAAGAAAACTTAACCTTAATCACAGAGTGCATTAACTATCCATATTTAGGTGCATATCACTCAAATCTTTAACTCCGCATCTAAAATATAACCATCATTATCTTTTTTAAAGGTTAAATATGAGTATAACCATAAATCTTTGGGTGTCAGATATATAAATACATGAGAGTTGTGGGGGGCATATATGCCTGACAAATACTTCGATTAGGAATAACAGCAAACCCAGCAGCACAACAAGGCTAAGGTATAAAATTCAATATTTTGTTGCAGTAAGAAGTTGAATAATAAAGAAAAACGGAATATAAAGAAGCAAAATCACATTTGAACGCGATAACCTGAACCAAACCATGACAATAGAAGTTGAAGAATCAGAAAACAGACAAGTTTTACAAGTTTACAAGTTTATCAAATCAATGACAGAAAGTTGTTTCGCTTTCAGTAAGTCTTCAATAACACTTGAAATAGTTGGAAGCATTTCTCTGATATTTTACATGTGGGATTATTCTTCATTATTAGCTAGGAAAATTCAACCCTTCTTTGGCATGGCAGCAAGCCTTGTGTACATCCTTGCCATCGATTGGTATCCCCTAGTATCGCCAGATCGAAGGAGATTGCCTGTTTAAGAGATAGATAGAGAGAGAGTCACGATGTGATCACAGGCTTGACAAAAGTTCCAAGGGAAGCGGCACAAATCAAAACAGATTTCTACATAAGACCACAAACTTTCAAAAGTTGAATGCTTGCCTAGAAAGACATGGGGAAACAAAACCATGATGTCGCTTAACCCAAAGCACAAAAGGAATTGGGTGGTATGTATGTAAATGCCCCTTTAGAAGGAAGATTTATATACATATCACTCGTTTCGTATGAATTTAAATATCTAATGCTAAAACTTCAATTTTTACATACATGCCATCTTACCTATGCATGAAAAAAGGTGTATTTTATTTAAAATTATACTTGGTTTAAGCTCCTATGAAATTGGGCTTTAATTGAGCCCATAATCTAGAATAGTCTTTAAAAAATTGTAGAGACTCATTTTATGAAGAAAGTTTTAGAAAATTCTAGAAACGTTCTGAAAGAGTGATATAGAAAATTCTAGAATATATAATTAATGACTTTTGTAATATAAGATAGAAGAATATTCTAGAGAGGAAATAGTAACCATATGATTGAAATATATTGGCATAATCCTAATGGGTCTCACTAGTATAAATAGGTGTCATGTATTTAAGTTGTGTTCCTCGTCTTTCTCAGCATTTCCTTCTAGTGATCTTCTATTTCCAACATAGTGATATTAAAGCCATTAAATCCTTTCTAGAGAGAGATAAGTGATAGTATGATTCCCTTTCAAGTCCCAACATTCAACCATAGCAACTGACAATTGGAGCATCAAAATGAAGGCTTTTCTTGGAGCGTGAGATGTATGAGAGATGGTAGAGAAAAGCTACAACGAACCACAAGATGAGTCAAGTCTATCCCAAACTCAAAAGAATAGTATAAGAGATTCGAGAAAGAAAGACAAGAAAGCTCTCTATCTAACCTATCAAGGATTAGATGACGACGCTTTTGAGAAGATTTCTGATGTGAAGTTTGTCAAAGAGGCGTGGAAGAAGACTCTGACCTCTTATAAAGGCGTGGAGCAAGTCAAGAGAGTGTGCCTACAAATATTAAGAGAAGAGTTCAAAGCCTTACATATGAAAGAATCTGAAGTCGTCTCAAACTAATTTACCAGAGTCTTACAGTTTCAATCAACTAAAGAGAAATGGAGAGAATATAGAAAATGTAAGGGTTATTGAGAAAAACTTTTCATCTTTAGATCCAAAATTTGATCATAATATTGTCATCATTGAAGAAACTAAAGACTTGCAAACTATAACAACCGTGCAGCTTCTAGATTCCTTACAAGCCTATGAAGAAAAAAAAATAAGAAACAAGGAACCATGGAAACTTAATTCAACTAAAGAGAGTCTTGAGTACAGTAGAAGTAAATAAAAAATAGGTCGCGGTCGAGAACAATGTCGTGGTCATGGAAATGGACGAAGTTGGAGTTCCAATAATGACAACAATAATAATACCAATTTTGGACAAGGAAGATCAAGAGGGTTTGGAGGAGGAAAATCAAGGCCAAGGTATGACAATTCTTAAATGGTATGTTACAATTGTCAAAAGTTTGGTCACTGTGCTACATAATGTAGTAGAACTCCTAATAACAGTAAAGTTGAAGAGAAAGCTAATTAGTAGAAGAGAGAAATTAATTGGATGAATCTTTGCTACAGACATATAAGGATAACTAAATATGTGAAGATAACACATGATATCTGGGCACCGGCGCAAGCAACCATATGTGTGGGAGAAAAAGCATATTTGTGGAGCTTGACAAGTCGGTGAGTAGTAAAGTGTCTTTTGGAGATGAGTCCAAAGTAGCTGTGAAGACAAAGGTAATATTCTTATCTGGTTGAAAAATGGAAAACATCAATTTATTTTCAAAGTTTATTATGTGCAAAATATAAAAAATAGTATCCTAACTTTGGGTCAGCTCTTAGAGAAAGGTTATGGTATTCATTTGAAAAACATGAACCACTTATAAGAGATAATATAAACAATATATTTGCGAAGATACAAATGTCAAGAAATAGAATGTTCTTGCTCAATATTCAAAATGATATTGTTGAATGTCTCAAAGCTTGTTACAGAGATCAATATATGGCTCTCGTTCAGTCTGGGCATTTTAATTTTATGGTGATAGAGAATTTACACCCAGGATAGTTACCTATTTGAAAGCCTTCAAATTGTTGAATCGTGAAAATCAAGATTTTCTTGTTGAGGTAACAGATATTTCTAACAAAGTAATGCATTTTGGTGATATTGCACTCGTAAGAGAATATCTAAAAGTTTTTTCTCGATGATTTACCAGGACTATCACCAATGTGAGAGATTGACTTTACAATTAAGCTCTTGCCAGATCCTAAGCTTGTATCCAATGCACTCAACATAATGATAGTTAAGGAGTTGCAAAAGTTTAAGAGTCATTGGCGGGAGTTACTAGATAAGGGGTTCAACAGACCGAGCACATTACCTTGGGGAGCTCCAGTGTTATTTGTGAAGAAGGATGCGAGCTTCATAATGTGCATTGACTTCAGAAAGTTTAATAAGCTCGCAATTAAAAACAAATATCCACTGCCGAGGATTGATAACTTGTTTAATCAAATGGAAGGTGCGGGAGCTGAATAAGCTTGCAGTTAAAAATAAATATCCAGTGCCGAGAATTGACTTCAAGAAGTTGAATAAGCTTACAGTTAAGGAGTTGTGGGAGTTAAAGAGTCAATTGCAGATGTTGTTAGATAAGGGGTTATCAGACCTAACACATCATCTTGGGAAGCTCCAGTATTATTCGTGAAGAAGCATGAGAGCTACAGAATGTGCATTGACTTCGGAGAGTTGAATAAGCTTACAGTTAAAAACAAATACCCACTGTCGATGATTGATAGCTTGTTTGATCAATTGCAATGGGCATTTGTATTTTCATAGATTGATCTAAAATCGGGTTATCACCAATTGAGGATTAAAAAGAAAGATAGCTTTCAAGACGAGATATGGGCAATATGAAGAATTTATCGATCACCAGAATTTGAAGTACATTTGTACTTTGAAAGAGTTGAATCTAAGGCAGAGGAGATGACTGGAGTTTATTAAAAACCATGATTTGAATATTCAGTACCATAAGAGAAAACAAATGCGGTTGCAGATGCGCTGATTAAGAATGTTTCAAGTAATTTGAACTATTTATTTACTTAGCAGAAGCAATTACTTAGAAATTTGAGAAAGCTGGAGCTATCTGTAATTAATTATGGGGATGTAATTAATTAAGGTGATGACTTTACGGTTCAATTAAATCAGTTGACTGTGCAGTCCACTTTGAAAGGTAGAATCAAAAATATATTAGCTAGATATAATAGTGCTCAAAAAATCCTAGAGCAGGTTAAGGCGAGCAGTTTGGAGAAGCATGTGTTAGATCAGGATGACTTCTTGAAATATAATAACAGTATTTATGTTTCAAATGTTGATAACATGAGACTGGAAATTCTAAAAGAGACACATTTATCTGGCTATATTACTCACCCATAAACTAATAAAATGTATCAGAATCTCAAGACAATATTTTGTTAGTCGTGATTAAAGAGGAGTGGGGCAGAATTAATGGTTAAGTGTCCTACATATCAACTAGTAAAGGAAGAACATCAGCATCATGAAGGTCAATTGCAGCCTTTATCAATTTCAGAGTGAAAATGAGAAGATTGCTATGGACTTTATGATTGGTTTGTCTTAATCAAGTTAGGAACGTGATGCTATTTGGTTAATTGTTGGCAGATTAACTAAGTCTGCTCGTTTCTTCACTATTAGACAGACATATTCAATTGAAAGATTAGTCAAATTATATGTCGATCAAATTATGAGAATTATATGGAGTGCCAAGTTTATTGTCTCCAACAGAGATGAAGAATTTTTACTTCTGTTTGTGGAAGAAGATTCAGAAAACTTTGGGCACCAGATGACTTTCAAATACAGCATTTCACTCCTAGACAAATGACCAATCAAAAAAGACTATTCAAATTTTGGAGGAACTAATAATGTTGTGTGTCCTTGACGTTGGTGGAGGATAGAAATCAAATATATATTTAGTAGACTTCACTTATAATAACAATTATCAAGCTATACTAGGATGGCTTCATATGAAGCTATGTATAGAAGAAAGTATATGACTCATTTATGTTAGGCTGAAGCAGGCAAACGAAAAATAATTGGAGCCGAATTGGTTGATTATACAACTGAAAAAATTAGACTGATCAAAGACAGACTAAACACACTACAGAAGGGTGTGCAACATTTTGGAAAGATTGGTCTTACTAGCTCATATGCAAAGAGTACATAATATTTTCCACATTTCTTCACTTAGAGAGTAAATTGCAGATGAATCAAGTAGGGTGATAGTGGACTAAGTTTATAAACAACCTGAATTGATTTATGTTGAGGTGCCTGAAAGAATATTGGATTATGATGTAAAGAAGTTGCGTAACAGGGAGCTTACATTTATGAAGATTTTATGAAAGCATGGATTAGAGAAGAATGATATTTAGGAGAAAATTTTTGATATGCAAGAAAGATATCCACAACTTTTTATTTGAGGTGGATATATTTTTGTATTAAATGATTTTAAATTTCAAGAAAGAAATTTTATAAGGTGGGGAGATCGAATAGCTTAAATAAAATAAATAAATAAATAGCGATTCTAAATAACCATCAAGCGATTCATTTAAGTGAAGTCGAAGGGCGGGACGAACTGAGGCCAAATCTTCGCATCGACCAACAGAGTGAGAGTTCAAGAAAGACAAAGCATGGAGTCGTGCCCTAGCCGAACAAAGAGAAAGGAAGAAGTTGAAGAATTGCATATTTCATTGAGAAGCTTAGCATCGGATGCCATTGTCAAGCCGGGTATCTCATCTGCGAGTGAAGGAAGATGGGAGGAGAAGCAGTTATCACATAAGAAACTTGGTTGGTTTGCATTTCTTACTACATATAAAACCTTAATGATTTTCCCTATAAATATTAATTAGTTATACAATTTTCCTAACAAGAAGATAATGATAATATTCCTCAAATTCTAGAGTACTATTAAGAACCTGACCTATTATTTTTAAAGATTGTAGCATAGTAAATGCTTAAAGAAGATGATCAACCTTTTGCTAACTTTTATGAGCCATATAATTGTTTAATTCATAGATTATAGTTTTATATAAATAAATATATAGATTTAGGTTTTAGATAAGTAAATATCACTGTTTTAAAAAAATTGTGAAACTAGCTCAAAATCAATTTCATTCTGACATTCAAACTGAAATTTTTTTTTTTCATAATCTTTGAAAACGCAATTTCAATTAATCAAGGCATGGGTTTTGAATTTTAGGCTTGTGAAACCAACTATTGCGTGGGTTTAGAATTGCTCTAATATTTTTTATTAAAAACCTAGTTACAGATTTAGACTATACTGCTATAATAAATCCCTACATTCAACCTAACCCTTCATTCAAGTCTTGCATCCGATAAAAGGCTAAAAACCTTAAATTTGGGTTGCCGTGGTAACCAAGTACTACCTCTATCCTTCTCGACTTCACTTTAGTCCCTATTGTCTCCAAAAATTGCGGGCTTAGGAAATTTCAACGCCCCAGACTCCTTATTTTGTTGAGAGCTTTGAGGGTAAAATTTTAAGAAGACAAATTGAATAGTAGATAAGACACCACCCGCATATTTCACCCTCATTTTGCGACAATTTTCTATATGGGGTTTGAGGTTTTCCATAGGTGCAAGCCTCTATCGCTAATTATGCCTCTCGATAACATGAGAGCATTTTCGATTAAGACTAGTCATTTAACACTAAACAGTGAACATATAGAGTAGCAATGGACGTACATTTTAAATTATAAAATTCATCACTTCGAATGTATGCGCATGGTGGAGAAAATGATGAAGAACAAGATCAACATCTCATGGTTTCATCATCCCAAGTTGCCATGATCCCTGATTTACTTTTTCAGAGGAGGTGGTCGACTCAATATGACTGAAGAATTCTTGTTAGCAACCAGGAGTTACGTCATATACGAGACACTTATAGATCTAAGTTAGTTGTTTGTCTAAAGGGACAAATTTAAGTTGACTTTAGTTGACAGAAGACTTTGTGCCAATCAGATGTACCATTATGCTTCACAGCTCAGAGGACAAAAAAATAGTTGGGAATCATAAAAGTTGCAGCCATAACAGTAATATAATATTGTCATTTGGTAGTAATCACTCGATTAGAGGACTTTGGTCATAACCATTATTTTTTGCAGAGTTTGAGTCAAACCATGCGACTGAGGACCCAGACGACGTCCTTCCTGGCGTGAAATTATTTTAAGTGTAAATATAATAATACCCTTGATGTGACATTAGCTCTTTTGTCAACTGAAGTCAATCAAGAGTTTATCACCCTTAACAAACTGTTGCATAGGGTGAATGTGATTTGCTTTATGTTTTTAAGTAATTAATTTTATTTGAATGTTTAATTTGTTACTTTGAAAATTTGTTTTAAAATTGACCCCTCCAGTTGAAATATTCTATCAACGCAAACCATAATATGGGATTTGATATGTAAAACTTTTATGCATAAAATTCAATTGAAATTTGTCATTTTTGATATATTTAACATATTAGTTTTGTCACTCCGGTCTAATAAAGAAAAAGATCAAACCTATGTGATTTGGACTTGCAATTTTTATATTTGTGATTTAGAAATTATTTCAAAATTACTATAATCAACTCTAATCCTTAAGAAGAGATATTATGGGAACTTACTAAACTCGTGCAGTTTTTCCTTGTCTTGTGATACTTACCACACTCAATTGGCCACAAGCAATATAAAAAGGGAAGAGGAACGACTCTACGCGAATGCTCGAGCGGAGGAGAGATGCGAGCCTCATGTGTGACATCATTGTGGTTTAGAGCTCTAATCGAAGGAGGAATCGAAGCCCAAGATTGAATGAGTAAGACGGACGACGTAGCGTGTGTGCGGTGCTGGGTTGCTCCACAACTGATGGCAGAGGAGGAGGAAGGGAAGATTGTGCGTGCGGAAAGACTCTCAGCGGAGCTTGCGAGGAGGTTAGGGCAGTCAAGCGATTAAAAGGTAAAAATTAGAAGTTTTATCACAATTTAATTAATGAATTATATGCATATTATTCAAGTGTTGTTAATAACATATGTACTTGAAATTATGGCGTAATTGAAGGGATACACAGTTTCAAGATCGAGGTGCGAATCACTTTAACAGAAAAGATATGTTTTAGTCAAATTTACAAGTTTAATTTACTTAATTTAGAATTAATATTTAATAAAATATTAATTTATAACAATAATTAAAATTGAAGAACATTTGAACCTAGGAGATCAAAAGTTAGGGAGGGTGAGGAAAACAAGCAAAGTAAGATGAGCAACTATTTTCTTATATGAATTAAATTAATATTTATTTAATAAAAATCTGCTTTAAAAAGTTATTTTTATAATTATATAGATTGTGAGCTTGACAATTAAAAGAAATGAAAAGTGGGAAAAGAAAATTGATTGTTTAATGTTTTTAAATGGAGGTAATTAAAGGAAATAAAATGTAAATGATTAAACCAACCAGGATTACCTCCTAAGGGTACTGGCAGAAGATGCGACGTACCCATACACGATAGAAAAAATGTAAATGTAAAGATGTACCTTCGAGTGTGAATTTTTTAGAATACCTATGAGACCAATTTTGAAGATACATTCAGATATTACATTAATCTTGATATGACTTCTTAAAAAGATTAAAAAGAGTAAATACTTAAATTAAAATGGGAAGGGTCAAATTTAAAATGAAAGCTTACAATTTGAATAAGTAACTAACTACATTTCTTTTGATCATTCATGCACAGTATTTGCATATAAATTTAAAACAGATTAAGATTATAATCGTTCGCTAAGTTATATAAAACTTATGGTTGAATTTAATTGTTTCTTTCAGAAAAAGAAAAACTATAGATTGATATATCCAATATGAGAGATTTAGTTTACAAGAGGATGACTGCTGCTAATAGGTATTATGATTGTTATTTCATTGTATTGTTCTCTTCTAGAAAGTGATATATTGTTAAATACCAGTTTGAGATGTTACAGACTATATATTTATTTTTTGATGTTTTGATTTCTGTATAGTATACTTTATGATTACTTAGTAGCTCTTTATCTATAAGTTCATAAAAATCTATTGAAAGTAAATTAAATGTTCAACCGTCTGATCACGATTTTTTACGTGCTTAACTTTAAGTTATTAGGTTGGGTCGTGACCAGTGACGGTTTCGACATTAAGAACCAAGCCGTACTCAAACAAGTACAATTTTCAATACAAAAAATTAGGGTTTTTTTTTCAATTCTCTTTCTAATTTGAAAAGTTTAAAAAGCTTGATTTGGACTTATGCCTAAAAATGTAGTAACTTTCATTAGGATTTTTTTTTAAAGCTAAAATCATGAAAGATAGAAGTTGGAGAGGAAAATCAGAACATTGTGATACGAATTCCAATAGAAATTTAAGGAATTTTCTTTAATAGAAATATGTATGTAGCTTTTTTTAAATATACTGCTATTTCCTAGATATTAAGAGTTCATTAACGTGATATTCTAATGTTAATGAAGAAGCTTAAATAAATTAGTTAATTAAGATCCGGGAAAGAAATGGGTAAATTTCCATGTTATAACAATGTATTAAAAATTTCAACTTCAATTATTATAGAAATATATATAATAATAATGACAAGTAAAACTAGTTTTAGAAATAAGGAAGGATTTTAGACATGATTTATAATTAAAGATTTTCGATTGAGGATTAAATATAGCAAGTTTGGGAATTAAATTACACACACACACACACAGACACATATAAGTTGGCATTAATGTGAAGAGAAAAGAATTAAGGGGATTCATAATTGATTTATTCTGACTTTAGTTGATCAGAATAGACACTGATTAAAAGTAATAAGACTAATAAGACATATAAATATATTATAGATAAAATAAATATGAAAGTTGCGATTAAAATAACTAAAGTTGAATTGGATTTGATATAAGCAATAAGTCTTAAACAAGAAAGAATCAAAATTAGATTAAAAAATAAGTATAATTAAATGGTTAAATTAGATGAGACATCTAAAATTAGACTGGAAAAGAAAAGACATATTAAAAACATATATAATAAATAAATAAGAAACAAATTTATAAATATTGCTCGTGTAAACTATATGATAGATATTTCACCAAAGAAAGTGACATTCGAGAGAAAGAGGCGTGCAAGACTTATAGATAAAGTAGGTAAATAAGCTTATAGTTATAATAATGAATCATATTTCCTTTGATTTAATGTATTGATTGATATTGCTTTGGAATACATTGAGAAATGCATGCATCATTACAAAATGAGCATCTAAATGATTTTCTCAAATTTAGACAACAGTCGCATACTTGTAAGCATGCCATTTGGATTTTCAACATCAAATATTTACTTTAATAAAAAGATATGTAAGAGATAATATGTGAAGTAAATGCCTGATGAGAGAAATGCCATAGATGTTGTATTGTATATGAATATCTGCATATGCATACTGAAGACTGGAGTCACCATCTAATGATAATTGCTGGGAATGCAAATATCCGCATGAAAAATATTTGTCAATTCTCATCAATTAGGATTTTCTAAGATTTTCTCATCTTAAATACACATTTTAAATGGTGCTCTCATGATGTATGTATTTTATAAGGAATTAAGATATTAAAATGATAAAAAAATGGAATAATAATTTGATACAAATGTATTTTATTTAGATGTTTGAATAAGAAATGTTTATGATTTAAAAAAAAATTCAATGCATATTAATTGTTAAACCTTGTATTATTTTATTTTAAAAATATATTTAGCTACAGAGTTTTTTTACTCACAAAATAATTAATGAATTTTTTTTGGAAAGCTGTTTAAAATTTAATGGACAGAAGGAGAGAATTTCTTTTTATCTTATTACTATATATTTATTTTTCATGTTTTAGGTTGGCAGTTTTTGCGTGAGTTTGTTTAGAACAGCCGCCGGCGTTTGTTTTCCCTTCCAATATTGTATCTGAGGAATTGGGTGGTGTTCCTGTTGTGTCTATCTCCCAAGGTGATGATTATCTTTCCATATCCCCTTCCGCATCCTCCCACATCACTCCTGACCGCCCCTTCCCTGCTGCAGCCGCCCACAACAACCTCTTTTTGTTATTTTCTGCAGTACCTGCTTTCCAGCCGCCTTCTCCGCCCAATAGTTATTGTTTCAGCCACCCATATCCATTTCTATTGCAGCGTCATTGCTGTTCCGGCCATGAGGACCGCCTCTCTGCAGCCATATCTGCTGTTCCAGCCATTCTGAACCACTTCCCTACTGCCTAGTCACTGTCCCAGCCCTTCCCACTTGCTGCCATTGCTGTTCTAGTCCTCCTTACATGCTGCTATCACCATCCAGCCCTCCAATTTTGCTGCTTTTCCAGCTCTCCCCCTCCGCAGCCATCATCCCGGACATCCATGCGACATCGATATCTACTGCATACTTGTTGTCCCGTACCCAGGAAGCTGTTATCTTGCTATTTTCTGCTTGCCAACCATCTCGTCCACCATCCAGATCCTCGCCGACCGCCACCACCACTCCTAGATTCATCCTAACTGTGTCATGAGTTGTATTGTTGTTATATCCTATTTCAGCATATTGTGAGCTATCTTTGTTGTTATTTTTCTTTTCAAGAGTTGGTCGTGGCCATTTATTTGCTTTCATTAATAATGTGTTTTTTCTATTGTGATTTGAGTTACATCCGATTAGAGATAACAAAAACTTGAAATCTTAGCAGGAATCCATACCCCATCATCCCTCCACATGTACTTCCCAATTGAAGAGAGAACTACCGAAAAATTCAAAGAACAGAATGCCTGTTTTTATTATTAATTTTGATATGTTTCAATCAACGTCATGTAAGTACATAGTAACTAAGAAACGACTAAATTAAAGTACCAACCAAAGCAAATTTCCGCATCCCGTTTCTTCAAGCAAAATTACGCTTCCAACACTATATCATGAATATGAATCAAACAGGTATATGGATACCCAAAACAACTAAAGAACATCCGCTACCAGTATTGTCAGAGATAAACAATTCAACCTTAATGCATGAGTGAGTCAAATACGTGAAAACTCTCTGTTCAAGCTCAGTTAAGACCAAAAATTTGCACCTTCAATTCTTAATAGAGACTGCATAATGGACTTGTTATATACTCAAGCCTGAACCGAATACAAAACACAATTGAACTGAATATGACCAAGTATTGATTCATTGGCGTATGCCTGCTTCAAAGATACAACTAATGATGAAATAAATTAAGGAAAAAAACGAGTGATTTTGATCTGTAATCAACTGACCACAATAAAGATGTTCCTTTCTCATGTTCAACTACTTTAAAAACAAGCTTAGATCCCTTATAGTTCATTGATGGCAATGATAAAATTTACCAAAGCATATTAAAACAATAATATATAAAATGCTTTCTGACTTCCTTAGTTTGAAGAAAAACCCGTGAACGGCAACATACCTGAATCACAATTTAAAGGGCTATCAGGCTCTGGATGAGCCATCAAGGCAATTATAGCTCTGCAAACAGACTGAAGAGTCCACGCAGGGCTCCAAGCATTCTTCAGTATGTCAAGGCAGATCTCCCCTGTCTGCACAGAAAAAGAATTTACATACAAAAGAGTTAAACGCCACATAATTATGCCAAGAAAACATTTGAATGAGAAAAGAGCACGTATAAATATGAATAGCTTAGAAAGGTCAAATTTCACCATCGAATTTAAGCACAAGTTAAAGTGTGGGCTTCCTAAATTTTAGGAGCACACCTTAAGTAAGAGTCCATCTAGTTAATCCACAGTTTAGGCTTCCTAAATTTTTAGAAGCACACCTTAGGTGAGAGCCCATCTATCTAATCCTAAGCGTAGGCTTCCAAGATTTTTAGAGCACACCCTAGTTGAGAGCCCATCTACCTAGTCCACAGTGTAGACTTCCTAGACTTTAGGGCACACCCTAGGTGAGAGTTCATCCATTTAATTTTCAAATAATGAAGCTATGCAGTATATCCTAATTCACAAACTGGTTAAGACACTAGACATGAGGATGCACTGAGAGGTAGTTCACGCTTCATTAATTAAATCAATTGTAAAATTCTACGTCGACGACTTAGCTTACTACGGAAAGCACTATGCTCCGGGATTTGAGCTTGAACTTTATACTCAAATCCTCTTGGCAATAGGGGACATTCCCAATGTCACATATAAATCACCCAGCCCCGGTCCTTTATATGTGACATTGTGTCTTGTTTTATTTATGTCATTTTTTTCTCTACGATTTGTTTCAAGTCTCTGTGGGTTATTTTCAGTTTTCCTCGGGCTTCTTATATGTTACTCTGTCATTTATTCTTTTATACATAAACACATGTTTGTCCTGCTAGCTAAATTCTTTTGCTATACTTTTACCTGCAGTGTTAGTTTCATTCACAGGTACAATAATAACAAGAAATCTAGGTAACTAAAATTTATAGTATATTTATAGTATTGTACTGCATTTTATTTTATTGCCTCTTACTGCACATTTATCATTGCTTTTTTCATTATAACACATCTTACTGCTTCCTTATAGTGTATATTCTAGAGCTTTCTTTACCGCACTTTCTTATAGTATAGTTTTTTTTTATATGCTTTAAATAACTAAAAAAATTTTAGGAAATAGTCTGGTTTAGGAGATACATTAGTAAATCACAAACTTAACAATATTGCACACTCACATATAAAACATTAAATCTAAAACTACTATTACGTGGAGCATGAAGTAAGTCCTCGTGGGCAGCACAACAACGGTGCAGCGAATGAGAGGGACAATCTACAACAGCAAAACAATTCTACGTCAGCAAAGTCTTCCTTTAGTTCAAATAACGACCTCTAGGACTTTGAGATAGTTTGTTTAGCGCAATGTAAATCCTCTCCTTGTCTTTTAGGCTTTTGCACAATCCTGTTGTGCAATATAAATCCTAACACTTTTAGGATTACGAGGTTGTCGTACGGTACGGTGTAAATCCTCCTATCATTCTTATTTGCAACAATCAAATATCGTGCAAATGTAAGTCTTAAATTCTAAAATAAATTACATGATTAAACATTAAATAACATTATTTCAAAGACATAAAGCTAAATAATAGGTTAGTTGGGAGGTCACCGGGATTTTCCTCGGATCTATGGTTTCCCCTACTCTTCCCATATTTGGATTTCTAAAAGCAATTGTTCCTACTTGAGTCATTCCATTTTGATTTTCTCATGAAAACCTAAACTTTAAAAATCTTGAAGTTAAAACCACTGATCTTAATGAAGAATTTTCTTAAGTGACTTCGGTCATTTAAGGTGTAATTCACTATAAGGGTTTACCCTATAAAAACTAAAAACCAAGGTAAAATAAACCCTATTTAATCCTTATATTAGATAGGGAATTTGTCGATCTTACATAAAATGTTTCAAAGATCAAGCGGATATCACAACTTTTTAGTTTAGGTGGTTAAGTCTACTGTCAAGTGGTATGTCTATCCTTCAAGATAGTGTATTACTTGTGGTATTATGCTTGACCATCAAAATTGTCAAATATGTGAGACCCGTTTGGTCTCATCTATTTTTCAAAATTAAAATATTATTTTCAAAATCAAAATCACTTGCTTATATATTAAAACTACTATTTTTAAATTTAAATTCTATTTTTCAAAATTCTCTAGGCGACAACGTGTGAAGCATCAGAATGAATTCGTTGCACTGTTCATCACCATAGGTGCCACCAAAAAGGAGGGATGAAGCGGTAGTGGAACGTCCGGAAGCTGGAAGGAATTCAAGATACACCAGGCAGGGAGATCTGGACGACTACAGAGAGAAACAGATCGACAGAAGGATATCCAGCGGCCGAAAAAAGACAGTCAACAACTGGCAATTGGAGGGACGAGATCAGCACCTAGTAAGCTTGTAGGGTGGCCGGCTAGAAGGATTGCTGGAAGAAGAGCCTGCAAATTTCTAAGATCAACGGTTGTCTGTCAAACAGTGGCTAGAAGCTCAAAAACTTGATACTTGCAGATTCACGCAGGTTGCAAGAGGATAACTTAGGTCAATCAGCAGCTGGAAGCTCAAAAAACTCGACGCATGCAGGTTCAAGCGGATTGCAAAAGGCTGGAAGCTCAAAAAACTCAACGCTTGCAGGGTCATGCAGATTGCAAAAGGCTGGAAGCTCAAAAATTTGACGCCTGCAGTTTCATGCTATGGAAAATCTGCAACCGCTGTTTGACGCCTGAAGATTCAATCAACTGCTGGGAGATTAAAGGAAAATCTACAAGCACTGGAAGGAGGACCTGCAAGAGGCCAATTTCTTTAGGGAAAGACCTACAAGTGGCTGGCAGCTAGGGTAGAGTCTCTAAGGTTAGAATCATGGCTCTGATAACACATTAGAATAGAACCCAAGATAAATCTTATTAATGCAAAAAGAGCAATAATGCTCATTACAAGATCTACTAGTAATGAAACAAATAAAAATAGACTAAAAAGAAAAAAGAAAGTAAATAAAAGAAAATCAAAGCAAGAAATATACATAATAATATTCTAATAAATAATTATAAGGGAGATTTTCATGCATCGCACTCAAAACTATTAGAATTACACATCTCAAACCCAAACTTCAATAATCACATCCTCAACGCCCAAATTATTCAAATAAAAACAAAATTAACACCCCGACATTAAAATCCTAAACCCCGTCAGGTTCACGACTTTTCTGCTGCTCGATTTCGGCGATGCTAGACATCAAAAACTCACTCTTTCTCCTCCTTTCGCCCCGCTCTAATCTAAAACCATTGAGGAAGACACCTGGCATTATGTCAAAAGGGAGGAAAGATGGGATATAAGAACCAATGTAGTTAAAGTTCTGAAACATCGACAGGATCACGGCAAACAAAGACGTTAAAAACTCTCATATTTCTCCTACTTCCGCCCCGTACCTATCCAAAACCATTGAGGAATGTACCCAGATTTAAGGCAAAACCGAGGAAAGACGAAATTTAAGAACCTGTAGGATTTTAAGTTATCATTTTGGTTGATGAAAAAAGATATTTAAGATTCAGTAGGATTTTTAAGTTGTGATTTTTTTTGGCTGGTAGAAAGAGGAGAAACATGTGAGTTTTGGAAGTCTCTATACGCCGCAATCTAGTCGTTGTTGTAGGAGTGAGGCTGAAGGAGGAGAAATATGGGAGCTGTATAGCTCTTTGTACACTGCGACCTCGTCATTGCAATAGGAGCGGGCTGAAAGGAGGAGAAACATGGGCATTGATATGTCTTTGTACGTCGCAATGCCGCCATCATCATCGTCGAGGGTGTTGAGGATGTAAATATTAATGTTTGGGTGTGAGATATGTAATTCTAATAGTTTTGAGTGTTATGTATGTAAATCCCCCTATTTATAGATATCATCATAATGAAATATATATCACTACCTGTGGCTTTTTCATTAATCATAATTATGCTTTCATCTATTATTTATATCATGATTAGAAGATTTTACTTACTGGGTTTATTCATTGCAAACTTTAACTTATCAATTCTTATTAGTTTTAGGTTAATGCTTGTATCATTGAAAGGAGAGCTTGGGCTTATGCTCGATATATCATTGGAAGATGACCAAGGTTATATGTTATCTATTGGTAAATAGTCGGGGCTTGATTCTTAGATGAGTTATAGCAATAGTTCATTAGCATTTACATTTTGGTGGATAAATTAGTAGATTCTATAAAATTTAGAAGCTCTAATATTTTATTTTTGACGAGCGAAAATCACAATGAAAATTTAATATTTATTAGACTAACTCTAAATTTATCAACTCGCCTATCCTGTTGGGTTATTGTTGGCTTTTCCCAAGCCTGATTGATAGGCTGTGACATTATTGTTGACTTCACTTTTGTCGAGGTTTAGTTTTCCTCCTAGGATTTAGGGTTTTAGCTTTAGGAGCTTCCCCGATGATCTTAGATTCCTAATGCTGGACCACCTCGTCTTAGAATGCTTGAAACCAACTCGACACTCTTTTGGAATCCGGACGGAGTCACGATTACTCTTGCTTCATCGTTGCGTAGGTTGGAATTAGCGTTAGGACTCCGAATTGAGTTCCTATGAGACCACCGGACCTTAGGGTAGCGCTCATCTGCACTTCTCGCACCACCGAGCCTGAAGTCCTCGAGCCCGGCCTCGACGTCTTCAAGTTCTCCGCGACGGATCGAGATCGGAAGTCGAATGCGGGAACGAGCGCCGTCGAGGTCGAATTTCGACGAAATCGAATTTCTTAGGAAGAGGCGTATAACTTGTCGTGTTTGGAGCGCGGACCGCGACGCGAAATTTTACCGATTTTTATTAAATAAATCCTTATTTTTCCTATTTAAAAATCCTATTTTAAACCACTAATTTTCTCCCCTCTCTTCCCTTACCCGCGTGGACCTCGCCTTTTCTTTTTTCTCCCGGTCCCGATCCCGTTTCTGCGCGCTCCTGCGCGAGCTCCGGCCTTGGTCCTCGTACCTTCTCGCCACTTCCACCGGCGACACCGCTCCACTGACGGGCCCCTTTCGGCCTTCCACCTGCCTCTACGGTCGGCCTTTTCCGGCGACTTTGTCGCCACTCTCTCCCGCCTCTTTTCCTCTAGCCGAGCGTCCGGGTAAGTGGCTTCTTCTCCTCCTTCTTGAGGCCGGCTATATAAGCCTCATCTTGAGGAAGTCCAGGGTTGGTGGTTGCTTGCGGGTGGGCGGGTTCCGAGGGTGCTACTTCTTCTTCTCTCCTTCCCCTCTCTTCACTCTTCTTCTTCTCGTTGCTCGCGGATCCTCCTGAGTTTTAGCTTGAGTGAGGTAGAGTGTTGTTGGCTTGACTCCTCGAATTTCTTGGGACTTGTTCGCTCGATTTTAGCTTGGTTTGCGCCGTTCGGTCCCTGTCGTTGGATCTCTTGGTGTGTTTTGCTTGGACATACATCTGAGGTATGGACTTTTAGTTCGATTGCTATGTCTTGAGTTGGACGTGGTTATACATTCAAAATGGCATGGGGTTGCTTCTTGCTCTTCTTTACTTATTTTGCATACTTGTCCTAATCTAATGTGAAGTATAGAGTGGTTTGCTTAATCTATATGCACGTGGAGCTTCGTTCTCTTTTGCTCACTCTCTTCTTGCTTTGTTTTAAAAAAAAAAAAAGAAAAGAAAGCGTATTAGGGAGACTTTAAGTTGATTTGGAGAACCCTTATGCCTACTTTCGTTTGAAATATGTTGAAGGCTTATCTTTGATATGTTGGATGAATGGAAATGCTTGTTTAAGGCTTCATGCTTAGCTATATTCTAAGTCTTATTTTGGCTCATGGTGGCTGATTGAAAGTAAATTTTATTTCATATTAAAAGGGAGCTTTGGGAGGATTGTTTTGGGGGGTTTTGTTTCTCGGTTTTGGCTCCTGTTGTTTCTCGGTTTGCCTATGATGGATGGTGATTTGCTTTATTTTGCGGTTTTCTGGATTTTAAATTCGCTTTGAGCCCCATTTTGGTTCGGTTGTGGTCGAAACCTGCTATACTCTCGATTTTATGCTCGATTTAGGATTTGGTTTTAGCCTTATATGGCTCGGCTCCTTGTTGATTTTGTTGTTTGGTTTTCTTCTCTTGTTTGATCCGAAGTTGGACTTGTTCCCTAATTTGGTTATGGCTCGGGTTGGCTCTTTTAGCTTCTTCTAGCTTTAATTGCGTGTTGGGATCTTGTTATGATTTAAGGTTGGGCCGTTGTAGCCTTGTCATGGCGGATTTTGATTCTTTTGAAATTCTTTGGAATGAGTCCTGCGGATTTTTCGGATTGTGGGCACGTTTTGTGTCCTCTTCTTTGCTAGGTTTTGGTCACTGGAGCTCCTTGAGTCGACTTGATTTTGGGGGTTGTTCTAGCTTGAGAATTGGGCTATTTCTTTAAGCCTTGTAGTATGCTCGGGTATGAGTCCAGCTTTGTATTTATTGAAGTTTATTGGGGTTGTATTTGAGGTCGAATGGCTCGGCTACTTAATGAGTTTAATCTTGAGCATTTGTGGTGAGCTAGAGCTTGATGTAATTGGCTCCACAGGCCTAGCCAGTGAGCTTCTTTATGGAAATTTGGCATTTGGGCGGGGGCTCTCTTCTTGTTGCCTCCTTTCTTGTGACCTTGGTCGTGGACCTCTCCTTGCTCTTGTCTTGGCGAGAGCCTTGGTGGATGTGGTAATGTTATTCTCGCCTCTTGCTACACTTGCTTATGAAGTTGGTTTGGAAGAATTTAAGAGCATCTCTTATTTGCTTTAATGTTTGGGAGTTAAATGTTGAAATTGATGAAGTTATACGAAAGTTGGAATTGTAGCGATCGTATGATAAATTGATATCGGAATTAGCGCGCTTGTTCCACACTTGTATAGGGCTCGAGATTCTATGAAATTGAAATAAAAAAAAAGAAGAAGAAAGAAAGAAAGTGAAAAGGGGCAGTGCCTTGGAGTTTTGTGATAGCCTCTCCTAGTTTAGTGACCAGGGTCAAAGCACCATAGGCAACAATTCTTTTCTTTTATTGTCTTATTTTCGTTTTTATTTTTTTATTCATGATTTCACCGTAATTTGGGAAACGAGTGAGCTGTTCTTGGGGGTTCAGGCTTCACCCTCTCCGAGAGTGTCGGGGTGCCTTTAGTCCTTTTCATAGGACATGTGAGGTCGGTCGGGAGTCCGGGGTGATTTACTTGTCTTTTCTCTCCTTTTGCCTTGACCACTCAGTTCTCAGCTTGCACTTGTTTGACAACACTCACACACATACATGGGACATGTAGGTGTGCGTATATAACCTCCTTGGGTTATATATGGCCAATCAAGCGTGTTGTAAGTGCGGTGGGGACAGTGATGCGGTTGCAAAAGAGAAAATTACGAGAGCCAGTACTGATGGGGCCGCCTGTCTCGGAAGACTACGTAGAGAGTAGAGCGAGAGTCACGGAACTGATTCGGCCGTCATCGGGGTTCTACTGCTAAGCCGATCCGAAGTTCGTAGTCACTAGTCGTATTAGGTAGTCGACGCAGTGATCGAAATACTTTAAAACAAAAATACGTATGTTTGAAAAATACAAAATTGCACAAACATTTCTACTACGGACTACTCTACCTACGAACTTCTTGCATGTAAAAACAAAAAATGAAATGTGTGAAAACTTATAAAAGTCACGCGTTAGTCTATTCGAGTCGGATTAGATCGCTTTACGCAGAAAGTTGGGATAGTAGTCGGCGCTCGAGTCCGGATATTAAGCACGGCTACGAGTCGAAACGCCACGCGTGCTTACGGGACAACTTGTAGGCTTTACTTGTAGGTTTCTTTCGTATTTTCTCGTGGTTTCCTACGGTTTTACTTTGTTCCTTTTTCTTACGTGATTATCCTCGCTTCTCGGCGTTTTCGGCGTTTTCCTTCGTTTTCATCGTTGAGTTTTCGAGACTTTACTTTTCTTTGTACACGTCGTAAGTACTTCGTTTAACGGTTTGTTTTCACTCTACTTTACTCACTGCTCTTTAAGATCTGACAAATCTGCTGTAGAAAATATAAAAATAATAATAAAAAAGCGACGATGCATCGAGGATAAACGAGGACATACAGTACTCTCTACGACACGATCTCTACCTCTTTTCTTCTTGTCGTCATACTGCTCTCACTTTTTAGTATGCACTCTGCTTAGCTTAGTTGCTTACTTTCGGTTTATCATCTGCTTGGCATGTTTTACGTTTCAGATCTTAACTCTGCTTAGCACGTCTTTACTTTCTTCGCACTCTTTCACTGCTAGTATAGCTTGCTTACTTCTCGATATCTGCGCTTGTTATAGCGTATTCTTCATAGCCTAAGACAGCGTCTCACTGTTCTATCTTCTTTTCTGCATTTATGTCCATCATCTGCACACACTCATTTGTTCATGATAAAATAAATAAATGACTGCGTATGCTCACTTTAACTTAAGACTTGAAATCTAAACTGCGATTCCCTGCTGACGATGGAGCTTGAAGACGGCGGTCAAGACTAGCCATCTTCTTCAATGCAAACTCGTGTCGACATCAATGAAACTACATTCCTTGGATTTAAACAATAAGTCTTAGGTTTCGAGTAGTCAATCCCGTGCGAGCATGAACCCTCACCTTTCTCTTTTAGCCTTGCACACCCCTTCAGTGCAATATAAGCCCTAATCACTTGGGCTTCAGAGGTTGTCGCCTTATACGACGTAAACCTCCTGTCTTTCGAGTAGTTCATGATAGCAAGGCGTTATGCAAACGTAATCACTATAATTAATTTACGGGATTGAAATCGAAATAAAATCTCTTTCCAAAATTTAAAACCCAACCTTAGGATAGTCTGGGACGTCCTCGAGGTCCTCCTAGAGATTTGTGACATCCCCTACCCTTCTTTTCTTTGACTCCAGAAATAACTGTCCCTCCTCGCGCCCTTCACCTATTGGATGTCCTACTCTCAAATTTCGTTGGAAAACCCTACCTTTTGACTTCGTGAAGATAGAAACCTGATATCTAAATCGAGAGTTCTCTCAGAGTGATTTCGGTCATTTGAGGAGTAATTAACTATAGAGCTGCATCTATAGGGAGTTTTAAAGACTCAGATAATATAAACCCTATTTAATTCTTTGTATTAAATAGGGAATTTGTCTGGCCCACATAAAGGTTCGTAGCCGGAACGGATGTCATGAATTTTGTAGTTTATTTGATCGAGCGATATTGTCGAGTAGGGTGTCTCATTCTTCGGAATAGATGCGTTACTCGCGATATTACGCTCGTTCATTCAACTGCCAAACGAATGAGATTCGTCCTTTCTCATTCTCATATTTTAAAAGCTTAAAATATTATTTTCAAAATCGATACATATATATAAATTAAATTAAATCCTCAAGCTCAAAGCCTCCCTAAAGCGGCCGACAACTTACAGCGACTCACTGGGGAATAACTCTACTCTCCATTAAATCAAAGGTTTCATCTTCACACATCGACAATGTGTCCATGTCCTCATAGTCCGGATTGTCATTCTTCGGTTGGCTTGTCGCTCATTTCTCTCTTGGCGAGCATAGTCGATCTCTTCGGATTTCGGAACCGTCTATTTAAATCACGCTTTAAACAGGCGTGGTTCGGGAATCGCTAAGGTTCTTTTGATTTTGCGGGGTTGGACCCCCAATAGGTGTGTTGTGCGCGAGGTGCGCTGTGAATTCGACTCAGGATTGGGTCCTGAGCTTCCCTTTCACTTCGTGTTTCCCGGGTTTGATTTGCTATCGACAAATTAAACAAAATCTCTGCTCTTGTACCTTCCGTTTAAATCCTGAAATTAAATGAACAATAAAGATAAAATAAGGTGGAAACACCAAACAGAATAAGGGAATTGTCCAGTTTGCGGTACAAGTGTGGTAGCTTGAGTACTTTCGTTGAAGCTACAAGGCACAGACGTTTCTGACTTTCAGAAATTCTTTAAATGCCAGGAACGATGTCTTCGCCAAAGTTGATCTTTTCTTTTGCCTCCGGAGTAGAGTTCGCCGTCAATAGAGATGAAGCCGCCCTGATCCATCGGTCATTAAGTTTGGGCAAGGGTTCGACGATGTTGAAGCTAAGTTCGGAGATGTGATCGTTGAGATGACGAAGCTCTGAAATGAGCAAGTCCGTTAGCTCTATTAGTAATGTTCGACTGAAGTACGTTGAGAAACTCCCCATGCCAAAGAAGGAATGGATTGAAAAGAACTCAGATGTTGTTGGGATTACTCCTGAGACTGTTTCTACTCCTACTGTCGGATTCACCGTTGTTGTACCAGTCGCTCCGCTAACTAAAGGAAAGGGTATTCTACATGAAGAAGAGTCAGTCGAGGCTTGTGTTCTACCGTCTCCTAAGTTCAGAATTGAGTCTGATTCAAAGTCCGTGCAGATGACAAAGACGCGAGGAATGGAAACGCAACCGGGGGTTCGAAGATCGATCGACTGCGACGACGAACCGCAACGCGGTCGATGAGCGATCGTTCGGTTGAGACCATACCGGATAGATGGGAGACGGGGTCCGAGCAATGAATCAACGATTAAGCGAGGTGTACTCGTTCGAAGAGGAGTCGGTGTCGCGGATGTTCCGTTACTTGATAAAGAGGTCGAATTCGGACTACTGGAGCCGAGAAGCCGGAGGAGGCCGGTAAGAAAGATCATCCTCGATCGTCCATGCCTACCGGTTGCTCGGCCACACCATGAAAGCTGTCGACTCGAGGATTGGACTCGAGAAGAATTTCGAAGCGGAAACTTAACGATCCCGAATGAGTATTTAAAAGAACTCGAAAAGGGTTCTATAAATATGATTTCGTGTGATTCGATTAGCTTCTGCACGACGCCGATGCTCGAGAAAATAAATGATGTTTCTCAAAGACCTCCGACTGATCTTAAAGCTATCAAAGGAAAGTCAATTGAGTCCGCTATAGAAAAGCTTCGAGCTGACATTGCACGACTGTCTGAAGTTCGGAAAAAGGACTTTGAAGATGAAGATTACAACCTGACGAGATTACATGGAGGGCAAATTCGCGAAATCAACGTCATCGAGACCGAGCCATGTTAGCCGCGAGCGACACTCCTCTTTGTGAGAACGCAGCGGATGAGTGGCAGAGGGTCATCCAACAGAAAGATGAAATTATCAACCGCCTTGAGAAGAGGATCGAGAAAATGATGGCTGTTATGGTTGCCGCACGAGGACGATCACACTCGCAGACAGAATAGCGTCCACGGAGATGAATCGGCGGAGATCGTCCATATTACGGATGAAAGAAGAGAAGTTGCTTCTGCAAACCGAGATGAGCCGCCGAAGAAAGATTCAACTCGGAATATGGTGCCGGAAAATGACATCGAGCAGTGGTCGAACAACGAAGTAAAGGAAGCCTTAACCCGATCGAAAGGGGCACGTCGATTTCAAAGGGTAGACCCTACTCGGAGGAGTTCGATGCGCGTCCCATATCCTAAAGGTTTCGTTCCACCGACCTTTAAGACTTTCGATGGAACGAGCGACCCGTCGGCACGTTGCACACTTCCGAGCGAGTCTTCGCAGACGCGGGGGTAGTGAGCAGTACTTTTCCGTCGAGTTCGTGAGCGATCTTTCAGGGATTGCATTTGATTGGTACGCAGAACTGCCAAATGGGTCGATCAAGACGTTTACAGAGTTGGAAAATTTGTTCGTGAAGAGATTCGCCGGAGTACACCATCATATCACAATTGGAGATCTTATAATGGAGTGGCAGAAACCTACGGAGACGCTGGTAGAGTATATTCTACGGTGGAGAAACTTGAGCATGAAGTGCGAGCCCCGATTACGGGAGCGACATGCGATCGAGGTCTTACTCGAGAGCATCCACGGACCAATAGCTTTCATGCTTAAAGGACTCACCATCAAGTCGTTCGAGAAGCTACTCGTAGCGCAGCGGTCTGCAAGAAGAGATCAAGCATGCAGAGCCGCAAGAAAAGGTTGAAGAGCCCAGAACAACAAAAGCATTCGAGAAGTCTGAAATAGTGGCAATAGTTGACAAGGGAAAGCAGTCGATAGAGATACAGGCCGAAGCGACTACCTCGATACGATCGACGGTACGGTCGGCGCCTCGATACGGTCGGTTTTCACGACGATACGATCGGCTGCTCGCCTCAGTTCGATCGGCTACCTCGGTGGTATGTTCCACACCCACCGCAATATATTCGGCATGTCCAATGATGCGGACAGCAGTACGATCGAGCAACATCGGTCGACGATCGTCCAGTGAGGCCACTCCCGACGGATGGAAGGCGAGGTCGGTCTATGAACGATTTGTTGAACAAAGTATATCCTTCGATGATGAAGCAGATGGCACGGATGTTCCAGAATTTGATTAAGAAGCTCGAGTTCGAGATTGCACGAGCCAAAGAAACCAGACGGAGGTTAACAGAAGAATCATCCCAACTATCGCCATATCATGCAGATGCTTGGGCACACCATTGAAGAGTCTGTATCGGTTTCAAAGAATGGTTGGAGAAAAACTTCGAGAATGGAAGCGTAACGATCCCCGATGAATATTTGAAAAGAACTCGAAGAGGTTCTATCGATATGATTTCGGCGATTTGTTCGCTTCGATTGAATCCTACGCAACTGACAATGGACATGACACTTTTGATTGCCGTTATATTACTTTTGTTGCTCGAGCATGATCGAGTATTGGTCCGTACCATCCTTCCTATCGCAATGAATGAATGACGAGGAGTTTGTTTTTGTCGAAATTGCTCGATATTTGGAAAACTCAAAATTGGATATTTTGCTAAGACTTTGACTTCGGGAAGAACGAAGTTAATGCACTAATGACTTGGTCTTTCACTTTAAAGAATTTGGATCGGTCCTAAGTTGATCTCGAAATGAAGCGATGTCGCTTGAAATACGAGTAATTGATTCGGGATATCACGAGCGCCTTTAATTTTCCGCTAGTACATGTGGTCCGGACTTTCAAATAAGTTATAATATCTCGGGATTTATATTAAGGGACATTTCGAATTATTAATTGGGAGAGTTTTGACATTCAAAATCTTTAACGAAATATGCGCTTAGGATACGATGAGTCTCGGAAAACAAAGGAGCGAAAAAAGGGTGTTACGAGGAGAAGCTCGAGGTGAGCACACGATCAAAATTGGTGTCACAATCCGAACAATCAAGATCTTTAATCCGTGCTTCATTAGATATAGTAATCCTCGATAAAAAAAAGAGAGCGAAAAGCTCGATAAAAAAAAAAAAAAGAATGCTTCCCGAAGAAGGTTCGATGCTGAGCATATAACCAAAAATTGGTGTCATAATTCTCCCCGATTAATGAAACTTGAAAGATAACGCTCAAGAGTTTCCTCCGATATTATCTTTGAAGAGAATTAAGTGATTGTACGCCTTTGGTTCGATCATTAATTGGCTCAAAATATCTTCGAACAGATGAAAAATATTTTTGATCACATGAACGTAAATTTTGAAATCTGCTTAGGCTCGAAAAGGAAGAATTAAAGAAATGACAACGTTATTAAGCAATTAACGGAATTCGACCACGAAGTCGTGTCTTTCAGTGCCAAGAAATACAACTTCAACTTCGACTCGAAAAATGCCGTAAATACTTCTCGCAGTCAACTTCAACAACCTTTACAGAATCCGCAACAAATCAAGATGACGACTCTACAAACGAAACTACGTAGTTTTGTTCTCCTCAAGAATGACGTCCTAGAGATAACACACCTTTATAGTACTTGAAAGAATGTGATTCCGATAAGCACCTTAAAGGAGTTATTCTCTACACTTGCCTTCGATCGATGGGACGATACCTCAGAAGTACCGCACATCGTGATGTTTTAAAGACAGATCTTGTTCAACGAAGACCGACGTCGCACTCGTCTTAAACCTGGTCCAAATCCCAAAATAAAAATCAACATTCGAACAAACAAAAGAACTCCGCACCTTGTGAATTTTCAAAATCTCTCGCACAAGCATTTCAATAAAATTCAAGATCGCATGAACTTCTACAAACATTCTCTCGTACTTTACAAAATATTTTCATAATCTCCGCATCCATGAATATCAAGAATGTCTTCAATCTCTGCATTCATAAATCTCAAGAATATGTCCCGTCTCGCATTCATAAACCTCTCGCATTCCCAAATATCAACAAAACCTTTTTGAATCTCCGCATAAATACATCTCAACAAAATTCTTCACGTGCTTATGCATCTCAGAATTACCCGCATTTCTACAGCTTCTAAGCATTTCCAGTAATCTCAAAGATATTCCAGCGATTCCGTATTCTCAAGAATTACTCAGCAATCTCAAGTATTCTCAGTAGCTTCCAGCATTTCTCAGCATCCTCAGCAGCTTCTAAGAATTCTCGGCAGTCTCGTGATTTCTCGTAGAATCTCAGCATTCTCAAGACATTCTCAAAGATATCTCGCGCATTTCCAGCAATCCCAGCGATATTCCCGCATTCTCAATGTTCTCAAGAACTCTGCAATATCCAGCGATTTCTCACAGTTCTCAAGCATTCTCAAGAATTCTCAGTAATCTCAACGATTTCTCAATGAATTCTCAAGTAATCTACAGAATTCACACAGTAATCTCAGATTTCTCACAGCTTACCGCATTTCTCAAGCATTCTCGTAATTCACAGCATTTACCAGCAGCTTCCAATGAATTCATCGTACCAAGAATTCTCAAGCAATACCAGTATTTCTCAAAGAATCCAGCATTTCTCGTAGCTTCAAGTATTTCACAAGAATGTCAAGCATTCCCGCATTTCTCAAGCATATTCTCAGTAATCTGGAATGACTCCCACTTCACTCCCTTCCAAGCATATTCTCAAGCACTCGGGATGAGCTTCCGCCTTACTCCTCCTCAGCTAGTCTCTGCATTTCGCATAAGCTCGATCCGCTCTGTTGCTCAGCAATCTCAACATTCAACCATCTCAACACGAAATCGAAATCGAAACAATCTTAAAGCATTCGGATGAGCTTCTGCCGTACTCCCATCTCAAAGATATTCTCTCAGAGCTCTCGAGACTCGGATAGGCTTCCGCCTCATTCCCTTCTTAGTATATTCTCGGCATTCAGGATAGGCTTCTGCCCTATTCCCTTTCTTTGCATATTCTCCGCATTCGGGGTTGTCCTTCACCCCACTCCTTTCTCAGCACAAAATTAAAATTAAAATTGCAATTGAAGTTGAAACACACTGCATTTTGCATAGGCTCCGTCCTATTCTTTCTCAGCATGCACATTTGAGGTAGGCTCAGCCCTACATCCTTCTCAGCATACAAATGCATTTGGGTGGGCCTTCACCCTACTCTTTTCTCTGCATAAAATTAAAATTGAAATCGAAAATTAAAGTCGCGGCTCTCTTAATTGAGAGTTCCCCCTCTTTTTCCCCAGCGGAAACTACTCCCCCTCTTTTCTGCGTTCCGTCCTGAGTATTTTACTCAGGCAGCCTTGTGTTGGTTTGTTGATCTTCTTCGTCAACACGATCGCGCGGTGTCTTCGTCCGCGCACCACACCTATCGGGGTCCATTTGTTGACCTCACTTTTGTCGAGGTTTAGTTTTCCTCCTAGGATTTAGGGTTTTAGCTTTAGGAGCTTCCCCGACGATCTTAGATTCCTAGCACTGGACCCACCTCGTCTTAGAATGCTTGAAACCACTTCGACACTCTTTTGGAATCCCGGACGGAATTCCCGACCTCTGCTTCATAGCTGGTAGGTTGGAATTAGCGTTAGGACTCCAAATCGAGTTCCTATAAAACCACCTGGACCTTAGGAGTAGCCTCGTGCACACTTTCTGCACCACCGAGCACAAATTCCTCGAGCCCCGGCCTCGACGTCTTCAAATTCTCCGCGACGGATCGAGATCGAAGTCGAATGCCGAACGAGCGCCATCGAGGTCGAATTTCAACGAAATCGAACTTCTTAGGAAGAGGCATATAACTTGTCGTGTTTGGAGCGCGGACCCGCGACGCGAAATTTCTACCGATTTTTATTAAATAAATCCTTATTTTTCCTATTTAAAAATCCTATTTTAAACCCTAATTTTCTCCCCTCTCTTCCCTTACCCGCGTGGACCTCGCCTTTTTCTTTTTTCTCCCGGTCCCGATCCCGTTTCTCTGGCTCCTGCGCGAGCTCCGACCTTGGTCCCTGTACCTTCTCGCCACTTCCCCTGGCGACCTGCTCACAGCGAGCCCCTTTCGGCCTTCCCTGCCTCTACGGTCGGCCTTTTCCAGCGACTTTGTCGCCACTCTCTCCCGCCTCTTTTCCTCTAGCCGACGTCCAGGTAAGTGGCTTCTTCTCCTCCTTCTTGAGGCCGGCTATATAAGCCTCATCTCGAGGGAAGTCCAGGGTTGGTGGTTGCTTGTGGGTGGTCGGGTTCCGAGGGTGCTACTCGTCGCTTCTCTCCTTCCCCTCTCTTCACTCTTCTTCTTCTCGTTGCTCGCTGGATCCTCCCGAGTTTTAGCTTCGAGTGAGGTAGAGTGTTGTTGGCTTGACTCCTCGAATTTCTTGGGACTTGGTCGCTCGATTTTAGCCTCGGTTTGCGCCGTTCGGTCCCTCGTTGTTGGATCTCTTGGTGTGTTTTGCTTGGACATACACTGAGGTATGGACTTTTAGTTCAGATTGCTATGCTTGAGTTGGACGTGGTTATACATTCAAAATGGCATGGGGTTGCTTCTTGCTCTTCTTTACTTATTTTGCATACTTGTCCTAATCTAATGTGAAGTATAGAGTGGTTTGCTTAATCTATATGCACGTGGAGCTTGCTCTTTTGCTCCGCCTACTTCTTCTTTGTTTTAAAAAAAAAAAGAAAAGAAAGCATGTTAGGGAGACTTTAAGTTGATTTGGAGAACCCTTATGCCTACTTTCGTTTGAAATATGTTGAAGGCTTATCTTTGATATGTTGGATGAATGGAAATGCTTGTTTAAGCTTCATGCTTAGCTATATTCTAAGTCTTATTTTGGCTCATAGTGAGCTCTGATTGAAAGTAAATTTTATTTCATATTAAAAGGGAGCTTTGGGAGGTCGTTTTGGGGGTTTTGTTTCTCGGTTTTGGCTCACTGTTGTTTCTCGGTTTGCCCTCGTGGATGGGTTGATTTGCTTTATTTTGCGGTTTTCTGGATTTTAAATTCGCTTTGAGCCCCATTTTGGTTCGGTTGTGGTCGAAACCTGTTATACTCTCGATTTTATGCTCGATTTAGGATTTGGTTTTTAGCCTTATATGGCTCGGCTCCTTGTTGATTTTGTTGTTTGGTTTTCTTTCTCGTTTGATCCGAGGTTCGGACTTGTTCCCCTAATTTGGTTATGGCTCGGGTTGGCTCTTTTAGCTTCTTCTAGCTTTAGTCGCATGTTGGGGCTCATTATGATTTAAGGTTGGGCCGTTGTAGCACTTGTCATGGCCGGATTTTGATTCTTTTGAAATTCTTGGAATGAGTCCTGCGGATTTTTCGGATTGTGAGGTCTGTTTTGTGTCCCATTCGTTGCCGGTTTTGGTCCCCGGAGCTCCCTTGAGTCGACTCGATTTTGGGGGTTGTTCTAGCTTGAGAATTGGGCTATTTCTTTAAGCCTTGTAGTATGCTCGGGTATGAGTCCAGCTTTGTATTTATTGAAGTTTATTGAAGTCTGTATTTGAGGTCGAATGGCTCGGCTACTTAGTGAGTTTAATCTTGAGCATTTGTGGTGAGCTAGGCTTGATGTAATTGGCTCCCAGGCCTAGCCGTGAGCTTCTTTATGGAAATTTGGCATTTGTGCGGGGGCTCTACTTCTTGTTGCCTCCTTTCCGTGACCTTGGCCGTGGACCTCTCCTTGCTCTTGTCTTGGCCGAGAGCCTTGGTGGATGTGGTAATGTTATTCTCGCCTCTTGCTACACTTGCTTATGAAGTTGGTTTGGAAGAATTTAAGAGCATCTCTTATTTGCTTTAATGTTTGGGAGTTAAATGTTGAAATTGATGAAGTTATGCGAAGTTGGAATTGTAGCAATCGTGTGATAAATTGATATCGAAATTAGCGGGCGCTTGTTCCACACTTGTATAGGGCCTCGAGTTCTATGAAATTGAAATAAAAAAAAGAAGAAGAAAGAAAGAAAGTGAAAAGGGGCTAGGCCTTGGAGTTTTGTGATAGCCCTCCTAGTTTAGTGACCGAGTCCAAAGACTCGGGCGACGAATTCTTTTCTTTTATTTTGTCTTATTTTCGTTTTATTTTTTTATTCATGATTTTACCGTAATTTGGGAAACAGGAAGTGTGTTCTTAGGGGTCTCAGGCTTCACCTCTCCGAGAGTGTCGGGGTGCCTTTAGTCCTTTTCATGGGACATGTGAGGTCTGGTCGGAGTCCGGAGTGATTTACTTGTCTTTTCTCTCCTTTTCCTCGACCCCTCGTCCCTAGTTTTCACCTTGTTCTTGGCTTAACCCACACACATACGGGGGACATGTAGGTGTGCATATATAACCTCAGTGGGTTATATATGGGCCATCAAGCAGTGCTCGTAAGTGCGGTGGGGACGATGATGCGGTTGCAAAACGAGAAAAATTACGAGAGCCATAGAATGGGGCCGTCCGTCTCGGAGACTCGTAGAGAGTAGAGCGGAGTCACGGAACAATTCGGCCGTCCTGGGGTTTCTACTCGCCGACGATCTAAAGTTCGTAGTCCTAGTCCTATTGGGTAGTCAACCCGTGATCGAAATACTTTAAAACAAAAATACATATGTTTGAAAAATACAAAATTGCCTCCATTGCTACACAGACTCTACCTACCTACAATTACTTTGCATGAAAACAAAAAAAATGAAATGTGTGAAAACTTATAAAAGTCACGGTTAGTTTATTCGAGTCGGATTAGATCTGCTTTCTGCGAGAAGTTGGGATAAGTAGTCAGCACTCAAGTCCGGATATTAGCACAGCTCTGAGTCCGAAACACCACCGTGCTTACGGGACACTTGTAGGCTTTACTTGTAGGTTTCTTTCAGTATTTTCTCGTGGTTTCCTACGGTTTTACTTTGTTTCCTTTTTCTTCTGTGATTATCCTCGCTTTCTCGGCGTTTTCGGCGTTTTCCTTCGTTTTCACTGTTGAGTTTTCAGACTTTACTTTCTTTGTACACATCGTAATGACTTCGTTTAGTAGGTTGTTTTCACTTACTACTCTACTCTCGCTTCTTTTAGTATCGATAAATCTGTCTGAGAAAATATAAAAAAATAATAATAAAAAAGCAGCAGCGCACCAAGGATAAACAGGACATACGGTACTCCTACGACACGACTCTCTACCTCTTTTCTTTTATCGTCGTACTCGCTCTACTTTTAAGTATGCACTCTCGTTAGCTTAGTTGCTTACTTTCGGTTTATACACTGTTTGGCATGTTTTACGTTTCCGAGTCTTACTTCGCTATAGCATGCTTTACTTTCTTCGCACTCTTTCTCATGCTAGTATAGCTAGCTACTTTCGCATACACCTGTTATAACATGTTACTTCTCGCATAGCTTAGCATGCTCCCGTTTCATCGTTTCTTTTTGCTACACTTATGCCATTGTCAGCACACACTCATCCGTTGCAATAAAAATAAATAAATGACTCGTATGCTCACTTTAACTTAAGACTTGAAATCTAAGCTGCGATTCCTGCTACTGACGTGGAGCTTGGAGCACGGTGGGCAAGACTGCCATCTTCTTCAATGAAACTCGTGTCGACATCGCAAAACTCATTCCTTGGTTTAAACAATGAGCCTTAGGTTTCGAGGTAGTCCGCCCGTGCGACATAAACCCTCACCTTCTCTTTTAGGCCTCTGCACACCCCTTCGTGCAATATAAGCTCTAATCTAGCTTAGGTTCAGAGGTTGTCGCCTTATACGACGTAAACCCTCCCTGTCTTTCAGGTAGTTTGCATAAGCGGGCATTATGCTGAACGTAATCACCTATAATTAATTTGCGGGATTGAAATCAAAATAAAATCTCTTTCCAAAATTTAAAACCCAACCTTAGGATAGTGCTGGACGTCCTCGAGGTCCTCCTCGAGATCCGCGACATCCCCTACGCTTCTTTCTTTGACTCGTAAATAACCTGTCCCTCCTCGCGCCCTTCACCTATTGGATGTCCTACTCTCAAATTTCGTTAAAACCCTACCTTTCGACTTCGTGAAGATAGAACCTCGAGATCTAAATCGAGAGTTCTCTCGGTGATTTCGGTCGTTTGAGGAGTAATTAACTATAGAGCTGCATTTATAGGGAGTTTTAAAGACCGAGATAATATAAACCCTATTTAATTCTTTTGTATTAAATAGAGGAATTTGTCGGTCCACATAAAGGTTCGCGATACAGAACGGATGTCATGAATTTTGTGGTTTATTTGATCGAGCGATATTGTCGAGTAGGGTGTCTATTCTTCGGAATAGATGCGTTACTCGCGATATTACGCTCGTTCATTCAACTCGCCAAACGAATGAGATTCGTCCTTTCTCATTCTCATATTTTAAAACTTAAAATGTTATTTTCAAAAATCAATACATATATATAAATTAAATTAAATCCTCAAGCTCAAAGCCTCCCTAAAGCGGCCGACAATTATCAATGCAGGCAATCAGCAAATTTAAAAATTAAAAACTCCAATGGTCAATCACTTAAAAGAAATCAATAGCTTCAATCCAAACAGATGAGATCCAGATCTGATCTCTGCATGTAAAACTTAAAAACATAATAGAATCCAATGTTCCAACAAGAAATCAGACCCAACCATGCATCCATCTCTAACCTCAACAATTGATTTTGCAAATAATAAATGTAGTATTATAATGAAGGATGAGTTTCTTCACCTTGAAATGCACATTGGGATGGAAAATTTTTGTCAAAAATCGCACTTGTGGAGGCAGCAAAGGGTATTGCTCTGGAATAGCAAATGCTAGCTGAAAAACTCCACCTTCATATGGAGTTTCAGAAGGTCCCTACAAATGGTCAATAGATTAGCTGCAACGGGAAATGAGCACAATTCAGACCACTGGCATTACCTTGATTAAAGCAGTCCACTTGAATATGTTTGAATCATCACAAACTAACTGTATGTCAGGGTCGGCTGACTTCTCACGCTGCACCTCTTTGTATTCTTTAAAAAGTCTTGCTCTTGATGCCTGCTAACCATTTTAATTATCAGTGTGTATGAAAAAGGCAGCATTAGCTTAGTAATAAAAAATTCAATCTATGTCTCCTAGGAAAAATGCAATATCACTGTCTTCTAGATAAAAATATTATATATGAAAGGTTATATCATACAATGAAAGATGGAAAACAATTTTAATAACAAAGACTGAGGAAATTCAAAATTTGAAATTGACTGTTTCAAGTTTATAATTTCCCCTAAGCAATGATGTTCATTAGTCAAGTACTGAAAACAATGGCGAAGAACCCATGCACAGGGATAAATTTAAAACATTATTAGTCTTAAAATGGAAGTATAGATAAAGAAAAGAGTATTATCATTCACAAACTATTTTTCTTTTTATCCTAGGATTCAGGTAGAATGCAGAAGACGCAAACCTAAAAATTTTCACATATTTCACAAATTTGAAAGTTCAATGAGTGTAAAATACTTCTAATATTGTCACAAAGCCTAATAAGTAAAACGCTGGACCTTAAAGCACAGCTTTCATCCAAAAGTTTACACTTCATTCGATCCTACCAGCTTATCAATAACCAAAATTTGATCTAGATGTGTAAGGCTATTTTCAAATAAATCAATCAAGAAAAATCATAGAAACTAATATCAAACTCCATTTGTAAATATTAATCATACCGTCAATGTTTTTGAATAAAAACCATCCCATATATTTTATGACTCTTCATAATAGTACACGATTAAAAACCAAATAAACTCACATATGAATAAACATTGCCAAAAGAAAAGGTATTTTCTTGTTATATAAGCCTTAGCATCGCTTCCACATGGTTCCTAAGAAGGTAATAAATCCATAATAAAGATTTTCAATGAACTTTGAAAATTATGTTCCTAGGTTAACCAATCAGGTATATTATTCCTATAATTCATATTTTGTATCAAAATAAAGGTTGGAAACTATTTAAGGTTCCATAATTCCCCAGTTTGGTCCATTGAATATAAGAAAGCTTCTTATACTCAAGTTGGTCCACCTATTATCGGCAATTAACCACCTCGGTAACATTGAGGAAGATTAGTTCAAGTCAATACTTTGTAGGCCCTCAGCCAAGCCCAACTTGTCCAGATAAGTGGTGTCAGGTGTGAAATGTTCAAACCTGAAAAGTTTAAAGAACAGCTTGAATGGATCAGGTTTCAACAAGTTAATTTGTTCTGATTAGGCAGGTCAAATAGTCTCAGGGCCAAGTTGGGGCAAACCAAGAAAATGAATCAGGAAAGATGCTCTACTGTAGGGCTAATTATCGCAGTTGAACAGGACTTGTGCCCCAGTCTACAATAAATTTGTATTTATGCTGAATGCTGAATTGGACAAGAAATTCCAGTTAAAAAAGGTATGTGAACAAAATATAGCAAATTTCAAATGTAAATGTGAATAGAAAGAGCTTCAGAAGAGAAACACAAGTATTGCAGAAAAGGATCTACCAAAATTCTGTAAAATAAACATTCTGAAAAAATATGCAAAACATGAATTTAAGAATAAGCAATTTAGCAGTATCCTAAGAAAAAAAGATATTAAAAGGCTGAGTTAATGACCTGCATTTTTCTTCTTCTAACTTTCTTTTATAGAGCTTGAGAGGAGGGAACTGATCTTTAAACTGCGTCAAAACAGTTTTCCTGTATGTCAGTACTTACAAATTTGAATGCCATGGATACAATTTGTAGTTCGACAGTGAAAAAGACTTCCAGCAAACGCAAATAAAAACTAAATAACAATGAAAAGTTGGATTAAAAATCACTCAAGCACCTACTGTATTATTATGGGTATAGAAAAAGGAAACATGTCAAGCCACCCGTCTGATGTGACCTGCTTAATAAGGTCTAATAATCCTACTAATGCAACCAAAAATTTTTGACAGCGAGAAGAAATCCAATCAAATAATAGATAAAGAGAATATAGAATCGTTACTGAAAATGAAATAAGTCATGATGCTGAGAAGGAGAGCAAACTCCTAAAGGCATGGCGGCAAAGACTCAAAATCAAGGTGAGAATTGAGGACTCGTTTTGATACCGGCGTTAACCCAAAAATCACAATAGAATAATACTATTATTGTTGAAAGTAAAAGGGGCTTACAAAAAAGACACTTGAAAATAAAAAATTAAAAAAAAATCATAATATGACACAAAATTAGGGAGTAGATCGGGGTGGCGGTGCTGCGATTGGATGTTGGACCGGGTGAGGGAGGAAAGTTGGCTGCTAGGTAGTAGTGAGGAGGAAGGAGGTCTGGCGGTTTGGGGTGGCAGCAGGGACGGGGAGGGATGTAAGGAGGCGTGGGGGTTGGGAGTGCTGGATGGGATTTATGGTAATATCTGGTGAGGTTGGGGGATGTTTGCGGTGGCAGCAGGGAGCAGATAGATTGGATGCATAGCGATAGCTAGAAAAGGGGAATAGGATGGCGGGAGAATCACGGGAAGGATGTGGGTGCAGGAGAGCAAGCGGCAAGTCAGAGAGGTGGATGGGGGGATGGGGGAGAAAAGAGCAGCAGTAGCAAGCAGAAAAGGACGAATACACACCACCGTAGGACACATTACAGTTTGAGCACCTTCGAGCTGTCAAATACAGCCCTGGAAGGGAAAATGGGACGTCGAAAGCTGTCCTGACAGAAATCTCAAAGCAAAAACTAAAATCTAAAACAATAACATATTTATAATAGAAGATAATTAGGAGGGGAAAGCCCATCCCCCCTGGGCAGCAATCCTAACCCAAAGTAGGGTTTGGCCTACCACCCTTGTAGTCGCATGCTAAACCGGTCGGTTCAGCCTCCCTCCCCCCCCCCCCCAGCCACGCGTCAGTCGCTGGAAGAGCTTCCACTTCATTCGTCCAAGCTTTTGTCTGCACGTTGACAATGACGGAGTTGTCGGAACCTCCTGAAGCTGAATGATCTTCGACTACGGTCCTGGTAGCCTCTGAACCCACTATCGATTGCATTGTCTCCCAAAACACCAAAGGAGTTTTCTCCACTTGCGAGCATGCATCCGTATTGATCCAACCTTCTGGGGGTACACTATTGACAAGAACCGGAACTTAATGTCACGCATCATCTGTTGGGAAGATAGTTCTTGAATTGGTTGTTTGGAAAAGTCTGAATAAAATTTCCTTCGACTCCCTATGATTTCAGCAACGTAATGAATTAGAATTACAGAAAAATATCCTAGATACAATTCAGAGGAGAGTGAAGGATTGGAGGAAAAACAAAGAGCAATGGGGAAATCTGGGACTCAAATTTCAGCAGGGAGGCGTGATTGGTTTCTCAAATCAATATGGGAAGAAATCCTGTTGTTGAAAGAATTGAACTCTGAAAATCCCTATTACCCTTGGTTTTACTATTACAGTGAATACGAAAGTGGGGAGAAGATTCTTAATTGCTCTTCATGAAAGAAGGTATTTAGTTTAACAGTTTGCATTACATGATTTTTTTATTTTTATTTTTAGCCAGAATAGAGAAATAAAAAGATTACTCGAGATAAAGCTATGCCCGTCAAGCGTCGAGCTTGTAAGATTACAATAATTCTGGAAGAATATAAAAAAAATAATTAAAAAAGAACCTAAATAAATAACTATGTTCACACTATTGTGATTCTATGATCTACACTGCAAGCTTCATTTTCACCTTCCAACATGCTCTACCAGTAGCTAATCAGTGAATCAAATAATAAGACCCTAATTCCTGAGCTATTCACAATATCAGCACATGAATTGTGAATATTTTTTGTCGCTGATTGCTAATTGCTGATTGCATTCAACAGAAGGAAACAAATAATTTTTTTATCGCTGATTGCTAATTAAGAATCCTGTAGGTGATCGAAGAAGCAAGAAACGAAATAGGTTTCCCTCGCCATAAATGGTCAGAAGAATGCAACAAATCATCTAAAATAAAATCCACTAATATTTGACCGCAAACACGCCCTAAAAAAAAAACGAAACAGACTCAGGATTTCATTGGTGGATTCAAAGTATATAACCACTAAATTCCCGTTCTTTTCTCTCGAGTGATGTATTGGAAGAGCGAGCTTGCGAATCGGTGGGAGGAAAAGGGGATACCTTGTGAATCGAATAGAAGATGGAAGAGAGCTTCGCGGCTAGAACAGATGGAAGAAAAAAAAAAAGCAGGCGCCTGCGGCTCGATCGGAGGAAGGGCGAGTTGTTCGTGAGTCAATGAGTAGACAGGAAAAATCTTTTATGCTCGGATTCTTTTAAACTCAGAACTCCGGTAATCACTATTCAATTAGCTCCCCAAGTCCAACATCTCATTTTTAATTCATGCAGCTCCAAATTCCAATTTCTATACTTAAAAATATTATCATAAGTCACCATTAAAACTTACATGGTTCACACACACATGATCCACCACTAATGCAGCTCCCAAATCAAGCATCTCTAGCCTACAAATGTTATCACAACTCACGACAATAACCAAAGTGACCAATTTTGGCCTGCATAACTCACAACTCATACAACCCCCAACTCTAGCATTTGCAACTTGTGGATGTTATCATAGCTCGTTTACTCAACCTTTTGTGGCCTACAAACAATATCGCAGCTCGCTCAACCCCGAACGTTGATCTCTGTGGCATACAAACGTTAACACAACTCATGTAGTTCTCAACGACTTCTGACACTTATGAATGTTATCACAAATTGTGCTGCTCCTAACATCGATCTTTATGGCCTATAGATGTTGTCACAGCTCACCATTATGTCATGCGTGTTCAACTATAACCTACATGGTTCACCACTCTTGCAGCTTCTAACATCATTCTCTGTCGTATATGGATATTATCATGTCTCACTAATATGACATATGTAACCAACTACAATCTGTGTGGCTCATATCTCTTTCAACTTCTTACGAAGATCTCTATAGCCAAACTAATGGTCTGTTTGGGGCAGCTTATTTGGTGCGGTAGCATTTTGAAAACGCATATTGATTGTTTCGGTAAATTGTGTTTTGGCAACTTATGCGTTTTCGAAAATATTGAAAACAACATTTTCAGACCGCACTTACCTAGGTGCGGTGAGAGCTTTCTTGTTGCAGTCTCTTTTACAAAAAAAAATAAAAATTTATAATAGCCACTGCACTTAACTTATTAGCTTATTATTTTTAATTAGCTTATCAGCAGATTATTCAACAAGTTGTAGCTGCACCAAACAAACTCTAACTCTTCTGAAATAGCCATTTTTTATCCACAAGCCTAACTACTATCACGGACTTCAACTACGATCTATACGATAGGCTGCCACTGTAATCATAATATAATATATTGATGACAAAATATTATCTTCATAGCAATTAAATATTACCCCTAAGCTGTCATGATCAAAAACTACATTCATGATAACCAGATCACGGTTATTATCGATAAACTATTGTTATATATTTATAATGACTAACTTTATAACTTCATCTTCCCTAATTCAGGAGAATAGTGGACATTTATACTCATCTTTCATGGTAGATTATTTCAACTGGGCATGACCACATGATTTTTCCTCCTTTTCAAGGTTTCTACCCTAAAATTTATGTATCTAGTCTTGCTTACTTCTCTTTAATCACCTGAACACGTGATAAATTTTTGTTCAATACTAAGATGCTAACTAATCAATGTAACGTCGCGAACCTTTCGACACACTCTAGCTTCCACTATTGAAATCCATGTTTTTAATATAAAGAAGATGAAAAAGAATTCTAGCTTAAAAAATGAATCCCAACCAAACCAAATTTGAACATAGTTTAAACCTTCTTTGAGCGTGCCTTAAAGTAGCTCGTTTATTGCCTAAAATTTGTGAATGTATAAACATGCTTATATTGATGGCTTATAGTTAGAAGAGAGGGATATAAATACAATAATAGAGACTTTTGAGAAAAAATTAATACTGAGAATATCTAAAAATTAATTGACACGTATCATTTATTAATTTTCTTCTCTCAAGTATTGTATTATTTTCTTTATATCAGCCACCTTTGATATAAGATAATACACACAATTATGCATGTGTTTAAAAGAGTTCTAAACAACAAAGGAGTAGGTTGAATTCATATTCAAATGAAATTTGAATCATATTATTTATAATATTTTTACCATATTTTAACATTGCTCTAGACAAAATTTCCCTTTTGATGGTTGAACCAAATGTTTAAAATATGTTTGAGCAAGCTTTGATGAAACACCAAGATATGCTATTAGAACTATATTCAATTTTTAACCCAATATTCTCCTACTATCTATAGCCAATTGCATGCATTATGATGCATATAGTTAAATTTTTCTTCAAGAAAGAAACTACCTATTTTTTTAAATAGGTTATGTTTTAACTATTAGTTAATTTATATATTAAAAATAAAAGAACTCCAAAAAATAACAATTATTTTATTTATAATTAATTAATTTGATATTACACTGATTAAAACAAAATTTTAGGTAGCTTAATTTTTTTTCCATTAAAATTACCTTATTTTATTTAGTCGGGATCGGGCGAGCAGTCGGGATCGGGGCGAGCAGTCGGGATCGGGGCGTATTGGCGAGTCCGCGATCAGTGTCGGGAAGCAGGCGTGGAACAAGTGGGAAAAACTGCTAGGGCTGCACGTGGGGTTGCACGGAAAAAAAGCGTCAAAGGTAGAAGTAGTGGGAAACGCGTGAGGCATTTTGGCATTTACCAGAGGTGAAAGCCGAGGCCGCGGTGTCGATCCTGCGGTCCGCTTTTCGCCAGCTTCGCCTTCCTTCTGTCGCGAAGTCAAGCGCCAAATGCTCGCTTTTCGCGCTTCAGGCCGTGCCGCGCAAAAATAGCCGCGCCAAACGAAGCCTTATGGTATGTTTGGGGTAGCTGTAGCTTATTAAAAGGTAGCTGTGAAACTGCTAAAAAAATATGAGGTTCAAAAAGTTGCGATGGGAATCATAATTTTCTTTTTTTTTTTTTTAAGTTAAACCGCATCTAGAAGGCTGTCACTGCATCTAGCCAGGAACGATAATAAAATACATATTTTAGTGACAATTTTTTTAATAAATTGTCAAAAGTTTACCCAACCAGACAAACAACTTTGCAGTGTCGCACTGTCGCCGCTCTGACACCCCAAACGGACCTTAGTCTCATTGGCTAAACTTGAGTTTAATTAGGCTTAAACTTGTTCATATAAATTATTAAATATATCAGTTTCAATAAAAGTCTACAAATATTAGAGTTTGTCCTTCATTACAAGTATATTGATCTAAAATTATTTTGTAGTATATTTACACTATATATATATATATATATATATATATATATATATATATATATATATATATATATATATATAAATAATCAGGCTATTTGTTTGAATATGCCTGTTGTAGTAGATAAGAAGTCAAATTCCGTTACTGAACTTCAACTCACTTAAATTTTCTCTACCAATTGAAATAATTTTCCTTTTATATTTTAAATTTTTAATATTGCATGTTTTTAAATAGTTTAGACATTAATGAAACATTTGTTATTTTTATTCATAATCAAAGTGATATAAGTAAAGGATGTAAGCATTACATTCACATTATTTATGAGCAATAAAAATTATTATTATTTTATGTTAAAGTATTCACAATAAAAAAAGAGAGTTTATAGCTTGAATATTGTATAAGACAACTCAAATACGACAAAATATTACACCCGGACTACGCACGTAGAGGTACGTGCGGAGCCCAATCTACAGGAGACACGTGGAATCCCACAATAACAGGAAGGAATATTCCTCGTGTTACTCTGCGGTTAACGGTATTTTTGATGGAATAACACGGGGAATATTCCTTCGTGTTATTCCGTGTTATTCATGTGTTATTGCGGTTGTATTGTAACACCGGGAATATTATCCCCGTGTTATTCCGCGTTATTCTCGTGTTATTCTGCATAATATTGATGTGTTATTGCGGTGGTGTTGCAATACCACCACAATAACGCGGAATAACAAAGAAATAACACGAAGAATATTCCCCGTGTTATTTCGCGTTATTTCCCGATTTATTCCGCCCAAAACACTTCTAACCGCGGAATAACACGAGAAATATTCCTTCGTGTTATTTCCGTGTTATTGCATGTTATTGTGGAATTCCACGTGTTTCCCATGAATTTGACTTCGCACGTACCTCTACGTGCGTAATCCAGATGTAATATTTTGCCCTCAAATACACATATAAAATGAATTAAAGAAGAATTCCTATGAGACATGAAATTATTTATTTAAAAAGCCAAAATAAAAAAAAATAATCACAGGCCATAACCTAATTAAAATTGTTCTTTTAATATGAGTTATAGATTATAAAATACTGGCTTTGTAGATATCAACCAAAGAGTCGTGGAATGCGACACAGTTAAATTCATTGCTTGATTGCCCACGAGTATCAGTCTAATCAAGTCCAATTAATATTGGAAGGATGATTATACTTGAGTTTGTCTTATAGGTTGAGCAACTCGCTTGAGAGAGATTTATAAAGTGGGTATATTTTTTTAAATTCCATCTATTATATGACATATCAAGTTAATTTTTCCATATTAATTTTCCAAGTACCCAAAATGTAAACATACAGATGAAATTGCATCAATGAATTGTAAATACAAATTTGTTTTAGGTTAACATATATGAGACTTATATCTCTTCAATGATTTTGTCTTGGCTCCCTTTACCCGAAATGTTGGAGGCGGACAGTCGCAGATAACAGTGGACGAGACGACGATAGTGGTGGCGTGCGAGGCAGCAGGAGGGGGCGGGGACTTGCTGATGATATTTTATGGTGTAATTCAAATTCGATTAAATCAATTGAGTTTTCAATATAGTTAAAATGGACTAATTTGTGAACTTCAAATTTGTTCAAATTTTATATTTTATTTCTAATTTTGCATATCAAATAAATGATTTCCTAAAATCCCTATAAAAAAATTACATTACACACATAACTGTCAAAAAAGGTCATTGTTCGCGAACAGTTCGTGTTCGGTTGGTTAAAGAGTTTGTGTTCGATTCGTTCGATAAGTAAACAAGACGAACACGAACAATTTTTTTTCGTTCCGTTAGCTAAAAGAACCAAACAAGAACAACGATGCGTTCGTTCGTGTTCGGATCATTATTGTTTGAAATATAAAATAATTTAAAATAATTATATATAAAAAAGTATGATATTTTAAAAAATTAAATTTTATTAATTATAATATATAATAAATTAATAATAATAATAATAATAATAATAATATATTAATATACTATATTAATAATATACTAATATAAATATTATAAATTTATGTAATACAAGTTATAAATTAATATAATATATTATTTATATATATTAATAATAGGGCCGTGTGAAGAGCCCGTGTTCGACTCATTAGTTAAGAAACGAACACGAACAGTAACTTCACGAACAATTTCAAACATGAGCTTATTTTAAACAAATTAAATTTCAAACGAACTGAACACAAACATAAATTTTATTCGTTTATATTCTATTTGTTTACATCCATAATTACACAAATCCTTTCAGCTAATTTTTTTCTGCAGTGATCTATATAACATCAAAACATAAATGTCGTGTAAAGATAAAATTTGTGTAACTTGTATAAATCTTTTTTATTAATCACGCACAGCAAAACCTTGAAACAACGCGGCAATTTGGAAGATTTTAGAGGTGCTCTATACAAGAACTGCAAAATCTCCGTCTCCGCTGAAAACCCTAGTGTTCGCCATTCTCTCGGCAGCCGCGGCCCCTTCTCTGCTTGAAACCATACTCCGCGAAGCCAGACAAGAGCAACTCCTGAGACAATGGCTTCATCTTATGATTACGACGATGGAACCTACGACTCTCGTCCCTATCCCTCGTCGGCGGGTGGCCAACAAGGTGGTGACCTTGGTTACGATCCCAATTTTGTTCCTGATTCGGTAAAGACCTTCGTCGTCCACCTTTATCGCTACATCCGCGAGAAGAACGTTTACGAGATCCTCCAGATGTACGAGGGTAGCTTTCAACGTTTGAGCGAGCGGATGTTCCGCGACAGCCCATGGCCTTCCGTTGACGCCGTGGCACCGTACGTCGACAATGATCACGTCTTCTGCCTTCTATATCGCGAGATGTGGTTCCGCCATCTCTACGCGCGGCAATCGCCAACAGGGCGGCAGCGAGTTGATTCGTGGGACAACTACTGCAGCCTCTTCGGCGTCGTGCTTCATGGAGTGGTTAACATGCAGCTACCGATACTTTGGTTGTGGGATATGGTGGATGAGTTTGTTTACCAGTTCCAGTCTTATTGTCAGTATAGGGCGAAGCTGAAAAATAAGACCGAGGAAGAGCTGCAACTGCTAAAGCAGTACGATCAGGTATGGACTGATTTTTTCTGATATTTGCTTCAACTTTATTCTGGGATTTATTTCTTTCGCTTTTGACGCTGTAGTAAATGAAAATTTATTCGATGGTTGTTATGTTGGCGTTGGTTGTGTGGTGTATGTTTAGTTGGATACCTTGGAATTGCTGTGTTAGGCAAAGCAATTGCGTTTGCAATTCTTTGTTGGAATTTTTAGAGTTATCAAATTAGCAAACTCATTTTATTTAAGCTTACTTTGATGTATTGACCGACAGAGAAGTATGGCATTTACTTCTTTTGTTGGTTTTCACTGTTCTAAAGCATAATGTATTCCGTTATGTATTTACATGGAGAAGCATGGATTCTCTGGGCTCACAACTGTTCACTCTTTTTAAGGATATCAAACGAAGTGGCTTTCTATATATCCTTTATTCTGTCTCTATTATTGTGGCTAGGCAATTGAAACCCACATTTCACAAAGGGGAAATGATCCTAGCCAAATAATAATAATAATAATAAATAATTAGAGAAAAACCTGAAAATAATCAGAGTGTATGTGACCGGATCTCGTACATCCTCCAAAATTATTATAAGGAGATTATGATAGATGTTCCTTTGGTCTACTTTTTGGCTGGTATTGTAAGAGAAACAATACCTCATCACACAAAAGAAAAGAAGAAAAAGAAAAAAAAAAGGAAGGAAAGAAAGAAAGAAAGAAAGAGGAAAATGTCATACTACATAGCAGATGTCCATCTTTTTGTTCAGTTTATTAGGTGCTGTGAATAAAGTTCAAATTCAATTTTGGGGAATGATTTTAGCCAATCATTTGTCATCCTCGGGATAGCAAGCAGCCCATGCCAGCAGTTGTGTATCTTAGTTTCACGTCGAGCACTCTGGAACATGAGATTTTTTTCTGCTGTATAGGTCTAGTTGGAGAGCTGTGTAAGATATCTCAGTAATTGTCTCTTGCTTTTATCCTTTCAAGTACATTTTGAATTCTTAACCTACAGATTACTCAGATTGTTATTTGATCTGCTTTGCCCCAAACAAAACCACTTTGCTATTAGGAACCATCTCAAAAGTTTATTAATATTTCCTAACAATCGTCAATGCTCCCATCTATCTAAGATCATTCTTTTCAAGAATTTATTTCAATGGATCTCCCATTGAACATGCCATCCCACCATACAGCACACCTCATTTGCATAGAGCACGTCTCGTCGTTTGCTAGCTTGTATGCAACAGTGATTCACACCTCTGATGTTTGGGAACCCCTTAGCCATGTGAGATTTTTACCTAATCGTGTGAACCATAAACCTTGTTTTTTGTAATAGTGCATCTTTCCTTTTTTTTTTCCTTTTGGCTTTTGGCTAAAACGGAGGGACATTGATTCAATTTAATGCATACAAATGAAGTAAGCCAGGGAACATATATCGAACTTCTTTGAAATCTTGTGTTTGTTGTTAGTCGTGCTTTTTCTCATAAAATCACTTGGTCATCACATCTCACTTCTCAGTAATTGCGGCAAGACAAATTCCATTCACTCTCCTAAATTCTCTAGCGTCCATTTATCACCATCATCAATAATTCTATTTGTCTAGTTGGGAAGAAATCAACTCTCAATGTCTCTCTCTCTTTTTTTTTTTGCCACTCAGGTACACATATAGATGATCAATTTTTTGAGATCTATACTCAACTTCACCTGCTTACCTATGCTCTTATATGTGGTGGGAATCACAGTCTTTCATTGTTCAACTAGAACTCAGTCTACTATTTCCTCGAATAGGTGCAAACACTCTCATTTGGGAAGCTATGTTATTCTGAGAAGCTCATTGCATGCATTGCTTTGTTCCTTTCCTCATCTTCAAAATGCTGTTGGAGCTTGTCATGCTAAAATTTCAAAGCATTTATGCCTGCACTGTTAAGGGTTTTCTCGATTCTATTGAGCACCTTTATGTGTTTAAAGATGCATTCTCTTTTTGCCATGTCTCTAAAACGTTTACAGTGTTGGATGTTTGTTAGCACCTTCATGGACCATGCAAGCTGTTGCTATTCAAAGCTAATGCTATCTAATATATTTCCCTTTGAATAGGTATTATTCCTTTATATGCCTCATTACTTTCCTCTCACAAGCCTTTTAAGACATCTCAATTAACTTTGTGCATCAAGTGAAGAGATTGGGGTTCCTCTGTGTACACTACTATTGTCACTAGCTAAGGATACATTGACCCTTGAACTCAATGAAGGCTCGGTTAAGTTCTCTATTTTTAAGAGCTCCCTAGATCGTGGAGTGGTTGAGTTATTGCTAAGGGAGGCAAAAATACATCAACTCTAAAGAAATCATTTGAGGTGTCAAACAACCGGCCCAACTATCCTTTGTTAATCTCATCAAAAAGCAAATGGTTTATCTTCCTAGTTGCTCTTTTACTTAAGAGGAGTTGTGACTGATACTATAATATAGAAATGACAACGTTCGCCCTGAAAAGAGAAGGAATCACCAGAATACAACAAACCAACCAAAACTAGACTAACATAATATTGAATCTAAATCATTAGAAAAGTGTTACACACAGGTTTGCAGTCCTAAACTTGTTTTCCCTTCAAACAATTTGGTCTGAAGTGTTAATTTTTTGTCACAACCCCTTTTGATGTGACTTGGTTTCAAAACAACCCAACAAATGCTCTTTTCATGGTGTTCTCCATGTCAGAATTTATTTACCATTAATCTAAATCGGTTGCAACACTAGGTGTTATGTTAATCAACAATTAGAAAAATCCATGAAAAATGAAGTAGATTCTATTATAAAATTAATGGAATTGTGGCGCATGTGCAGTGATAGTAGGGTAGTGAACAAAATTAGCAACTAGTATTGATTCCCAAATTTGAGATTGGATGATTTATTGGATTAGCTTCATAGAGCCACTGCCTTTGCTAGACTAATCAGCCAGAGGATAAAGATTTACAATATTTAACATATTTTTGAAGTAATTATTTGCTAGCAAATGAATTTATTCTTTATACTGACCACGTGGCTTGCCGATTTTTGAACAACTAGAGTAATCTAGAGGGGCAACATGCCTCACAGGCGAAATTTCTTTATTTGTTCTATTTTGAACTCAAGCATATGCCATAGGCCATGGCGGCAATGGTGGGAGGTAGTGGCCAGTGATGGAGGATGATCAGTGGCATGGGCCATGACCGATGGTTGATGATGAGCAGCGGGCAACGACGATAGTTGGGAGCTGTGTTTCTACAGGCGTTGTATTTAAAATTTGCCCAAAACATCTAAATTCTTAATACATTAAAAATAAAATAAAGATGGAACTTTAATACATGAAAAATTTACACTATTTTTTTTCTTCCTGCCAATCACTAGAGATTTCAGAAGTCACACATTACATGTGCACAATATTAGGAATATTTGCAAACAAAAAACGCATTGGTTCAGTTTAATTCTCACAAAAATTTGAGGAGACTATGACAGACAACATTATATCCTTATGTTGGTCTCTAGGGGAAACAGTAGAAACACAAAAAATAATCTTTATTTAACATTAAAACAAGATTACATCTTGACTCGAACGAAATTGACAACTCCAAACATGAAACTATATTAATAACACTTCTAAATGTATCCTAATGGGTGGTGGAGGTTGGCTAGAGGAATGATGATGTTTGGGAGGGGTGAAGACAACCACATGAGGCAAGTAGTAGCGAAGGGAAGATGTAAAATTGAATGGACAACAAGTGTTTGGTGGTCGACAACGCTCGTGTGGTGGTTAGGAGAAGCTTGAAGTGGTTGATGACTAAAAAGAGTGAAAGAGATAGGTTTGGGAGGAGAAAATGGAAAGATACAATCACCACCACAGAGGAGATACAACCGCAACGTCATCACTTCCTCAAATATAACTCACAAAAGGGAAAGAGACTCTAGGCAGGAGATCTGAAGCTAAACTCAAACACAACTCTAATCCGACACTCTCGTACCCCAAGACAACAATTTATAGACTCCTAAAGGAAGCTCTACACAATGGAAGAGAGTGAGAAGCCTAAAAAAATCCAAAAAATTCAAATTCAACTGTTGGTGCCCATCAGGATTGCGCTTGTTCGCGATCCCGTTCGCTTGCTCGTTCCGTGAAGTGTCACGGTGCTTCGAGTTAGGGTGCTGATAGCTACCGCGTCAGTCTCCTTGGGTTGGGGGAGCTTTAACTTATTTGGCCAAAGCTTTCGTTTTGTTATCAACCATCCTAGATCCTACCGACGACTCCACTATTGCCCGAGGTATTTGAGGGTTTTCCTCGGTTTTTGAGCAAATGTCATATCAATATGTCCTTTTAGGGTTGTGTACCATGCATATGCTGGTAAATCTTCCCAAAGTAACGTATGATCCGTTCAATCGATTGTGTAGTGATAGTAAACTTACCATTCCCACATGACAGTGGTGCTGCTGGTACGACTTCGTCCTGACATAACCTTGGTCGTATATGTCCTGTATCGGAGACGGGTGACTCGGTCCTCTTATATGATTTAATCACTAAAATTGGTTATACTGACATTATTTTTCTGAAAAGGGATCCTGTAATCTTGGCCTCTATGGAAGGAGGTTGATGCGCTTCCCGTCTCCGGTGAAAGAATGTATTTTATATTCTTCGTATTGAGTCCTTGGGTCAACTTACCACAATCTTCACAGCAAAAGATGACAGACATCCATAGGGACCACGTCACACCATACCTGATCCTGCAACCTACTACCGATCGAAAAGTCTACAAATCATTTTTGTTTGGTACTGATCCGGTTCTCCTTCAATCACGTAAGTGAATATGATTGAGAATATCTCTTTGTTGTGAGTCATAATATCTCTATCGGCTATGTCGACATCAGGTTCTTGTTGCTTTCACCGTCGATGATGAGACCACATACTTTTTCGTTCACTGTGCAATGTGTGTAGAATATGTTGTGGCGAAGCAACTGCGAATCTTTAGTGTCCTCGATGCAAGATTCGTCGAATCACACATGCCTCTCTTTCATCTGAGGGAAGCTGATACACCTCACCCTGTTCCTTGGCTTTCTTACAATCGCTAATTTCTTCTATGGCGCTCTGATCTGTAGGTGAGACTACTCTGCTTGTGGGGTAGTTGGAGGCTATATGGCTATAACCGTGACATTTGAAACATTTCCTGGCCGATACAATGTTGGAAGCGCTATCTTTCTCTTGTTGCTTCTAGCTCTTTTTCGGACTTTCATTCTCGTGTCCGGGCTTCCTAGTCTCTCTCGTGGTGTCCTTGTCTATTGTGGTAACTGTAGGTGGTTGTTTGCCGGGAGGTTGCTACCTGAAGGATGACTGTTGCCTACTCAGCTTCTGCTGTTTTTCTACTTTCAAGGCAAGTGTTTGGACATCTCCCAGTGTCTAGTATGATTGTAGTTGCACCACATTACTAATGATAGACCTCAGTCCCCCAAGATATCTGGTTACTGTATGCTCTTCTGACTCTATTAATCTGCACTGGAGCTGTAAGTAGTTGAAAGGCAGTAGACTACTCTACGGAAATGTCCCTCTGTTGTTTGTTGTGGAGTTTTAGAAACATATCTTGATGATAGTAGGTGGGAGGTACTTTTTCTGCATTGCCTTCATCTTCTCCAATCTAGTGATCTTTTCACTGCATTCCCTGTTCCTCTGCCTCTGCACATATTCCCACCATTGGGAAGTGCTTTTCTTCAGCTTAATGATGACTAGCTTGACTGACATTTTCTTCGGTACTTCCTTTTATTTGAAGATCCGTTCAAAAGTTTGCAACCACTCGAGGAATTCATCCAAATCCATGCCTCCTTCAAATTTAGTTAAATCCACATTGATCACGTAGTCTCTGGGTCCTCCTTGGGGTATCTCTTCTCTGGAATTCTCCCTTTGGGAGGGATTCAAATATCCCTCTCTAGGCCTTCTCTGATACTGGATCTCGAAACTCCGCGACCTGTCTTCTTCATCTCTGAAAGTCTCTCTATCGCTGAACGTCTCCCCTTTGACTCTTAAGATTCGGGTTGAAGGTATCCTTTTCCAGGTTCTCGTCATCTAATGCGGCTAGGCTCCGGTGGATCTCTTCGTGAGTTGAGCCTGATGTATCTCTTCGCAGTGGCATGGCTAGGGTTGGAAATTTAAAAAAAAAAGTTTATGGAGGTGGGCTAGGGGCGGATGTTGGGGAATCTAGTGTTGAGCTAGTTCTGATACCAAATGATACCAGAACTAGTAGGGGAAATAGTGAAACAATAGAAACACCAAAAACAATCTTTCATTAACAGTAAGATAAGATTACATCATGACTTGAACAAAAAATAACAACACAAAATATGAAACGACACTAACAACACTTTTAAATGTATTCTAATGGGTGGTGGAGGTCGGCTAGAAGGATGATGATGATTGGAAGGGGTGACAATAGCCACATGAGGCTGGTGGTCGAGAAGGGAGGTGTGGAGCTGAAGGGACAACAAGTGAAAAGGGTTGTGGCGGTCGGCAACGATCTTGTGGTGTTAGGAGAAGCTTGAAGTGATTGGCGACTAAAGGGAGTGAGAGATAGGTTTGAGAGGAAAAAAAGGGGAAGATACAATCACCTCCGCAGAGGGGATACAACCGGAGCACCGCCACCTCCTCAGATACATCCCACAAAGGGGACTCCACACAAAAGGTATGAAGCTAAACTCAAACACAACTCCAATCTGACTCCCTCATACCCAACAACCACAATTTATAGACTTCTAAAGGAAGCTTCTACATAAAGGAAGAGAGCGGGAATCCTGGAAAAATTCATTAAATCCAAATTACTGTTGGTGCCCATCTAAATCGTGCATGTTCGCAATCCTTCTTGCTTGCTCGTTCCGCGAAGGTTCGTGGCCTCCCTGCTCTCGCGTGGGTTCTCTTGCTTTTGTAAATTCTCACGGGTTCCCGCTCCCGCAAAGTTTCGCAGTTATTCGATCCCGGGATTGAAGTGCCCCAAATTGGGGCGTAGTTTAGCGCCCGAGGGCACTGCTTTAGCGCTCTAATTCAGGTGCTGGTAACGCCTATGTCAGTCTTAGTAAGGACTGATGTTTGTCTTGGGATATTACTGGGTTTCTTGTTAGCAATTATATTTTTCAGAGTTACGTTCTTTCAAGTCAGGCAATTTTTTGTGGTGGTTTGGTCTTTGGAATTTAGTATTTGGCGTGATGTTTGAATTATTCATTAAAATAACGTTATTTTGCAAGCGTTCTGTTTCTATGTTGTTCAGGTGATGCTATTTGTTGCATTTGTAATATTTTGGTTGTGACAATGCTGGTCTTCTGCGGATATATAATTCGTTCTTTGGTGGTTTAGTCTTTGGAATTTGTTGTTTGGCGTGCTGTTGGAATTATTCATTAAAAAATGTTCTGTTGCAAGCTTTCCACTTCTATGATGTTTAGGTGATGCTTTTTATTGCATTTGTAATGTGTTGCGACAATGTGGGTCTTTTGCAGGTAAGTGATGGGTTCTTTGCCTGTTGCAGAATTGGTTGTGTTTAGTGGTTCTGAAGATTTATAATATTGGTTTAAAATTGTGTTTGATTGTTTGAGGAATTTAAAATTATTTTGGAATTAAGTTAAGTTTAAGTTAGGATTGAACCTATGTCATCTAGTAACACATGAGTAGTAGATAAATATTTATTTTAGGCATTTAACCGAGATCTTTTTGGGTTGAATACTTTTTTTTTTCTTTTCTAGTTTTAATTTTGTGAGTGCAAGTTGAATCTGTGATTTATTGTAGTACAAGCTACCTATTTCCAACATAAGTCTTCTCCTCTTATAGATGTATGGGTTGATTCTTTTATTTTGGTTATCTTGTTGGTTATCTATTTTACCTGAATGATTTGTTATTTGCGATTAGTGCTTTAGGTTTCCGCCAAAAGCTAATACACTAGAAATTTACAGAAATTAATCCATTTTTGCTAATTTTATTTGTTTGTAATTTTTTGTTGAAATTCTAGGATATTTTAATCATTTCATCATCAATCGGTGTTAACTGCTACCATCTCCCATTTTCATTTAAACCGAATTATTGTAATTGAGATTTTGTGATATGTTAATTCTCTCCCTCTTTTTCCATTTTTTTTATTGGCATGATAGCATTCTATGCAACGTGCTAGTTATACCATGGAACCTAAACGTTGAGTTTCTCTGCATCATTATGCCTAAATTAGAGTCTAAATTGCTTTCTTAATTGAGAGTTATTTCTTGCAAGTAGGGCAGGATGATGAATTGTTAATTATTGAGAGTGGCACCACCACCACCAACAACAACAACAACAAAGCCTTAATCCCACTATGTGGGGTCGGCTACATGAATCATTTTTCTCTCCTATTTAGTGTCATATTTTCATTTAGGTCTAATAAATTAAGATCATTTTTTATACATTAAGCCCAAATCTTTCTAGGTTCACCTCTGCCTTTCTTAACATAAGTCGAATCTAAAACACCCACTCTTCTAATCGGATCATCAGATGGAATTATCAAGAGTGACACCCATAAAAAAAATTTTGAATTTAGTCTAAATAAACTATAATTTAAATATCACGAGAAATTTGGTTAAAACAAAACTAATTCACCTAAAGAAATGCTACTCTAGAGTTTTTTCGTACCCATAGTTAACAAAGAGGGGTGTTTTTTCTAGAGTGATCACTAAGAAGTTCTTGCATGAAGTATCTTGGAAAATAAAATTATTCTTTTCATTTTCTAAATTAGTTTTTGATTGCTCCCATATGATCCATCTTTTTTATTCGTGCTTCTCGTTGGAATATCAATGAAATAATTTAAAAATGTCATTATCTACCGGTTGACTTTGGAAAAATACTCCTATGTTTTCGACTGTCGCCATCTGTTCTTTTGCACCACTTAAACTTCAGACTTTTCTTTCTTTAGCTACTATTTATTAAATAAGGGTTTACTAATATCAAAATATAAAGAACTTTATAAAAGTTTCATAAGAAATTAAGAAAGATTTGTACCATTTTCATCTTCTTCTCTCTTTCATACATTTTGGCTCTCTTTGTCCATCCCGATTGCCCTCTCATTGTTCGCATTATGAGAACCATTTTCCATAATTTTAGTAAAAGCCTGATTATGATCATACTATGGAATATTTCCAAAATTCATTGCAGTTTGATTCTGTATCACCTACTCATTGCTATAACCTTGTTCCTATTCATGCATATGTCAAGTAGAATATTTTCACTTAAAAAAAAAAAAAAAGTAAAACAGTAAAAGATCATTAATGCAGGAGTATCATAAGATAATCTCACTTCCACTTCACTTTTGTCAAAAGCATGATTATAGCCTTGCTCTCACACAATTTTGGGGACCTTGTTATTTCATTCTGAAGCACTTCCCCTTATTAGGATGCGTTCGTAGTTATGCATGTTAGTAAATCATTGTATTAGTCAGAGCATTATTACTAAAATTTATCGAAATCATAGAATTAAGCTCGCATTATTTCTTCCTTCATACAAGGTGAGTTTTTATAGGGAACTAATTAAAAGCAGTTTTACAAGAAAACTTGCTTGAGACTTGAGAGTTGGCAAGATTGAGTTGATGATCCTTTGGCGAGGAGTCTCTATTGAGGCTAGATAAGAGGGAGCCATTTAATCAATGCGTCACCGGTGACTTGAGATAGATGATAGAGATATCTTGATCTAGTTGGTGACAGCTTGTTAATTAGCATTAGAAATATATGAATGCATGCAGAGAGAGAAATCAAGATTTTCCATTTATGAGTGAACAAAGAGGGAGAGCGGGACAATATGACAAACGATAATCATTGGGCAAGTGAAATTGGTGGTTGCTTATCATGGCCTATTTTGACCCCCCTCTCTATGAAGCATAAGATGCAACAGAGGCAGAAATTCAGACATATTTTTTGCTAACACCGATCCAAACTTCACAATGTAAAATAGAGCGAGCAAAAGTTAATCTGTTTAGATCGTCACACAATGTAATTACACTTTCATAATCATCTAATTGAATTCATTATTGCCATCAATATGCAAGTAAGCATAATTTAAATCATCAAAGTAATGCATACTTTTTACATGCTTTATAGAAATTTCATACATTCCAAAAGTTGTCTCTAACATTGTTTAAAAAGGCATTCTAGGCCTACGCCTCCTGGCGAACTTCGAACTGAGGCTCACAAAAAAGCCTAGAGGCTTAAGCCTCACTGTCACCAATGAGGCTTATGCTTTTTTTGCCTTGTTGCTTATGCCTTCTTCGCTAGAGGCACACACCTCGAAGTTTTTTGCCTTAAGACGTTTGAGGCAACACCACGATCAAGTTATACAAATATATATATATATATATATATATATATATATATATATTATATTTAATATATTTGATACAATGCTTCAAAAAGATCATCAAATTAATTTATTCTTTTATTTTAAATCATATTGGATTTCAAATTAATTGTAGTAATAAGAAAATTATATTGAATGAAGAGCATTTTAAAGTTGTCACTAAGATAGAATTAGATGATAATAAATATGATGAATCTATTAAAGATGACGAAAGCAAAGATGAGGCCACTATGCGTCGTAAACCTCGTAGAATATTTAAATATTTAGTGAATATTTACCTAGAATCGTATTTCAAATTTTTATTTTATATCAATTTTTAAGATGAAGATTGATAGTTTATGTCTTTATGATAATAAACTAAATATATGTATTAATGGTTTTAGTTATATTCTGTCACATTTTTAATTTTATGAATTTTTTCTTTTTTTGAGGCTTACGCCTCGCCTCACCTCGCTACGACAAAATGCCTCGGTTCTCGATTTGTCCTTTTTAACCTTTGGTTTCTAGTATACAATTTTCTTTTTTACTATATTCAAAATGATAAATTTAAAATCTTAAGATAAGGTTAAACTAGATCACTTGACTATGACCCCTCTTTCTTTTCTCTTAGTTGAAAAAAAGCAAACTTAGTATATGGTGAGCTAAAAGTTCCTGGTTTGTCCTTTTTAAACTTTGGTCTCTAGTATACACTATCATCATTTTTCTTCTTTTTTAAATTCAAAATTATAAATTTAAAACCTTAAGATGAGGTTAAACTAGATCACTTGACCATGATCCCATTTATTCTTTTCTCTTAATTGAAAATAGTGAACTAACAAGCATGTGATAGGAATGATAACAAGCATGATTCAAAATACAAGAAAAAAAATGATAACAAGCATGTGATAGGAATGAGACGAGATTCCACATAGACCAGGGCAAACAAAGTATTTTACTTTGCCAACATAAAACAACACAACCCAAATATGTAAAAGATAAACCTACAACTTGAGAGGTAGATAATTCTATTCCAAATCTTAACCATAAGATTTAAGATAACAATCACATATGACAGAACCCTAAACATATTAAGCTCTGTTTATACCCCCAATAATGACTAGCAAATGATTAAATTGCCCTTTTATTTTTGCGCCTAACATAGGTTTTCAATTTATTTTTCGGGTTCGGTGTTGACTTAGTGGAGCACAAGGCAGGCACCGGCCTTATAGGATGCTTATTTTTTGAATTTACATAGGTATCTTTAATTATAAACATGAATATTTTAACACTTATATTTTAAAACAAAAAAAAATCACATAAATAAAAAAACGTTCATATACAGTAAGGGTTCATGTTTGGGCGATTGCTGATATTATCCAGAACTTATCCAGGATAAGCCTTCTATTCGATAATCGTTGATAGCTGTACGATCCGGATAATTTGTCTGCCATTTGGTTTCTGCGTTTAAAAAACAGCTGATTCAAGATAAATGACTATTCTGCCCCTGTTTTGAATAAGAAGCTTGAAGTATATTTTAAAATATTTTAAGTTGGGTCATTTACATAAATCGCACACAATTATTTTATTTTTACATATCTCGCATCCAAATCTTTGTAGTTACCACTCATTTCTTTCCTATCACTTCAAATTTATCACTCACTTTTACTATTAACAACTCAAATTTTATTTTTTCTTGCATATATAAAGTTGTGTGCAAGTAAATATAAAATTTTTGGTGTGAAACATGTAAAATTGCCTTTTAAATTCATAAGAATTTTATAATTACAGTAAATTATAAGAATTTTCTGTAATTACCTTCCTCAAGGAAAACAGCCGGTTCGCTTAGGGTGGGAGCAGGTTCCGGAAGATGAGTGATCTCTTTTCTCCGTGCGTGGGAGAGGAGGAGGAGGCGAGGGTCTCGGATCCGTCCAAGAAGTTTGCGAGACTCGCTTAGGGCAGAGATGGCTCGCCGATCCGTCCGGGCTTTGCTCGGCAGAGGAGATGGCCAGGGGTAGCGACGAGATGTTCGGGCTTCGCGCTTACAGGTGAGGGCAGAATAGTAAAATGACGGAGCAAACGCGGATGGGAAGGCGGACCGCGGGGGTTACCCCACGATCGGCGTGCTTCACAAATTATAAACGGGGTTTTTGGAAAAGCTCCTGAAACGCGTAAAACAAATGTGACGGCGGCGTTTTTAAAAATACTGCCGCACTTTTAAGCTGTCTCAAACGCAGCCTAAGTGTACCTATCTGTAAAGAAATAAAATGTATCATTTTAATGCTAAATATTTAATGTATTTCTTGTTTTCCTTTTTCATTCCTTCATTTTTTCTTGTCGGTGGTCTTAAAAATGTCATGCACTGCTTCTGGGTATTTGTACATTCATAACATTAGGACACCATCTTACCGGTTGGCTAACTATTTTTAAATGACATTTCAATTTAAGGCTAAATTTTTAGTATTAGAAGAGAGAGTTGGGAATCTCATTTTAGGCTCTACTATGGCTTATATCGTCAGATTTTTCATCTTGGTTGCGCAGGTGGACATTTCATAGACTTTTATTTATACATCATTAGCGTGATACTTCTTAAAATGCTTAAAGTTTGTCATGCATGTGTATCAATAATATGTAGTTACGTGCATCAATATAGAACGTGATCTGTAAAAAATCTATATCCAAATTTTTTACTATGCATTCTATTATGTAACATTCATAAGATTTAAGATTCATAAAATTTCCTTAAACTTCTTGAAACAAAGAACTTCATAAAAATATAGTAATTTCTCCGGCAATATCTGGTGCTAATTACATTGTCAATATGATTCTTTTTTTTTAATAAAATTATTCCTGTGAATATTTGCATTCTATGTTAGAGATTGGGTATCTCAACAAAATTCTAGGTTCCTCATCACAAATTTCCCTTTTTTATCTCCTCAAGATTTTGCTCCTTCATAAACAATTTAAAAGAAAAATTAATTATTCATTTAATTATCAATCCATAAATGAATAATTTAATTAATTTCAAACATTTTGTTTCTTGAAGGAATTCCTTCTCATTAGACTTTGTGTCTACAAATTGAAAATCAGATGTTTGCTTTTTTTAGCTTTCCTCCTTGCTTACTGTCCTTCTCCTTCTGCTTCTCCTTCTCCTTCCTTTTCTTTCTTCTGCCCCTTTGCTTTTTTTCTCCTACTTTTCTTTTTTTCTTCTCCTCTTTTCTTCACATCTCCTTTCTCTGACTGCCTAACGCTAGAGCTGCCCTTTGCTTTTTGTTTCATGCTTCTAGGGTGTCTTACGGGAGAGGGGAAATATAAAGGGATAAGTTAGGATAAATATCAATTTATAAATATATTTATAAATAATATCTATATTGATTATCTATTTAATCTGCCCGTCCAATTGGCTCCACCTTGACTGCCACGGGTTTGGAGAAAGCTACAGTATCATCTTAATAAATGACCAGTGAAACTAATTAAATGTGTTAGGAAATGATTTCAATATGAAATTAATTAATTATTGCAATTAGGCTAAGTTATTTATCTATCTTTTTATATATCAAAATGATTGGAAAGAAATATAAATGTTTATAACAATGCTTTCAATCCTTTTTGGAATGTACCAAAAAATTTGTATAATATTTAGGACAAAATTTGAGGATACCTTTTTGAAATTTTATGGTATTGAATTGCTTGTTGAAGCCAAGTGGAGTGAGATTAGTGGTCAATAGGTGTGCGAACCCAACAATCATCAGGTGAGAGAAAGTCAAGCGAAACTTTTGATTTCCGAGCAAATGAGATTGGTAGTTGTTGTGCTTTGACCGGTGAGACCTTTGGTGTTCACACGGGATAAAGACTAGTGGGAGAGAGATGATTGATGTGTGAATGGCTAACTAGTTATTTTTTTAATTAACTTGAAATATAAATTATATATATATTATATTGGGCTCAAAATTTATCAAACTGTTTTTAATGCAATTAGAGTTTGAGATGTGGGAAAGCTACTGCCTTAAATTTATTGAATTAGCTAAAGTTTTTACATACAAATATGTATAATGAAGTATCATAAATTTTTTGTTGAATTTATATTTAAGAAGTTTCTAATTTTTATGTTAAATCTATCATTATTTTCGATAAATATTTTTTGATTAAGAAAAAATTTTACTTTCTAGATAATTTAAATTAATTTACTGATTTCTTGCAGCCTTATTAACTAACGTGGAGTGATTATCTATGACAGTTGGGATACCTTTTGATTAATAATATGTTATTTCTCATCTGTCTAAAAGAAACATTTTCTTAATAGATATCTTATTTTATTTTTTGATTTTATCTCTTACACATTCTATAGTTTCTTTAGAAATTTTAATTTTGTAAATTATTCTAAGATGTGTGATAATTCTTAGTTGGATGATGATTGGGCATATTAATGCATTGTGTTTGTTTGATCTCTTATTATCTTGGATTTAATTTGTTGCCTCTTTTTTGTATCTTGTGCATCTATCTATATATATATATATATATATATATATATATATATATATATATATATATATAGACACACACACACACAAACACTCACACACTGTATTTCTTATTTTCATACTTTATAGGTGCATTTTGAATATTCTTGTTGATATGTATCCAGGCATGGAACGTGTATGGTGTTCTTAACTACTTGCAAGCGCTTGTTGAAAAGTCCATGATCATTCAGATATTGGAACGGGAGAAGGAGGGTCTTGAACAGTTCACTGCTACTGATGGGTATGATTATGAAGGTGGAAGCAACGTTCTAAAAATGCTGGGTTATTACAGCATGATTGGGTTGCTGCGAGTCCATTGCCTTTTAGGGGACTATCATACTGGACTGAAGTGTTTAGCTCCTATTGATATAAGCCAACAAGGTGTATATACTTCAGTGATTGGGAGCCATATAATTACTATATATCACTATGGGTTTGCAAACTTGATGCTAAGAAGGTGAGCTTGCCTGAAACCGAAATGTCTTTTCATGGATAATTAATATTTTTCTAAATTTGAATTGATGTTAATGGGCTTCTCTTATCAAGAAAAATGAAAACAAGAGTCGAAAGGTTCCTACTGTCTTCATTTCACTTTTATTATTCTGATCTCTAGATCAACGTAGCATGCATTAAAATATTTTTCCTGTTTTTTCAACGGAAATCTTCTTTTGTTTCAACGTTTTATTAGTTTCCATGCTTGGGAATTTGAAAAAGTATGGCGAGTATCTTTCATTGTGCTTATTTCTATTTATTTAAATGCATTGATTTTTTCTATTATTGACTATCAATATTATTTTCTTCACAAATGTCTTGTAACGCTGCTACATTTATTTTTTTCCCCCTTCATTGCTTCCTTTTAAATTATTTTGTTCCTATGTGAAAGGTATGTTGAGGCTACAAGGGAATTTAATAAGATCCTTCTATATATCCTGAAGTTCAAACAATACCATCAGAAATCTCCACAATTTGATCAGATATTAAAGAAAAATGAACAAATGTATGCTCTACTAGCAATTTGCCTATCTTTGTGTCCCCAAACCAAACTCATAGATGAGAATGTTAGTGCTCAGTTGAAGGAGAAGCACAATGATAAGATGTTGAAGATGCAGAGATTTGATGATGAAGTGTATGCAGTGTTTGATGATCTTTTCTCTTATGCCTGCCCCAAATTCATTACTCCTTCAGCTCCGGTTCTGGAGGAGCCTCTTATAAATTACAATCAGGTAATCATTTTATTTGATATCTTTTTATGATGATCAATTTATTAGTATTTTGGTTTTCTGTTAATACGAAGCGTTCTTGTTTTCATAAAGTAATTTCCATATCGTGAATTGTTTCACGTTTATCTGGTGTATGTCATCTTTAGAGGGACCTGACCTATTTAACTTACGGCGACCATTATGCTTCCACGATAGTAGTGATAGGTAAAATTAAATGCATTGTATAAAGAAGAAATTAGTAGAAGTAATGTGGATGAAAGCATATGAAGGATTACATAAGATAGGTTTAACACCACAAGCCATGCTGAGCAAGAACGGATGGAGAATGAGGTTTCATAGACCCAATCCCAACATATTGGGATAAGGTTATAATTGCTGCTAATAATGCTTGAATAATTGCAATCAGTGTGCGGAAGAGTGGCATATATTCTTTTCTATAAACGGATGTGGATAATGATATTCACATTTTGCGCTGTTTCAGCTTTACTGATTGATGATAAGATCTGGAGGGATATGGCCTATTTGTCTTTGGTAAAACTTGTTATATGGTGACATTATAGTGAACAATAATAATGGTAAATAAATAAATGTAGAGGAGTTATGAATAAAAAGTAGTAGATTGAAGATTGGTTTATATAGATGTGCATGAGATTTTCGTGAAATTGGTTACATCATCTGCCACTTTAATGCGGTATAATGCCTTGGTGCAGATTGTTTATCTGAACTAAATTATGTGATATAGTTCATATTTATGATTCACAATTCCAAAGTTCTATTAAAACCGGAAATTTTGCTTTTAGTATGAGCTCAAAAATAGTAAAAATCTGTGTAAAATGATACTTTAATGATTTTCTAATTCCCAAAAAAAATCTACTAAATCAACGAAATATACAGAAAGTATAAAATCGGCAAAAAACATGAGTTGATAAGATTTGCATTGGAAAAAAAAAACCAATTATAACAAATTTATTGAAAGCATGCACTCACAAAATCAGTAAGAAATTTTGTTGCGGAGAACATAATAAGAAAATAATTTAAAAAGTAGAGAATATTTAAACTTATTCTGTTATAGCGAGATTTCCCATGGATCAACATCACATTTTCGTTAATAAAAAAAAAAAAATACATGCCTTACGTTTTACTATTTATGATCATTTATATTTTGGATAGTTAAAATTCAAATCCCAAAAGATGTAGATCACAATACAATAAAGATTATTAAATCGCTGAAGGAAAGTCCAGTTAACACCAAAATAGATGGCATTGCTCAATTATAAGGAAGTCTAACATATTAATAGCATAAAATGAAACATGGCAGTCATGAAACAAGGAGAGTTTTTACCGGAGAGCATCCCTTAAGGGAGCCATATTTGTTAATAGTATCCAAAGGCTGCAACATTTCTATTATACGATCGGAAGGCTATAAGAATCAAATGCTTTTGTAATTATTATATGCTACATCTATAGCTGAAGTAACTAAAGTGGAAGTTCACCTCATTCTATTGGGACATCTTTGGATTCAACAAATGTGGTATTTGGTATTGATCATGCAGATTAAGACTTAAATTTATGCTTTTTGCAATGTGATGTATGAATCATCTCTGTATGAGTTATCTCTAAAACCGATCATCAGTAGTTTACAGTTTTATCATCCTATATTTTTCAAGATTAAGACATTTATAATTGTTTGGCATGATGCTAAATGACAATTCGAAAGGAGTAGAAGAAAATAAATAGAATTCTAAGTCATTGATTGATTATTCATGAAATGAAGTCAAATTAGACATGCTGAAGATTGAACTAATGTCAAAACTTTTTGGAAATTTTTTATTTGTAAGCGCTTGTCGCAATTGGTGTATGATTTTAAAGAATATTGTCTTTCTCATATTTAATTTCATAATGACTATTGTAGAGAACTTTTTTGGTTTTAGACTTGAGTTAATTTAACACCAAGTTTTAATGTAGCATTATCTTATTAGCTGTTTTAAAACACTACATAACTTTCATAGACTTTTAATTGTCATAAATTATATCCATTATCCTATGAATATTTTCATGCAAATCGTAACAAATAATGTTATTTATGTAGAATATGATATTTAGAAAATAATGAAAATACTAAATCACTTTTATCTCATTAGAAAAAAATAATAAATAATTATAATTAATTCTGTGAAAATGAGAAAGAAAATTTAAAATAAATAAATAACCAAATTATGATATGTTATATTGGTGAACCTTTTGGAAACAGATTAGTCCCAAAGGACATTGCCTATGATTGTAATGAAATATGCACCTTTATATATTATTTGATGGATGATATTTACATTTTAATTTTATTTTAAATTATTTTAAATTAAGAATTTTTCTAAAATATTGAATCAATATAACATTCTATAAGATTTTATTTTTAATGTGGTATGCTAAGGAACCATGACCTAAAAATACAATCTATGTGAATTTGATCATTCATCATAAGAATAATATCAATAAATAATTCATAAAGAGTTACATTTTTAGATATCTCATTTGATTCATCAATTATAATAAACATCATTTCACATTCCTGTATCGTTTTAATCTCTATTAATTCATTTTCAATTATTATCTTATGCTTCTTTTTTTTCAAACTCAAATTTGGATTTTTACTGAAGTATAGGTTTAGTTCCATGAATTTGTTTTATTTAATTGCAGGTTTAGATTCCATAACTCCTGATGTAGATCTGTATTGTCACTATAAATTATTTTTTGTACTTATTATATCATCAGAAGAACATTCATGAACTTCAATTTCTTCAACGAAATCTGATTCAATCATAACCTACATGATTTTCATATGTATATTTGACAAGATTTATTATAGATGTTGCAGGTTTTTTAGGGTTATTAGTCATACTTTTGTTAATCTAATTGAATGCTTATAATTTTTTTTTAATATCTAGAGCTGTGTCTAATGACTCAGGCAAAGATTTTTGGTGGATTGCCAACTTAATTTCTCATTAATTTTTCGGCTATAATCTTAAATTTGAAGTATAAAATGGTAAATAATAGTCTTTAGGGAAATAGCTAAACAGGTAATGGCAAATGTTTCTTAGTTCTTCACTAATGTATTTCTATGGCCTTTCGTGTAAAACATATAATGTAAATGATAGTCTATAGGCAAACAATAGTTAGCTACAAACCTTGTAACTTCTGCCTAATATTTAGAACATACATATTCATACTGTTTGCAATCTTTAAATTGTTCATGTAATTAATCTTTGTATTCACCAAATAACAAATATTTTAGCTTGAGTTTATGCTCTATATCAACCTATTTATATTTAGTTGCAATAGTTTGTTATAATGATTGATCAAGTCATACTAGTTTGATTTAACTCATTCAACTTCTTGATAGTCGAATGCTATTTCTATCAAAGCAAATTCTTTAAATTTTTTATTGAATTGAAATTTTCTTAAGGTTGTAACTTTGAATGCAGACTTATATGTCTAAACCTCATGATAATCACATTGTAATTATCGTTAATCATAACCTCCATGATCTTGCTTAATTAGCTTCATTTATGCTATTTTAATTCACCCATTTTGAGGGCCCGTTTGGGGCAGCGACTTGGTGGTGGTGCGGCACCGGTTTTGCCTGTTTGGATAAACTGTGTTTTGACAGTTTTTTCAAAAAGTTGCCGTTGAATCAGTTTTTTCCCACCGATTCTGACTATGTGCGGTAGCAACTTTCTAGCTGTGGTCTGACTTATTAAAAAAAAAATTATAATAACCATCACAGTTTTTTGCAACATCAGATTATTCTTCAGCGGCTTCTTAATAAGCTGCAGTTGCCCGAAACATACCATAAGTTTTACTATGATTTTCACTTAATGTTTTCGAGTTTAGGTTTCTAATGCCACTAATGCAATGCATGAATCCATGAAAACAATAACGATATTTGTGATACATAGTTCCAAAAATATCAAAAACAAGAACTTGTTTTTTTTTTATATACAAACAATTGTTTAATGATCTCCTAAACTAAAGAAATTGGCTAGAATTTAAATAGCCAAAAACACATTGTTTTTAACGGATTTGACTAATAATTAACTTTGCCCACACCATACCATTAGATGCTCTCTTTAAATTAAGAGTCAGTTTCAATCCTACCAAGCATAGAGGATTGACAATTTTTTATTAAGCAGGAAGTTTTAACACACATACCTCAACTTTTACATTTGCAGAAATCTTTTTTTCTCCTCCCTCTACAAATTAAATCCAAATAATGTTTGAACAATAGCAGTCAATGTCTAGCAACGGCATCATACATATTTTTGCATAAATGAATTTTGTTGCAATAGTTACTGAAATTCGCTTGGTTTTATCTTAGGATGCTTACAGATTGCAACTGAAGCTGTTTCTCTATGAAGTGAAGCAACAGCAGCTACTTGCTGGTATTCGCAGTTTCTTGAAACTATACTCAACAATATCTATTGGAAAACTTGCTACATTCATTGAAGTGGATGAGGCTACTTTGAGGTTATTATTTTTTTTATTTTTTTAAGTTTTTTTTTGCTTGTGGCTTAACTCCTTTGAGATCTGACAAATTTCCTTTAAAGAATTTTTTTTTGTTGTTGAACATGATTTCAAAATTCTTTGTCTGATTTTTGGATCAATCATATAAGATATTGTATATCGAACTAAGCCGTTGCAATTCCATTATTAGTTCTGGCCTCACACATCCCCATGAATTGTGTATATCAATCCTCTGATTATTTTTGCTGATGGCTATTATCTTTTATTTTATCTTTAAACTTGCAGGACCATTTTAATGACATACAAACATAAAATGCATGCGGTTGATAGTGATGGAAAGATCATCAACAATTCTGATTTGGATTTCTACATTATTGATGTAAGCTCTCCCTTTTTATTCAAACTTTAGATGTAGTTATTCCATTGATTTCTAATGTTCGAAAGTTGTGAAATATGTTAGTGCTTCGGTATCTTTCAGCTGGGATTATAAATGTTGCTAATGTTGGCCTAAAGTTTTGATCATATTATTATTCAAAACTCCGATTAATTTATTAAATTTTTTTACTCTCATATTACTACCAATACTTTAAGACGAGCTATATTCATCAAATACATGATTTATGAATAGTTGGTGTCTAAAAATTCAAATATTCCATTTTTGCCGTTTCCTCTACTTTTTTTTTTCTTAAAAAAATTTAATGAGTTGAACCCTAACGCTTTCCTCTTTAGCATGTAAGTGGTCAATACCTCTTCCGCGTCACTCGCCTTGCAGTCTCTAATCTAACAAAGTTCTGCAAACGTCCACATTTTGCAGTTTTTTTGTGAACATTTCCGTTCAATTTGTAAGACTTTTTTTGCTTTCCATTTTCTGATACTTAGTTGAACGCAGGACATTATTCATGTTTTGGAGACAAAGCCACGAAAGCTGCACGGTGATTACTTTTTGCATCAAATCTTAAAGGTTAGTAGGAAAACACCCCTTGATTTCCTCTTGGTTTCCATATAAGTTCTAGTTAGTGGAAAAAAAATTTGAAAAAAAATCCTCTTGGTGTCCATATAATGTCATTATTGATTGGTTGACATTGCATTGTATTCATCTCAATGCAAATCTAATGATTTTATTACAAACTTTTGACATGTTAGAAATCTTTAGGGTGAGGTTATTCTACCCAAAATTTAATGTGGATTGATTTGAAAATCATTTGACTTGCTTTGAATTTAGTGCAATATTGAATAGTTGTGTATTGCATTTATTTTAAAGCAACTCCAATGATTTTGAATAATTCAAATTTCATGACATGGTAGAAATCTATAGGGTTTCCTACCAATTTTTTTTTTTTTTTTTGATATGTTAGAAATATACAAGGTTAGAATATCCTGACCAAATTTTAGTGAGGATTGATTTAAAAATAGTTGGATTTGCTTTGAGATGAGTGCAACATAAAATAATAATTTATTAATCATACTTTGCATTCGTCTGAAAACAAATTCAATGACTCCAAAATACATTTGTGTGCATGGCAACAATCTACAGGACCATCTAACCAAAATTTCATGAAATTGATATTAAAATCATTGGATTTGCTTTGAGATTGGTGCACTCATTCATGTAAAGCCAATTGAATTATTTTAAAATAATATAATTTTAACTTTAGGCTAATCTGCATGAGCCAAATCCATGTGATAGTTGCTATTCCTAATTTAGTTACTCGCCTCTTTCGCTGAGTTGCAGTTTGAGGAGATAATTGGTGAATTGGAGAGAGTAAGACTGGACTAAGTTTTCATCTTTTCTCGTCTTAGTAGCTCTTATGATACCTCCGACGTGTCCTCCCCTGCAAGAGGTTTCTGCTTTCTGGAATTGCCTTATTATGGTAGATGTGTTGTCATAATAATTATGTGTAGCTGAATATGGATAGCAAGTTCTTGCCTTTTAGTAGTTTATTTTTTCTGTACAATTTTTTTTTTTTTTTTTTTTTTTGGTTTTTTAAAGTTTCTAAGTTTTAATTTTGAGCAATTTGATTTCCTCTCAGTTTACATCAGAAAATTGAACTTAGAATTGAATTTGATCCGCTTTAACGGTGAACTGGTCATTCCACCTGTTTGATTCATGCTTAAAATTATTTTGCATCGAACCATAATTGGATCATTAATAATTGGGGTTGAACCGGCTAACCGACGAATAGATCCGATTTTCTAAATATTAATCAAATTTAACTTATTTTGGCCTGTTGCTTAAAATGAAAGGTATTTAAATTAAAAATGAAGAAAATATTGTCTGTGAACCGGTCATTCCATTAGTTCGATCCAATTCAACATTATGTTTTTAAGGAATAATGATTGAATTAGTCATAATTGGGGTTGAACTGGCTAACCGATGAGTAGATATAATTTTTTAATATTAATCAATTTTTATTTTTTATTTTTTATTTTGGTCATTTGCTCTAAAAGAAAGTTATTCAAATTAAAAATGAAAAAAAATATTTAAATATTTTGATTTAAAATATTATTTCAGAATATTTAAAAGTAAAATGTCTTTAAATTAAAAACCATTTATTAAATTAGTAAAAATAATATTATTGTATCATTAAGTTATTATTATTATTATTATTATTTTTTTTATAAGAGCATGATAGAATACATGGAATCAATATTTAAGCTTATGCATGAAAACATAAACTCCATAGAATATTCCAGCTAAGGATGAGAAAATTCCTACGGCAAATAAACCCATGAAAATAGTCGCGAACCTGAACTTTCAGAGCTGCTGGGTTTTATCACTCTGCATCTACCAAATTATCTTAAAAATCATGATCTGGTTTAACAACAATGAAAATCTAAACTGAATGAATTATATTTAGAGCAATCTGATCACCTCATTACAGTTTCTTTTACAAAAGCTAGGCCAACTGAGCTCTACGCGGATGTTTAGGAACCTTGCAATCTCCTTGCTCTGAGAAAGAGTGATTGAGCCTTCTATGATTTACTCTTGTTTTTACCTCTATTGGACCTTAGAAGTAAATAATGGTCTGCTGCCAGTTTATAGGATCTTCCTCCGGTGCAGTTGATAGAACAATAGGCCTTATTGGATTTGACCCGTTTTGTTAGTTTCTGCTATTGGGATGTAAAATCACCTCTACGAGACATCCTCAAATCGTCCATGCAACACAATAATCTTGTCGGAAAGGATATATTATACAAGGATATAATATTTCAGGAATATACTCAAATTTGTGACAAAAAGTAAATCCCTCAAGTAAAAATTACCAAAAGCATAGAAATGTCATTTACATTCATGCCACCCAATCCTATGTATTTTACATATTTAACAATAAAACTTCACTTTTTAAGATTCATACTACCCAAGTCTTAGGGGTATTTCATTCACCCTTGAAGGGTGATATGTTTATGTAAAACAAATCTACAGAAAAGCCATATATATATATATACCAAATCAGAAGAGTTTTTAAGTTCACTTCAATAGTTCTGCAAATCATGATGAAGAAGCTTATGCATAGATAAACAAATGAAGGAATTTGAATACAAACAAATAAAATCAAAATTAAATTACTTCATTACCGTTTCACTACACCTTAGTGGTGTTGCTGGCTCCATAAAAAGAAAATAAAATAAAAAATAAGTTTACTTTTGATGTATTTAGTACAAACACTACACATCAAACTTTGATGTAGATCTACCCTTAGGGACCCCCCCAATACACAGATTGATATAATAATTCAGCAGTAGAAAAATGGTTAGGTTCTCAAAAATCTCTTTTTTTTTTTGCCCTCAAAGTTACCGACGTCGTTGGGGTTATTATTTACTGCAATTTGAAAAATAATCCGGCGGTCATCGGCAACCTCGAAGAAGATGAGAGGTCGGGCTGCTGATATTTGAAGGACTGGAGGCATGCTTCACTTTAAGGCTCTTGGTTTTCTCAAGAGGTGTGTTGCAGCCGGTGAAATCGAGAACACGCCCTTCAGCCTGCGTTTGCATTAAAACTACTAACATAAATGATATATAAAAAGATGTATAAATGTAAATATCAACATTCAGGTTTTAGAGATGTAAATGCATAGGAATTGTGTGAGGTGTATAGTAAATCTTCCAACAACATTAACAGTTGTTATTGTTCCATTTGAAAGCAACATATAATTTCATTTCATAATATAAGCCATAGTTATAGTGACATTGTCCAGCAACACAATATCATCTTGGCATATATAGATCAATCAACAAATTAATAGTTATTTAACATTATAATATATGAGATCAAACTGGTTCATTATATAAATTAAGGAAATAAACAGATAAAAATAGAACATAAAACATGGATTAAATTATATATATTAAATAGATTAAAATAAAACTTATTTTGAATATGATCTCTAAACAAATATTAGCCTAAAAGATCATAGAAACTTAAGATCATAATGTAATAAGACCAAAAAATTAGAGTAGATGTTGAATTATTAGATGAATATGGCTTTGTAGTTTTTTATGACTTCAAAAAAATTAAAAAGTGTCAAAACTTTGAGAGTTCCCCATTTCAAAACGGAGGACTCTTATTATCTAAAGTTTTAAAGTTGAGGCATTTACATAAATACCAACCAATTCTTATATATTTACATATCTAACACCTAAACTTTACTTTAAATAGTCCACATAATTAGATGTTAGATATACAACTACATAGGAAGTAAAGTTAGTTTTGTTTTTTTTCCCTATTGTAATTGTAGCTCATTAGTATTTATATAGATAAGTGCATTGCTAATTATGAAGGAAGAATAGAAAAAAAGAGAAAAAAAGTAGAAAAGACTCGAATGAGAGAGAGTGAGAGATGATCACCACAATATTTGAGGGCATGGGAATAAGGTTTTCCTGTTCTTTTGCAGAGTCTTCGTTCTCTCGCGACGAATTATTGGATTTAACATTGTCAAAGTTCAACTTTTGGCCACCATTAGATAATACCTCTTGAGCCTCCGCTATCACACCAGCATTTTTCTCACTCAGTTGCTTCATAAGACCAAGAGCATCATAGCTTCTTTCACCAGGGCTCATAAAATATCTGAAGTCCTGAAAATCCAACTTTTGTGAATAAGCCAATTTTTAACAGAAAGATTGAGAGGATTTAGGAGGCCTTTATATTGTATGACAAAAACATAAAAGTCTGCAGGATACATTGCTTTTTTTTTTTTTTTGAAATATGAAGGAAAATTTACATGCATAACACATAATACTTGCGTATTTACATATCTAACAAAGAAACTTTTATATTTACATTTATAGCCTTTTTGTGTCATAAACTAAAACTATGCATAAAAGGTGTATTTAAAAAACTAAGTAAAAGTGATGTTTTTGATGTGGTATTGAAGATTTGAGGGCTGCGCATATAAATGTGAAAGTTTAGGTGTTAAATATGTAAATACATTAAAATTGTGCAGTATTTCAGTAAATGCCCTCAATATAAAATGTAAAATCAAAACAGAATGGCCATTCATTCTATCAAGCAAATAACCATTGCTTTATACAGTTAGTATCGTATTATATAATATATATCACATAGAAAGCTTAATAAACTAATTGTCTCTAATATAAAATGCCTCTGATATAAAATGCAAAATCAAAACACAATAATGTCCATCCATCTATAAAAATACATTGCTTTATATAGTATAATATAATAAAGATCAACGAAAGAAAAAGTAGTTGATTTAGTTGAAATGTTTTTATCAGTGCATCTTATTATCAGTTGCAAGCTAACATTTAATCATTAGACATGAATATAGACTTGTGAACAATGAAGAGAATCAGGGGAGGAAAAAAGAGAAGCAAAAACAGGAAAGGAAATGTTAGCGTGGTTGAGCTACCTCGCATGTAAAGTCTGCTCCTGCAAGAAATGAGTTAAGGAAGAAGGGTGACTTCCACGATGAAGGAGAGTCTAAACCTTTTTTGATGCCAGGAGTATCAGCAAAGCTAAAAGGAGAAAGAAAACAAAATTATAACACTTCAAAAAAGTCCAAAAATTTTGTAGGAATAGATCCAACTGCTAAATTCTTAAACTATTACGAGAAAATGAAGAATCATTCAATAACATAAGTCGCAGGTACACCTTTATATTGTTTCGATAAGGCACACTCAACATTGTAAAATCAAACTAAAAGTTACAAACCATGTATTGAGGGCCAAAGATTTAAACCATGGAATCAAGTCCCCACCGATAAACATTTGGGTAAAATGTAGAAGTAATCTCCTGACTGTTTAATGAGGACATTTTAGTCCCATAATCTATAAAGGTTCCAAATTAGTTCTCAGATCTTTAAATTGGTGCTGAAACTCCACAGTGATCTTTTTAACCCATATTAAAAGAGTCTAAAAACCAAATTGATACTTGGTATAGACTCTGGGACTAAAATGACCCCCCTGCAAAGAATCATTTGACACTTTTCTCGTAAACATTTACTTTTACTATCTCAAACTTTAGACACAAATGGCTTCATAATAGAAGTGGTCAAAATAAACCACAGAAGAGAAGCTAGCTAAAAGGCAAATGATGAAGCTTCAAGGAATACAATAATAAAGAGGCATTTACATACATAGCACTCAATTCCTATCTATTTTACATAACTCACTACTAAAATTTACATTCTACATTTATACCACCCAACTGTTCATATCGCATCAAAAATACCACCGTTTTAACTTTTAAAATGTAAAATACAGCTTCTCATTAAGATGGCATGTATATAAAAATTGAAGTTTAGGTGCTAGATATGTAAATATATATGAACTGAGTGGTATTTATGTAAATCTTCCTACAATAAAATAGCACAGGTTTTGTAAAAATTGCAGTATGTCGATTAATAGAACCGACCAAAAGTAATAATAGAGGAAAAAATAAATAATCATACAATTGCTACAGACAAAAATAACTTACATATTAAAAATTTCATGGTCAGCATCAATGGATGGAGCAAACTTCTCTACAGCAATTTGTGGCTTTTTAGACGATGGCGGATATTGTAAAGATGTAAGCGTTCCAGAGCAGTCAGCATGTTTTGTTCCACATGCACCAGGAGAAATAAAGGTAGAGCAAGCAGATAGAGATTCCAAATTAGTTGCGATACGCTGCAAGAAAACCATGGAACGTTCCACAAAGTTACAAACAAATGACTTCACCCAGAAATAAGTTAAAGAGGAAATAAATTCTAAAGAAATAAAGAACAAAGAAGAAAAATTTTAACAAGAACATGTATCTCGTATAATCATTGCAAAGTTTCTGCAAAAGTAATATCATTTGTACTGTGTATGCATACAGGTATTACACCATGTATGCAATGCTAATTAAGATGAGCGAAATTTACGCATGTAGGACAAATTTCTTATGTATTTACATATCTCATATTAAGATACATAGAGCTCTTTGGTGATTTAAACCTACACATGAAAATGTGCATTTCATTTTTAGATAGAGGTAATAGTGCTATTTTTGATGTGACATTAAAGATTGAAAGCTATCACTACAGGAAAAAAACCTAATTAGCATCTGACATTTAACGCTAAACGGGTCGATTTCCGATGCTAATTCAGGTTAGCGTCGGAATAGCGTCGGTTTTTTTTTGTGATGTCAAAATGGGCGTTGCTAATTTATTCTGCGTCGACATTAGTGTCAAATTTTAATTTAAGTCCGCATTAGCATCAAAACAACTGTCGCTAAAAAATACCGCCAAACATGCAAGTGACACTGGCGCAACGACGCAATAATGTCAAAATATCCTACGCTGATTAGCGTCGACCAGGGCCGACGCTAGTTAGAATCGGCCATATCCAATGCCAATCAGTGTTGGGCTTTTTGATGCTATTGCTTCGTTTTAGCGACAACTTATATCATTGGCTGATTGTAGGTTTTAGTGTAGGAACTTTCCTACACTAACTTGTAAGAAAAAAAAAAAAACAACAAAACACATAGATTTACACACACCTGCACATAACAAACGCAATAAAAGATATGATATTTTTATCTATCATCACAACTCATAAAAGAAATCTTTAACATATACATAATGATTACCAATCAGATTAAATATAAACGGATTAAAGTGCTCAGATTCACAACACAAGAAAATAAAATTTCGTACAATAAAAAAAATGAAAAAACATAAAGTCAGCCTCTATGCCAGGGGAACATCATCAAACACAGAAAAAAACTTAATCTTCATTCTCATCATCCTGCTCCCTCCTCGGCCGAACTCATGTGTTGCTTGCTCTGGCAATCAAAACTCTCCATCTGCTAAGCTATCTGCAACGTGCTGCTGACCTTCACGCACTTGTTGGAGCTCTTCATTCATCATCATCACATGTTTGACAAGCTCTTTATGTTGAGCCTGTAATGAGCTAGGATCACCCGCAATTGCTCAGGAATGCTCAACCTCAAATGACATTCCCTTTGTTTCGAGGCCGTACACTCTCCCATTTTTCTTCCTCGCCGCTTGCGTCCACAACTCATATTTGGATTGCTGAGTGGTAGACTGTCTATCACCGCACCTACACATCACACCAAAATTTTCCTATTTACATACATAACACAAATTTCTTTTGTATTTACATATATCACACCAAAATTTTCAACCCTAAATACATAGCACAAATTTCTTATGTAATTACTTATCTCGCTCCTAAATTTCATATTTACAAACACACAATTTTCTTATGTATTTACATATCTCGCTCATAAATTTCATATTTACATACATACCACATTAGTTCTTATGCATTCAAACATCTCACACCCAAATTTCATATTTACAAACATACCACAATTTTCTTATGCATTTACATATCTCACACCGTTGCCGGTCCCAAGCCCGAATGTGAAAAGTGGAGGGTTGCGTTAGGTGGTCGACAGCCAGCGTAAAACTTGTCGAAAAAATCATGACATGAATCCTTTTGATCATTGTGTAAGTGCTAGGGCGTCCCCTGGAAGCAACACGCTGTATGACCTGAATACAGTGGAAAGTGTGCAGTGGCCGCTACACCGGCGCCCTGGTGTAGTGTCAAGTAAGCAAGGGTTCCCACATTACGGACAGATGCGGGTAAAGAAGTTAGTCCATGATACTAGTATTAGGATAGGATCTTGGAATATAGGTACTCTCAATGGAAAATTAATGGAATTGGTTGATATTATGATCCATAGAAAGATAAATATCTTATGTATTCAAGAAACTAAATGGGTTGGAGAAAAAGCTAAGGAGATTGATAACTTAGGTTTTAAACTATGGTATTCTGGTAAGAGTCGTACTAGAATGGTGTAGGTGTAATTATAGATAAGAGTTTGAAAGATAATGTTGTTAAAATTAATAGAGTTGGAGATAGAATTATAACGACTTAAGATTATTATCGATACTAAGATTTTTAATATTATAAGTCTTTATGCTTCCTCAAGTTGGTTTAGATATAGGATCTAAAGATAAATTTTGGAATGATTTAGAAAACTTAATACACTTGATACCCCTTGAAGAAAAAATTTTTATTGGAGGAGATTTAAATGGACATGTCGGTAGAGTGGTAGAAAATTTCAGAAATTTTCATGGTGGCTACGGTTATGGAGCGATTAATGAAGGTAGAGCCTTTTTAGATTTTGTTTTAGCGTATGATATGATTATTACTAATACTTTATTTAAGAAAAGAGATGAGCATCATATTACTTATAAGAATGAATCTAATAAAACACAAATTGATTATTTGCTTATGAGAAGAAGAGATCGTCGAGATTGTAAGGATTGTAGGGTCATTCCAAGTGAGCAATTAAGTACCCACATCGATTATTAGTTCAGATTTTAAGATGAAGAGTTGTAAAATAAAGAATACTTAGTGATTCAACACCGTAGAATAAGATGGGGAGCACCTAAAAAACACTAATAAAATTATTTTTATGAGTAAAATTCAAGATTTAAATATTTGGAATGTTCATGAAGACGCGAATGTTATGTGGGAAAAATTAACTAATACTATTAAACAAGTGGCTAAAGATGTACTTGGAGAATCAAAAGAAAAGCTTTCTATAAATAAATAGTTGGTGGTGGAATAATAATGTACAGAAAAAATAAAATATAAGAAGTTATGTTATAAAAATTGGTTTAAATGTAAAAATGTAGAAGCGAGAAAAATATAAAACGGCCCGCAGATAGTCTAAAAAAATAATCTGTGACGCTAAAAATTCGCTTTTAGTGATCTTTATAACTTGTTAGATACTAAGGAAGGTGAAAAATATATGTATAAACTAGCCAAACAAAGAGAAAGAAAATTAAAGATTTAACTCAAGTAAACTGTATTAAAGATGAAAATCAAAAAAATATTTTTATTAGAAAAAGATATTCAACATAGGTGGGTGAGTTATTTTGATAAACTTTTTAATGATGATGCTGAAAGTACGATCGACCTTAGTGATCTTAATATCGTTAATAATAATAAAACTTTTCATTTTTACCGTCGCATTAGTAAAAAGAAGTTGATGAGGCTTTAAAGAAAACCAAGGGGGAAAGTCTGTAGGACCTGATGATATCCCAATTGAAGTGTGGAAATGTTTAGGTGATTTGGGGGTTTCCTGGCTTACTAAATTTTTAATATTATTTTAAAAACTAAAAAGATGCATGAGTGGAGAGAGCATTTTGGTCCCTATTTTTAAGAATAAAGGAGATGCACAAGAGTGTGCAAATTATAGAGGAATTAAATTGATGTGTCATACTTTAAAATTATGGGAGAGGGTAATTGAACATAGGTTAAGACGTATTACGAAGATTTCTCATAATCAATTTGGATTTATACCGGGCAGGTCTACCATGGAAGCTATACATTTATTGAGAGGTTTGGTGGAGAAGTACAGAGATAATAAGGAGGATCTACATTTAATTTTTATTGATTTACAAAAAGCTTACGATAAGGTTCCTAGAGATGTTCTTTGGAGAGTCCTTGAGAAGAAATGTGTTAATATGACTTATATTCAAGTCATTAAAGATATGTATGCTAGAGCTCGTTACATGTGTTCGAACCGAAGGAGGATTGACCAAGTATTTTACTATTTCGTTGGTTTACATCAAGGATCGGCTTTAAGCCCATATCTTTTTGCTTTATTTATGGATGGTCTTACTGGCCATTTACAAGAGGATGTACCTTGGTGTATGCTTTTTACTGATGATATCCTCCTTGTGGATAAGACGAGAAAAAGTCCAGGAAAAACTTGAATTATGGAGGTCAACATTGGAGTCTAAAGGTCTTCGTTTGAGTAGAACTAAAACTGAATACATGGAATGTAATTTTAGTAATAGTAGGTCTAGTGACGAAGTGTAACTTTGGGTGATCAAATTATTAAAAGGTGTGAACGATTTAGATATCTCGGGTCCATTGTTCAAAGCGATGGTGATATAGATGGGGATGTTAATAGTAGAATTCAGGTTGGTTGGTTGAAGTGGAGGAATGCGTCCGGCCTTTTGTATGATAGAAAAGTACCGCTTAGACTGAAAGGAAAATTTTATAAGATGGTGGTGAGAGCTTCAATGCTCTATGGTGCTGAATGTTGGCCTTTAAAAGAGAAGCATAATGTTAAGTTAAGTGTTGCCGAGATTAGAATGATTAGGTGGATGAGTGGCTTTACACTTAGAGACAAAATGCGAAATGAATATATCCGTAATAGGGTTGGAGTTGCACCGGTGACGGATAAAATTAGTGAGAGTCGCCTTAGATGGTTTGGTCACATTAAACGTCGACCACCTGATGATCCGATTAGGAGAGATGTTTTAAATACAACTTATGTTAAGAAAGGCAGAGGCAGACCTAGGAAAACTTGGGCTTATTGCATAAAAAATGATCTTAATTTATTAGAATTAAACGAAAATTTGACACTAAATAGGACGCAATGGAGAAAAAGAATTCTTGTAGCCGACCCCACTTAGTGGGATTAAGGCTTTGTTGTTGTTGTTGTTGTATTTACATATCTCACACCAAAATTTTCATACATATCAAAAATTTCTTATGTATATATCTCACACCTAAACTTAGAGAAAACCATGAGATCCATATGCATTGCATACCTAACAATGGAATACAAAAAAACCCTTGAGCAAAACCTATGTATTTTCGGATCTAGCACTTATGCAAGAAAATAAAAAGATGAAAACTTATGCTAAACCAAAGCTTGGAGGCGTGGACACATTGGACGGAGTTGGAGCGACGAATTGGACCCGAAATTGTCGAGAAGCTCGGACTCGACAACTGAAAGCCGAAGGAAGGAAATGAGCGCGAAATAAAGCCTCGGTTCACGAGAGAGCTATTTTAGGGAATTAGCCTCAGCCTTAGTGTCGTTTATGACCGACGCTAATAAGTAAGATTAGGATCATCCATGATCGACGCTAATCCGACGCTATAGTGTCGGCCAAGCGTCGCATCGATGCAACTTTTATGTATCGTTTTTTTTGAAGCGCAACCACGCGGCGACGCCAATCGGTCGTTAATTTTGTGTCAGAAATAATGCCAACGCAAATTCTGACGCAAATTCATAGTTTTCCTGTTGGCGTATGTGTGAATATGAAAGTTTAGGCATGAAATATGTAAATACATAAGAATTATGTGCTATTTATGTAAATTAATGAATTTTTCCTATTTATCAGCCAACTATTGGCATCAATGCAGTAATGGAAGATGTATTGATAACTGAGAAAAAAAGTGCACTTTCGATGACTGCTGAAAAACTGGACGCTTTAAGCTAGCATGGGTGGATGGACTAGTGGAGTTTAAGGAATTCATTTAAAACAAACAATTTTTAAGATTGAAGGCATAAAATATTAGTTCTAGGACGTAAAAATGTTGTAACCGAAGTTGAAGTTTAAAAAGAGTTACATGTGGAGGAAATAGAAAATCAAAAAAGAAATGTAAAAACAACATATTGTCTTTTTTAAAAGAGTGTTGAAAATGTAAAACAACATATTATGTTTTTTAAAAAAGCAACATTTATTAATTTGATGATGATAGTAGAACATCAAGGGCATTTATCAAGAACAACTAGAGCAAAAACAGAAATAAAATATGATAGAGAATACCTAAAAGGTTCTATTTGGATCGTCTAGTTTGAAGCATAGAAAAAAGCAAGAGAGTGGCCACAAACTTTCTTTTGATTTTGAAGAGGAATTCAAATAGGGTTTAATATTGAAGAATGCAAATATTAAAGAAGGATCATCTATGTAAAGAAGGGAGCAAATCAATGGCTTTTACATGAAATATTATAAGGAAAGACAAGCAATAACCAAACACAAATGATATAAACGATTTAAAGTATTGAGTTATTTATAGAGAACAAGACAATAAAAACAAGAGAAAACTTTAAAAAGATCCTTCTAGTTGGAAAAATAGAAGGAATATTAGGATTAAATACCTATTGTTGTCGTTTTGGAGAGAATTTTTACAACAACAAAATATTTAAAATCAAAACAAGCTTCAAGAATTCAAATCTTAAAGACCAGCGGATTTGTAGGGTTTACAATAAATTTTTTTTTTTGTTGAAGTAATAATTTTTTTTCCGATGATGGAAATGGTGGAAAATAGAGTTATTGTGCAAATTTGAAAAAAATATTTATTTTTTGGTAAGATAATGTTTGTATCATAGTAGCGATTCATGCCATCGCAACAATGAATTAAAAAAAGGTTTGAGTTATTTGATTGGTGTTTAAAGTGGAATCTTGATTTCTAAAATGAATATATGATATGAATCAGAATATTTTAAAATTTATAGCCATCTAAGGAAACTCTAGAGGACTTTCTTCTTCCATGTAGATAATCCAAGAATACAATATGGGTGAAGGCAAGAAATATTTTCACCCTCTAGAGTGATTATAAGGATTCTCAACTTAGAATCACATTTTAAGTTTTTAAATCAGGAAAATCTTAAATATATTCATACAGTTAAAGTTCAAAAAATTCCTGGGAAAAAATATCAATTATCTTTTTCAAAGTTGAGGTTATATTTCCCCAAAGGATGACATTAGCACAAAATACAAATTATGGTGCAAATTTAGGAAAGGCAAATTTACATACGTACCACAATTCTTATGTATCAACATACCTAACACCTAAAATTTGATATTTATATTTATAACATTTTGATATTAAAAACATATGCATAAAAAAGATTTATGTCGCATTTAAGATTTTAGTGCGAGTAATATTTTTATGTGATTTGAAAGATTTTAGTGATACGTATAATATGAAAGTCTAGGTTTTAGATATGTAAATATATAAGAATTTTGTGGCATGTATATAAATACTCCATTTAGAAAAAAATGTTTATTTATGATAAGATAGTGTTCATATCATTTTAATAGTTCATGGGACTACAATAGTGAATTAAAAGAAAACTGAGTAATTTGATTGCTAATTAGACTAGGATCTAAAGTTCTAAAATAAAAAAAAAATACAATGAATTAGAAACTTTTAAAATTTGTAGCTATTTTTATAGAACTCAAGAAAATTTTCTTCTTAACTATAGTTATTCAAAGAGTACTCTTACGGTCTAGGTGAAAAATACTTTTCCTCGCTTGAGTGATTCCAAGATTTCCCAACTTGAAATCTCACCTGATTTTTAAAATTCAAACGACCTTCAAGATTTTATATTGTTAAAATAAAGACTATTAGTTTTGTGGAAGCCAAGAGCAATTGCTTTGTTGAAATTTAAAGTTGAGTTTTTTCAAACGAAGCATATATTTGAAAGAGGTTACATGTAATATTCTAGCATGTTATTCGACTACAACAACCGTTTCTAGTTCTTTTTACTCGTATATTCATTATAGAACTTCAAATTTAGATTTCAAGTTGAGAATTCTTAGATTGACTCTACGGGGAATAAGAATTAACAAGAACATAACAACATACATTTGTGGGTAACAATGGATTCTAAGAATTCATAGTGCTATATATTCCCCTAGAGTGATTCCAAGAATTCTCAACTTGAAAACTAAAATTTAATTTCTTAAATTAGGCCAATATTCAAGATTTCATAGTGCTATAGACCAATAGATTTGCGGGGGACAACATTAACTTTTTTTATGATAAGTCCGAGTTTAAGTTTTCTCCAATGAGGGGATCAATGGAGAATAAGAATTACGGTGTGAAAATTAGAAAAAAAAAAATTTACTTTTGACATGATAATTTTGTATTAGTATAGTATCAATAATTAATTTTAAAAAATTGAGTCATTTGATTATTATCTAGAGTGGAATCTCAAATTCTGACATGAAAACCTGAATAAAATAAATCAGGTTCTTCTAAGATTTATATCCATTTTTAGAACTCAAGAAGACGTTCTTTAATGAAGGAAGTCCAAGAACACTATAAGGGTGAGGGCAACAAATATTTTCCCCCTAGAGTAATTTCAAGAATTGTTGACTTAAAATCTTCATCCGTGCTTTCTAAAATCAAGACGTTTTTTAGGAATTTCAGTGTTAAAGGCCATAGACTGATTATGTTGAATTATTTTTTAAAAGCTTTATGTTAAGTTCTTCCGAATGATGGGATTGATTATGTTGCCAAATTTAGAAAATATCTTTTATTTCCGATAAGATAATGTTTTTATAAAATTGATGCAATTGCAACCATGAATAAAAAAGATTTTGAGTCATTTGATAGCTAATTAGAGTAAAATCTCAGATTCTAAAATAAAAATATGAGTAGAACGAATCATGATATTTTAAGATTTGTAGCCAACTTTGTAAAATTCAAAAATACTTTCTTCTTCCATTTAAATATTCCAAGAACATTATACGTGTGGGGAAAAGGTAATTTTCCTCCCGAGGTTGACTCCCAAAATTAGCAACTTAAAGTCTCATCCAGTATTTTTAAAATCAAGGCAATCTTCAAGTTTTTCATTTTCAAGGTTCAATTGAATCGTGGAGGATAAAAAATAATTTTGTTGAACAAATTTTAGCACAAATTAAGAAATAAAATTTATTTTATGAATGGTAATATTTATATCACTATAGTAGTTCATGCAACTGCAACAATGAATTATAGAGTATGAGTCATTTGATTACTATATGAAAAAGAATTTTTTATTCTAAAATAAAAATATGAGTACAAAAAATCATGATATTTTATTATTTTTTTTATGAAAATATCTAAGAGAACTAAAAGGGCAGTGAAATAACACTTTTCTTAAATTTTTAAAATTAAGACCATATTAAAATTTTTAGAGTCAAAGACCAACATATTCATGGACAATTATTATGGAGCAAAATCTAGAAAAAAAACTAATATTTTAGGTATGATAATGACCGTGGAGCAATTCAATAGCAATGAATTTAAAAAGGTAGAGTTATTTGATTGATATTTAAGGCATAATCTCATGTTCTAAAATAAAGACATGAGTATAATAAATTAGGGTCTTTTAATATCCACAATCATCTTTGTGAAATTCAAGAAATATTATAAAGATAAAGGTAGCAAAATATTTTTATTCTCTAGAGTGATTCCAAGAATTCTCAACCTAAAATCTAAAACATTTTTTCAATATTTTAATTATTAGAGGCTAATAGATTAAGAGGATGATAACAATTATTTTTGTTGAATCCTAAGATAAAAGTTTTCGTAAGGAGGGAAATGATGGAGAATTAAAATTATGGTACAAAATTCAGAAAATACTTATATTTATTTTTGGTAAAGTAAAATGTTTATCACTATAACAATTTATGCGACCACGACAGTGAATTTAAAAAAAAGTGAATCATATTGCGATTTAGAGTGAAATCTTATGTTCACAAAATGAGGTATAAGTACAATGAATAAGGATATTTTCAAATTTAATACCCTCTTTGCAAAACTCAAAAAGATTTTCTTCTTTCATAATATTCCAATAGTGCTATAAAGGTCAGGGAAATAATATTATTCTTCTATAAGGATTCCAAGAATTCTCAACTTGAAATCTCATCCTCAATTTTAAATATTAAGATAATATTCAAGAATTTTATTGCCAAATGCTAATAAATTTATGAGGAATAACACAAATTATTTTTGTTGAAGCATGAGATTAATTTTTTCCTAATGATTCAAGAATGAAGATAAAAATTAGGGTGCGATATTTTTAAAAATATATATTTATATTTTTAATATGATAATGAATGTATCCCTGTATCACAGTAGCAATTCATGCATTTGTGGCAGTGAATTAAAAAGGTTTGAGTCAAGTATATTAAAAAAATGTACAATAAATCTAGATCTTTTTAGATATATGATCAATTTTACGAAACTTAAGAAACACTACAAGGGTAAGGGATACTGTTCTAGGGCTCCTAGAAAATATTTGGAAAATTTAGCAAGGGGGTGATTGTGGAAAATTTAGCAAGGGATGATAAATTGGGGGGGGGGGGGGTCAATTGTCTTTGTAGAGAGATTACCGACTCTTGGTTGTTGTCCAGACTAAACAACAAAGATAGTGTCGGAACGACGATGTACGAGTGTTGAGGAGGTTCACCACCTATTTCCGTCACACCACTTGCAAAAGGAAGAGGACACAAAACCGGGGGGTCAATTGTCTCTGTAGAGAGATTACCGACGCTCGGTTGTTGTCCAGACTAAACGACAAAGATAGTGTCGGAACGACGATGTACGAGTGTTGAGGAGGTTCACCACCTATTTCCGTCACACCACTTGCAAAAGGAAGAGGACACAACACCCCCTTAGAGTATAAATCAGGGATATAATCTCTAAAACACACAAAAAAAGTCTAAAAAAAAACAAAGCATATAAATATCCCTTTCTCAAAAACCCCCATTCTAATTAAACACAATAATAAATTTGAGCCCCAAGGGCTTGTTGTTGCAGTAGGCGGAAGAGCCTTGCCGCCTCACGTTAGCAGGATTGTACGATCCACAAAGCAATGAAGTTGAGATCACAACGTCCCGCATCATTCTCCTCTGTAGGAGAGGTTTCACTTCTTCTCTGAAAGCTTTTAGAATTGATCTACCACCACCATAACAAAGTCATGACATTGTTGTGGCCTGCGGAGCCCTAAGTTGTTGGCTTGGGGAACCCCACTAAAAAGTCTATGCTCATGTCCACCCAAGGTAACTTGAAGCACATAAGTCTTTCCAAAGTTTGTTTTGATAGAATAAATAATCATCATTATTTGGTACAATCAGAGATGCAACTGCAACTTGCATAGTACACTGACGAACCAAACCACTACCCATCAATGTGTAGCTTGCTTCTTTCAGTCCTCATACTCGGCTAGGCATATCGATAAATAAGTAGGTCTGGAGGAACTAACTTTGAAATAAAATCTATGACAGACAAAATACCTCTCGTTAGCAGGATTGTACGATCCACAAAGCAATGAAGTTGAGATCACAACGTCCCGCATCATTCTCCTCTGTAGGAGAGGTTTCACTTCTTCTCTGAAAGCTTTTAGAATTGATCTACCACCACCATAACAAAGTCATGACATTGTTGTGGCCTGCGGAGCCCTAAGTTGTGGCTTGGGGAACCCCACTAAAAAGTCTATGCTCATGTCCACCCAAGGTAACTTGAAGCACATAAGTCTTTCCAAAGTTTGTTCTGATAGAATAAATAATCATCATTATTTGGTACAATCAGAGATGCAGCTGCAACTTGCATAGTACACTGACGAACCAAACCACTACCCATCAACTGTGTAGCTTGCTTCTTTCAGTCCTCATACTCGGCTAGGCATATCGATAAATAAGTAGGTCTGGAGGAACTAACTTTGAAATAAAATCTATGACAGACAAAATACCTCTCAGTGGCAATCACTCAGAAAGTAAACAGTCAATCCAGACATTTGGTAGGAAATGCTTCGCCTTCTTCTCTGAAAGCTTCTAAAATTGATCTACCACAACTATAAGAAAATGATGAGATTGTTGTGGCAGGGGGAGCTCCACCGTAAAGTCTATGCTCGCGTCCGCCCAAGATAACTTTGAAGCACGCACCTCTTTCTAAAGTCTATCCTGATAGAATAAATAACCATCATTTTGTGGTACAATCAGAGTGTGAGGTACCTCTAACTATCAAATGTGTAGTTTACTTCTCTCAATTTTTATGCACCTCTTTCCAAAGTCTATCTTCTAACTATCAAATGTGTAGTTTACTTCTCTCAATCTTCACACACCTCTTTCCGAAGTCTATCCTCATAGAATAAATAACCATCATTCTGTCGTACAACCAGAGTTTGAGCTACCTCTAACTATCAAATGTGTAGTTTACTTCTCTCAATCTACATTGTTGTCGCCTCGGGAGCCCCAAGTTGTGGCTTGGGGAGCCCTACTACAAAGTCTATGCTCATGTCCACCCAAGATAACTTTGAAGCGCGTAAGTCTTTCCAAAGTCTGTTTTGAAAGAATAAATAATCATCATTCTTCGGTACAATCAGAGTTGCAATTGCAACTTGCATAGTACACTGACGAACCTAACCACTACCCATCAAATGTGTAGCCATGCTTGGCTAGGCATTTTGATAAATAAGTAGGTCTGGAGGAACTAACTTTGAAATGAAATCTATGACAGACAAAATAATTCTTAGTGGCAATCACTCAGAAAGTAAACAGTCAGTGCAGACATTTGGTAGGAAATGCTTCGCCTTATTCTCTGAAAGCTTCTAAAATTGATCTACCACAACCATAAGAAAATCATGAGATTGTTGTGGCATGGGTAGCTCCACTGTAAAGTCTATGCTCAAGTCCGCCACCTCTTTCCAAAGTCTATCCTGATAGAATAAATAACCATCATTCTGTGGTACAAGCAAAGTTTGAGCTACCTCTAACTATCAAATGTGTAGTTTACTTCTCTCAATCTTCATACTTGGCTGGGCGTATCGACAAACAAGTAGGTTTGGAGGAACTGGCATTGGAATGAAATCTATAACATACTGGACCACTCTCAATGATAACCACTCATAAAGTACATTGTCAGTACAGACATCCGCAACTCCTCCAATAGAGACTACCACTTTTTTGGTATTAGCTCCTTGGACTGACTACCATCTAAGATGACCAATGTTAATCCAACTAGAGTTTTCCTGATGGGCTTAGCTTTGAATCACAAGTCTCTTTCTCGTTGGCTGGAAGTTGAGATTGTCATGTGTTACTGTTCATTGCTTCAGTTGCTCCCTACTCAATGAAAGAAATCACTCTTCTATTCGGGCAATAAGGCATCATATGGCCAAAACCATAACATTTGAAGCATTTTACTAGCGGAGATGGATTTGGGAGTATTGACGGGCTCCAACTTTTCTTCACTCAGTATGGGTTCATCCTTTTAGTTGGGTCAGCTTGGTGCTCCGCTAGGTGCACTCTTGCTGGCTGAACTCAGTTTAGCGGGTGGTGTGAATCTGATACTGCTGTGTTGTCTCTCTACTTTCAAAGCTGAGAATTGCATATTTTATAATATCCTATATAGCTATAACTGTACCACATTGCCAATAGACGATCTCATTCCCCTCAAATATTGAGCTATGGTGTTTTCCTATGACTCCATTAGCCAACATTTCAACATAAATTACTCGAACTTAACTTTGTACTCAACAAAGAATCTCTCTGGCATAAGAGATGGTCTCATGAACATATCCTATTGTATGTAGGAGAAGGCATTTGCGTTGTATCTCTCATTTCATCTTATTAGATAGTAACTTTATCCTTCCCTTTTCACTATCATTGGTGTTTCAAAATTTGCTAACAAAGAGAAATACTTAATGGCAGCTACACTGACCATTCTGCTAGGTGGAATATCCTTATATTCAAATACCCGCACCATTATCTAGAGTTACTTGATGAATTTTCGTCTGAATTCAAACAACCATTAACATTTGACAAATCAATTTTCACTATAATATCATGGCTTTTTTGCTAATATGACATGACGAATTGTCGGGGTATTGGTTCATTGTCATTGAAAATCTTCTGGTGGAAGATATTCACTTTCCCCTCTCGATAATAGCGAGTCATCGTCGTGTTTATCTCCTCTCAAAGGGCAAGCGTCTATTGCAGTGGAAGAATTTTCTGTCGCATATCTTCCATAACAAGTTCCTGGGCACCACACTAAGGATTTTCCCTTTGCAGGAAGGTGTCCTTTTCTCTCGACAAATTTCTAGCGAATGTAAAATAACAAATCAAGGTTGATCAGATGCTTACATTTGGATGGTAGTAAGTGTCAAGGTGAAATTTTAGTAGAGGTGAAAAAATTGAATTTTAAAATTTTACGTTTGAGGCTAGGAATTTTGTAGAAATGATTTGGGTATGATGGGAATTATTTTATTTTACTTTTGGATTGGGATAAGAAATACAATATCCTAAAAACTACAGAGTTTGTCGGACTCTGATATCAGATGAAATCGTTCTAGGGCTCCTAGAAGGCATTTGGGAAGCAAATTTAGTAGGGAGATGACCATGGAATAGTAAAGGATAATAATTGGGGTTTGGAGGGAGATAAATGATGCTAGCTGTCCCGATTGGAAACAACAAAGATAGGGTTGAAATGATGAGGTACGAGTGCCGAGAAGGTTCACCACATGCTTATGCACAAACTACAACCACACCACTTACAAATGGAAGACAAAACACAACACTCCATTATGGTATAAATCAAAGATACAATCCTCTAAAACACAAACAAAATCCAAATTTTCTCAAAACAGGAAAACAAAACATATAAGTAATTCACTTTCAAAAACCCTAATTATAATTAAAGAAAATATTAAATATAGGCCCCATGGGGCTAGCAGCTACAACACACAGGAGAGTCCCGTGGTAGGATTCTCACGGGGTGAAGATCTCGCGTTCCGCTTTAGCGGGATAGTTCGATCCATGGAGCCACAAAATCGGGATCACGACATTCCATGCATGACAATAAAGGCAAAAAAAAAATTGTAATCCCTAAAGTGATTCCAAGAATTCTCAAGTTGAAATCCAAAACATTTCTTCAAAATTTTCAGTGTCAAAGACCAGCAAATTAAAAGAGACAACAACAATTACTTTTGTTGAATCATGAAAATTAAGGGTATGTTTGGGGCAGCTGCAAGGTTTGAAGAAGCAGCTGTGAAGTTGTTATAGAAGTTACTGCTCAACAAACTGCGGTGACTATTACAAATTTATTTTAATTTTAAAAAGCCAGATCGCAACTTCCTTGCAGCCACCACACTTTAAATAGGTAAGGTTGAAAAAATAGTTTTATACAACATAAATTTTTAGAAACCAGCAAGAAAACAGTTCCCCAAACAGAGTTGACGTGGCAGTCTGAAAAGCAAAGCAGCCAGAAAACTGTCCCAAATAGACTCTAAGTTTTCTTAACAAGGAGAATGATTAAGGATAAGAATCATGGTACAAAATTTAGAAAAAAAATATTTATTTTTGGCATAGTAATGTATGTATCACAATAGCAGTTCATGCAGTTGCACCAATAAATTAAAAGTTTGACTCATTTGATTGCTATTTAGATTGTAATCTCATTTTCTAAAACGAAGAATGTAGTACAACAAATTAGAATTTTTTAAGATTTATATCCATCTTTGCAAAAGCTAGGAAGATTTTCTTTCATGAAGATATTCCAATAACACTATAAGAGTGAGGGAAATAAATATTTTTTTTCCAAGAGCGATTCTAAGAATTCTCAACTTGAAATATCATCCAATTTTTAAAATCAAGACCGTGTTCACGATTTTCAAGTGTCAGTAAAGAGAGATTATATTTTTTTTTGACGTTTGAGGTTAAGTTTCTCTGTAGGAGAATGGTGGAGAATAAGAATTATGGTGTAAAATTTAGAAAAATTATTTCTTTTTAGTATGATAATGCTTGTATAACTGTAACGGTTGATGTGACTGAAGCAGTGAATTAAAAACATTCAAGTCATTTAATTACTATTTATTTATAGTAAAATCTCATTTTCTTAAATGATGACATGTGAGTACAATGAATGATGATTTTTTAAAATTTATATCCTTAGTTGCAAAACTTATGAATACTTTCTTCTACCACGAAGAAATTCTAAGAAAACTTAGGATAAGGGCAACAACTATTTTTGTTCTCTAAGAGATTACAAAAATTTATCTCTCCCACCCAAACCAGCAGAAAAAAAAGACTATAATTAGGCCTCTATTTGATGTATATATACTTTGTTGATTACAAACCACAATTCTAGCACACAGACAAGGCAGTATATGCTGAAATGGGTTTGTGAACTGTAAAGTTACAGTTATAGTTCTTCCCTAACAATAAGGAAAATGCATTTGGATAAGGTGTGGCAATATTTATATTACAGCAGTAGCCATAAGTTGGAAGTGAGCAAATATGTATTTTGAGTTCACTCAATACACCTTAGTTTTTTGATTGCAAACAACAATTCTAGCAGGCACAGACAAGGCAATAATGCTGAAATCGGTTTGTGTACTAATTTACAGTTATAGTTCTTCCCAAACAATAAGAAAAATGCATTTTACTTAAAATGGTGGCAATATTTATATTACAGCAGTAGCCCTAAGTTGGAAGTAAGCAAATAGAAACATATATTTTAAGTTTCCTCAATACACCGCTCAAGTACAAGCCGGCCATTTTGGAAAAGTTCTGTTGGAACTTAGATTAAAAGCAGCTTCAAGCAACTCAATCAAAATCAAATACTTTAAACAAAGCAAGAAATCATCAACAAATATCAGTTATGCTCTAAGGAACTTACAGTTTCTTTTGTATTTGAATCGGCATCAGAAGGCACTTTAGCTCCAGATCTCCAGTCCTCTATATTCTGTTTAAGTTTGCTAGCCCTGGAGGATTTACTGCAGGTACTCTTTTGAGTAAGTTTGGAACCCAGATTCTCATTTTGCTTAGTAATCATCAAATGTTTGTCCTTTAAATCAGAAGAAAAATCACGAACATCGTCTGCTAAAGACAAACAAACGTTCTCAGCATCAACTTCACCTATCATATCTTCAATACATGCCTCATCCGCCTTCATTAAAGGCACAAAAAATGAGCCTCGGTTCATGTCTGTACCATATTTCTTATCAGATCTCCTTTCCTGCAAAGGAGACAATAGTTCACGCTGTCTTTTCTTCATGATGGATGGAGTACATATAAAGCTTTTGGCAGCGTGTTTTAAAATTCCATCTGGACTATCATCACGAGAAGGAGAGTCCCATAAGTTGCAGGAAGCCGAGGACATCATCAGCTGCCTGATACCCAGTGGACTATAGGCTTGCTGAAGGTCGCTAGACACAATGTCACAGCAAACAAATGGAAATTCCAAGCTCTGAATGCGTGGAGGTTCATAAAATAAAGATCCAGAATCCAAGAAATTTTCAGATGGAATTTCTGTCATCTTCTCTGCAGGAGAGACAGTTCCAGGTTCCAAAACGCTTTCTTGCTCAACTTTCTCCTCATTAGTAAGAGAGAGATTCCTGCTCAGATTGTCACAACAACCTGACGTCGTTAGGGATTCCTCTATACTTAGTTTCTCCTGCTCCTGGACTACACTCTCTATTTGCTGGTCTATAGTCTCATGAATTAAAGAACTCGCTTCAGGAACAGGAGCAGCAGGGCAACCAGATTTAGGAACACCAATGAATAAGCCTGCAACAGATCCAGAATTTTGCAGCCTCCAAGATGTATCCTGGATCTCGACACCAGCACTCGGGCAAATAAACGATGGGGAAACATTTGTCAAATTTTGAAAACACGGAATTCCATAAACATGTGATGTATTAACTGGAAATATGGGGTATGAAAAAGGAACAAAATTCATAGAAGCTCCAGATCTGTGAATAGCAGATTTGCAACTCAAAGCAGCAGCAGAGTCCAAATTCTCCATACCCAAGGTCGCTACAGATTCAAAAAGGTTTGAACTGCACCCATTATGTAGAGAGATCCAGGTTTTATCCTTATTCTCAAATCCTGAACCTGCGCCAGAGGTAGACGTCTCCATTGGTATTGGTTTATGGAACAAAATATCGTTATTCTCATGATCGTTGTCATTAGAATCGGCCTCTGAAGCTTTCTTAATCTCAGTTGCCGATCCTTCATCTTTTGGTAACAAATTTCCAGTTGAATGGACTTCAGAAGGCACATCATCACAGATCATTTTTTCAACTGAGCCATAATATTCACTGGAGCAAACTGGTAAATGTGAATCCATGGCCTCCTTTTTGATGGCATCCTCCCCTACAACTGGTTTTGCCATTTCACATTCAGATTGGGAAGAAGCTACCAAAGCCGAACTACTACATTCAGAGGAATCTTCCATGTCAGGTCTTTCTTTCAAGCCACTATCATGATTCTTCTTCCGGACTCTTGAAGTAGAAGAGTTCTCATTGGTTAAACCTGGGTACCTTCCAATCAGACCTTGAACCATGTATGATTCCAATTTTTTCTTGACTGAACTGTTCCAGTGGTTTTTTATTGAATTGTCACTCCTGATGGTACAGAAAGCAAAAGTAATCAGAAGCTGTCTTAGCAACAGCTATAAATAGTCTAGAATAGAAATTGAAAGTAAAAATTTATTCAAAGAACATGAAGAGAACATAAATAAACCATAAGGTGAGCAAATCTGAGTAGACTTAATGAAATATGCATTTTCATCCTTGAGACTGACAAAATCAAGTAACTGGACGACACCCATACAGAACCTGATCACAATAGAAATAAACCAAAAATCTGAATCACAGTTGAGGAGACTGAAATGGATAGCTGAGTAGAATTGATGGAAGGAAATTCACTTCCCATACTTGAGATTGATAAAAATGAGTAACTGAACAACCAAACATATGTATACATAAAAATCTTTATGTAATATATAGATATAAGTACAACAACAACAAGCCTTTATCTCACCAAGTTGGGTAGGCTACATGAATCCTTTTTCTCCATTGTGTCCTATTGAGTGTCATATTTCATTTAATTCTAATGAATTAAATCATTTTTTTACACAACATGCCTAAGTTTTTTTAGGTCTACGTCTACCTTTTGTAACATAAGTAGAATCTAAAACATATACTCTCCTAACATATCACCAAATAGTCGATGTTTAATGTGACCAAACCATTTAAGACGACTCTCTCTAATCTTGTCTATCACCGGAGCTAGACCAACTCATTCGTGGATATATTATTTTGTACTTATCTCTAAGTGTAAAGCCACTCATTCCACCTAAGCATTCTCATCTCAGCAACACTAAATATAAAGATTTAAGTGCAATGAACCAAAATCTTTTACTTCTTGTAGACATTTGTATAGAGGTCAAAACTTTTTTCTTTCAAGTAGAATTCCAATAAAATTAAAGGGAAAGAACAAAAATTATTTTTCCACACCAGGAAGAGTAATTCCAAAAGTTTTCAACTTGAAATCTCGTCCTAAATTTTTAAAATCAAGACGATCTTCAAGATTTTCAGTGTTAAGGACCAATGAATTTGAGGAAGATGACATCAATTGTTTTTGTTGAAGCTTGAAGTTGAGTTTCTCCAAAGAGAAGACGAAGGGGGAATGGAAATATGGTGCAGTATTTGGAAAGATTAGTAAGTAATGATAAGATAGTATTTGTTCACTTTAGTATTTTATGCGATTGTAGGAAAGGTTTCAGTAATTTGGTTGCGATGTAGAGTAGAATCTCATGTTCCAAAATGAAGATATGAGTACACTGAATGAGGAACTTAGAGATATTTTATGTGAGCAGAAAGAGGGAGAGAAGAGTGTGAGAGAAAGCTGTGAGCCCATGAGACGGCGTCTTGGGCAGGGTAGACAAGCCAGGGTAGAGGGGCAGGAGAGGAGGGGTGAGGTGCGAGCAGGGTAGCCTGGGGGTCAATTGAGAGACATATGCACCAAAGGAGAGTTTGGCTGAGGCACAAAATAGAGGATTTCATGCACCTTTATTGTAAGACAAAAAGAGGGAGAAATGGGGAGTTAGTGTGAAGCTTTGCGAAGCAAGGAGAAGCCAGCCTGGGGGGTTTATTGTGTGACGGAGAGATGAGTAAGAAAACAACAAATATTGAATATTTGCAGGGTATAAGGTAGTTGGATTTAAGAGATTGATGGGTCCTATTTTGTGAGGTTTGAAAGGGATTATTTTATTTATATTGTAGAATAAATAATAAATAATGCATAAAAAATGAATTTCATAATTCGTTGTTTCTGGTGCACCTCAAAATGCATGCCATTGCCTTGTGCACATACAAAATTTTATGTTTTGACTTCGTACGAAGACTTGTGAAATATGAGGGTCCAATTAAGGTATTTTCAACATTCCAAATGTACTGACATATTTCATTTTACAAATGAGCGACAAATTAAGCGATTTCAGCCATAGAGACACGAAAGAGGAACTTTAAACTAGATTTGTGTGATGTTGCATTTGTAAACCACCCCAGGATCCCACCCTAATTTGGTTATTTGTGCCATGTCTATTGTTATTTTAAATTTTTGGCTGTCATGTCTAAGATATTTTCAACATTCCAAATGTATTGGTATATTTCAGTTTACAAATGAGTGACAAACTAAGCGATTTCAGCCACATAGTCACAAAAGAGGAACTTTAAACTAGATTTGTGTGATTTTGCATTTGTAAACCATGCTCATTGCACTTAATCGAATTAATTGTGGGGGACATTTTTTTGATTTTTTATACATTCTTGACACATGTGCAAATTGTATCATGAACTTAACTGATAATAGAGTTAACCCGAACCATAATAAAAAAAGTAAATATTATTAATTAAGTAAATAGGTCGTCACAATTAAACACTTAAAAAGAAAAATTACAACATGGCAGCCATAAATTTAAAATAGAAATAGACACAACACAAATAACAAAATTAGGGTGGGATCTTGGAGTGTTGGTGGTGGTCGGTGAGGGTCTGGAAGGTGTTGTCTGTAAGGTGGAAGTGCGGAGCAAGTGGGACGGATATTACAACGGAGCAACAGGTGAACTTGGGTTCCTTGAAGGGTGCGCATTTTACATTAAATAAAAAAAAGGAAAACACACATATATAGGTCTACAACCTCAAAAAGAACATAAAAAGCTATCCTAAAGGGCAACAATCCTCTCTTAGTAAAGACAAAAGCAAGGAAGAGCAGTCCAAATTATTCCACTCGAAGGAGCTCAACAAGGCTTGCCTTGCATAAAAACAAGAAACCTTATTGAGCTCCCGAGGAACAAAACAAAATAAAACTTGTATGAACAAAGTCAAAAAATCTAAATCCTCCTCATGCATGGCTACCTCACGCCATTTTCCTCCATGTTTCGTTGGCACGCTTCAATTATGTTGTCCCCTTCGATATGATATCTTTGACTGTCGCGATCACTTCCAATAAATGCGAGAAGAGTCCCAATGTAGAAGCTTTCGACCACCAGCTCTAACGAGTTGACCCTAATCATTACGACAGATTACTCCAATACCAGCCTCATAGCCTATCAGGCTGAATGTTGCACCATTGCTCCGTAATCAGACAATTAAAAGTTTTGGTGAGTGACCAAACAAACGCCCGTGCTTCTTAGCATTTCTATTCCTCCAACTTTGGTACACGACATTACAATACAGGCAGCCTTGAAGAGAACACGCCTTCGACAGAGAAGAAAAGAACTTGAAGACCTGGCAGCTCGAATAAAAAATTGGCAAATTGAATCCCCATGTTTTCAAATTACTAAGTATCTTACGAAGCACTAAGCAACTCGCTACTAAATGTGAAGTGTTGTTCTCTTCAACAGCATAGCCCCATGGACACAACAATGCCCACATAACCAAGCATTCGTCGGGATGGCATTGCAAGTGATACGCCACCAGAAAAACTTTTCGCGTGAATGAAGATTAAACTTTCCCAGCCACAAATATTCATCAGGACAGGGTTTCAAACAAATTTGAATAGACATTTTTTGTAACTGTTTTACCTGAGAAAGACAAAATTAGTGTTGCATTATCACGAGTTAATCTTCCAAGTGGCTGCACCTGCTTAATCAAAACAACCAACTTGACCCCAGAAAAATTCTGCACCTGCTTAATCGTCCCATGAGCCATTATCATCTCCAACATTGACATTCATAAAATTTGGCCACTTCAGCATGGGCAAATTCAACATCCATATGTGTTCCAAATATTAATCATGTGTCTATTCCCAGCCTTCCCATCCAATACTGTCACCCAAACTTTGACAACCACTCTCATCAATATATGCCAGACCGATGAGACCACTCGAAAATTGTTTGGGATCCATGGGTTCTCCCCATTTTTTTCTGCAATGCACTGGTAAGCTAATTGGTCCACCCTGTTGAGAAAGTCCCAAGCAAGTCTGGCCTTGAGAGGTCTAACCCATTTCTCCAACGAGTGTAGGCCCAATCTACAGGCAGCTTTGAAACAACAATTGTCCTCCCACTTGGGTTCCTGACAACTATAACGACGACTATGTGGTAGAGGCGGTGCAGGAGGTTTGGGGCAATAGTTACGTGGCAGGGACGTGATTCAGGATGGCCGGACAACACCTACTAGGAAGGGGAAAGGATTTATTGTGGTTGGAAAGTGATGCAGCAAGCGGGAGCAGCTGAATCGCAGGATGCGTGGGCTGAAATGCAGAAACTACATGAAGAATAGCATCGACAGTTGTTCCGAGCGGTTACAGTAAGGAATGGCAACAGGAAGCGTTGTGTGGAGGATGTGGAAGGGAAATAAAGGAAGATAATCACCATATTGGGAGAGATACATCTGAATCACCACTCAATTCCTTGGATACAACCCTTGAAGGGAGAAACTGACGCCGATAGTTGTTCTAAACAAAACACTGGAAAAAAAATGAAAACCTCAAAATAAAGGAATCACATAAATAAGCCCTAGATACTTAGGATTGGATCCTCCTATGAAATGGAGGAGCCAAACCACTGTGGGAGAGCCAGTTGACCCTTTCGAGCCTGGACCTGTTCGGTCCAGACGAGAGAAATCACGGAATTGGCACCCAATGTCTTTTCTAAGCCAGCATTACTATAGCTTGGATCGTAAAATTGCACCTGCATTACCGTAGCACTACTACTCGAGTCGCAAAGGGAAGCTCACACATTAGTCTCTTGGGGTTGGAGGAGCTTTGACCTCATCTGTCAAAACTTCTATCTCCTCATAGTGGTTAGATCGGCCCCGTTGAAAATATCAGAAATAACATAATCTCCTGGCAAGTGAGTGTTGTAGGTGTGGACATTTCAAAACACATTTTGATATTCATTCTCTTTTGGCACAACCCGAGCTAAAGCTACATAAAAATGTGGGTTCTCACAAGCTAAATTACCAACAACTAAATAAATAATATGCTTCTCCTACTCTTTGTACTCGGCTGGGTGTATCTCGTAAATAATGTTGTCAGGAGGTGTCAACTCTGGAACATCTCCAGAATGCTCGACAACTCTCACTAGCGATCTGATAGGACTTGGATCTCATTGAAGAATTTTCTTTCCCATTAAGTTCTTAAGATAATTGTCAAAACTGTGGTTCATCCCTCATGTCTGGACATCTGATGATGGGTACACTGCTGAACTGAATTTAATATCTGAAAAACTTCATATAATCTTCCAGAGATAACTCAAAATTTTCTCATCTTAGACAAATTGGACCTCGCTCATCAGGGGCAACTCAGGAGGTAGGTTATATATCCGAAAACTTTGAAATCCTCGTATATGAAGCTGTTAAGTGTTTGGTGTCGGTTCCTCAGAATTAAGACCATCTTGAACTACTAATGCGAATTCTGATGGGGACCCTATGGCCTTAGCTTTAACTACGTGCTTTTTCTAAGCCAATATTACTGTAGCTTGGATCGTAAAATTGCACCTGCATTACTGTAACACTACTACTCGAGTCGCGAAGGGAAGCTCACACATCAGTCTCTTGTGGTTGAAGGAGCTTTGACCTCATCTGTCAAAGCTTCTATCTCCTCATAGCGGTAAGGTCGGCCCCGTTGAAAATATCAGAAAAAACATAATCTCCTGGCAAGTCAGTCTTGTAGGCGTGGACATTCCAAAACACATTTTGATATACATTCTCTTTGGCACAACCCAAGCTAAAGCTACATAAAAATGTGGGTTCTCACAAGATAAATTCCCAACAACTAAATAAATAATATGCTTCTCCTACTCTTTGTACTCGGTTGGGTGTATCTCATAAACAATGCTATCAGGAGGTGTCAACTCAGGAACATCTTCAGAATACTCGACAACTATCACTAGCGATCTGATAGAACTTGGATTTCATTGAAGAATTCTCTTTCCCATTAAGCTCCTAAGATAATTGTCAAAGCTGTGGTTCATCCCTCATGTCTGGACATCTGATGATAGCTACACTGCTGAACTGAATTTAATATCTGAATAACTTCATATAATCTTCTAGAGATAACTCAAAATTTTCTCATCTTAGACAAGTTGGACCTCGCTTATTAGGGGCAACTCAGGAGGTAGGTTATATATCTGAAAAATTTGAAATCTTCTAATATGAAGCTGTTAGGTGTTTGGTGTCGGTTCCTCATAATTAGGACCATCTTCAACCACTAATGTGAATTCTGTTGGGGACCCTTATGGCCTTAGCTTGAACTACGTGCTTTATTCCCTCATCAGTTGGAATCAAGTCCTCCTTTGTGTTCGGTCCAGACGAGATAAATCACGAAATTGGCACCCACAATCTTTTCTAAGCCGACATTACTGTATATTGGATCGTAAAATTGCACCGCATTACTGTAGCACTACTACTCGAGTCGCGGAGGGAAGCTCACCCATCAGTCTCTTGGGGTTGGAGGAGCTTTGACCTCATCTGTCAAAGCTTCTATCTCCTCATAGTGGTTAGGTCGGCCCCGTTGAAAATATCAGAAATAACATAATCTCCTGGCAAGTCAGTCTTGTAGGCATGGACATTCCAAAACACATTTTGATATCCATTCTCTTTTGGCACAACCCGAGTTAAAGCTACATAAAAATTTGGGTTCTCACAAACTAAATTCCCAACAATTACATAAATAATATGCTTCTCCTACTCTTTGTACTCGTCCGAGTGTCTCTCATAAACAATGTTGTCAGGAGGTGTCAACTCTGGAACATCTCCAGAATGCTTGACAACTCTCACTAGCAATCTAATAGGACTTTGATCTCATTGAAAAATTCTCTTTCCCATTAAGCTCCTAAGATAATTGTCAAAGTTGTGGTTCATCCCTCATGTCTGGACATCTGATAATGGGTATACTGCTGAACTGAATTTAATATCTGAATAACTTCATATAATCCTCCAGAGATAACTCAAAATTTTCTCATCTTAAACAAGTTGGACCTCACTCATTAGGGGCAACTCAGGAGGTAGGTTATATGTTTGAAAATTTTGAAATCCTCTTATATGAAGTTGTTAGGTGTTTGGTGTCGGTTCCTCAGAATTAGGACCACCTTGAACCACTAATGTGAATTTTGTGGGGGACCCTTATGACCTTAGCTTGAACTACATGCTTTTTTTCCTCATCAGTTGGAATCAAGTCCTCCTTTGTGTCTTCACTTTTCCAATGTCTATTGTATCATTTGCTTGGTGAAATATATCATCTCTCTGGTTGCACAATTTGCTCTAATGTGCTCAAATCTGTAACACTTGCAATACTTCCCGACTAGAGAATTTAAGAATGTAGATTGGTGCCATTTATTTTTCAATCTAACTAGTGTTCCACAGGTGGGGTCAATTTCGATGTTTTCTTGGGTGTACTCTAGCTGTAAGGTCCTTTAGCTTTCCTTTGGCTATTTAGGATTCTCAAGACTTCATGATTTATCATAGGGTGAACTCACTTGCAAGCAGGTAGTGACTAAGATCACAAAATGGCTTCAAACTCTTTGTCAAAGGTAGAATTAGAGGTGTCAAAAATTGACCCCGACATGTCTACTCGGCCTGAACTCGATTAGAAAAGTTCAGGTTCGAGTTGACACTATAATATTTTTGGGTGGGGTTCAGATTAGACATATTAACCTATTTAATTATTTGGTGCTTGAGCTTGGGATGATCTGTCAACTCAAATGGCACGAATCCAACCTGTTAATCTGAAATTGACTCAAAATCAACCCGCTAGCTCAAAAATTGACCCGAATAGCATTATGCCTTATCTTAAATGAGCTATTTGGGTTAGGTTCGAGTCCGATTCGGGTTGGCAGGTTGAAGGTGAGTCTGATTTAAATTGTACTTTATGAACCATTAAATATTTGAATAATTCGAGTTGGGTCAATTTGGGTCAGACTTGAACTCAACTTACGAACTCGATTTGAAACCCCTAGGTAAAATACTCTCTCGAAATTATTCAATATTTCATGGAAGAAAGCAATAGAGTGCCCTCCTTAATTTAGTAGAACTACGATCCCCATATTAAAGATGTCACACTTCACCTCCAAGAACTGACTAAATTTTGGAAGAGTAAGGACCAAGGCTTGTGCATCATCAAATCAAGTGAACCTATTTGACTTGAGAAGTTTCGTAAATAGTGCCGCTATAGAGATGATATTCTTAATAAATTTCCTATAAAAATATGTTAGTCCATAAAACTAATATACCTAAATAAATAATTGTGAGGCCAATCCACAAAAACCTCGATCTTCAGTCAATCCATCTCAATATAAGCCCCTGAAGCAACATACCCTCAGATGCATGTTTGCGGTACAAGAAAATGACACTTCTTCTGGTGACCATACAATTACTCAGCCTGAAAAACTTCAATAACCTACCACAGATGTTAAGAATGATTATCTTCTGAATGGTTGCATGCTAAAATGTCAAAAAAGTACACAAATTTGTTTTAAGACTCAAAAAAATTGGTTCATCAGTCACATGATGGTGTTCGGTGCATTGGATAGATCAAATAACATGACTATCCATACATACAATACATCTCATGTCTTGAAAGTTATTTTCCACTTATTTGTTGGTCTCATCTTGATATGACGATAATCACTTCGCAAATGAATCTTCGAAAAGGCATCGACTCCGTGTAACTGATCTAGCATATTATCCAGCTGTGGAATGAGAACCTGATACATGATGGTGATTTTGTTCACATCTTGACTATCAATATATACATACAAGAGTCGTCATTGTTTGGTACAATCAGAGATGGAACATCCCACAGACTAATCTCATGGGACAAACCTCTAACCATCAAGTATGCAACTTGCTATTATTACCGTAATCGGTTGAGCATATCTGATAGGCATGTCCGCTTGGAAGGATAGATTCTAAGATGAAATCAATGACATGTTGAATCTCCCTCAATGTGGTAACCTAGGTAGGACATCCTAAACTTTCTCAATAAAAGCTAAATTATGTGATGCGGGCACTCAAAAATGGTTTTGGACCAGCTCGTTCCAGGTTGAAGGAAGGTAGGCCCTCTGTAGGCCTAAGGTTACCGCCCGATTGGAGTGAGTTGTAGATATATTTAAGCGCTTCTTTGAAGTTTAGCGTTTAGCTTTTAATTGGTTTTAATATGTAAAGCCACCAAATCCTCTTTTCTTTACTGGGACTGTAAACTTGGGTTTCAATTGTTGCGCCGATTATATCTTTCTTTTTAGATGGTGTTTATCTTCTTATACATTTCCCCTATCCTCTATCCTACATCACTCCCACATTCCATTCATTTTCTATTTGCTGCTACCGCCCAGAAAACAAGAAACTTGCTATTTTTTGTGTCCTCCTTGTAGCGCCACCCAGAATAGCCTTCCTAATACTGTACTAGCTTGCCCCCTCTCTGTCGTCAACATAAACCTCCAACCCCACTATTGTTGTGGCCCACGTCCTTACTGCTACTGTCCCGGACAACCCTCCCACAACTGTTCTAGCTTGCTAATTGTCTCCTTGCCACCACCCTGAAGGTCCAAACTCTAATCGACACCACTGGCACCATATTCCCTAGTATTTCCCATCATAATTTGCTTTCAATTTGTCGTATTTTCAATTTATGGCTTCTATAAAATTATTAGTGGTTGTGTTGTGTTTCTCCTCACCTTATGCTCATAACGATTCCGGTATGATTGGAAATCAGACCTAGCCCAACCCTAGCTCCATCCTAGGGTGATCTAAACCCATCAAACCATAGCCAAATCTTGACCTAACTCTAATCCCCTATTGCTGATTTTCAAACTAAGCAACTTTAATTTCTTTTTTTTTGCACCCTAAATCAACCCCTTATACTCTCTTTCATCCACCAAGCTTAAACTCTAGCCATGTCACCGAGGAGAAGTGCTAGAAGCCAATCATAAAATTATTAGTTGTTGTGTTGTGTTTTTACTCACCTTGCAGCGAAAAATCCGCCAACTACAGCAAAAACTTACTGAAACTAAGGAAGAGAACCACAGAGAGATCACCGTCAATCGTGCTAGTGAGATTCGAAGATGAGAAAGGGAGAAAAATCTAAATAATTTCCATAGGGATGATTCCAATTGAAGAGGAGAAGAAACCAAATTGCTTTAGGATTCAATAATAGAGGAGGTCGATGGATGGAGTGACTTTTGGAGGACATGTAAACATGGGGATGAAGGTAGACTTACCACATTTCGAGGTTAGGATGAATTTAAATAACTTTACTGACTGGTTGCTGACTTTTGAGAGGATTTTTTTGTACAAGGAGATACCAACTGATAGGCAGGTGAAGTTTGCATCCATAAAGTTGAAGAAGAGCGCCTCTTTGTAGTAGGAGAATCTGAAGAGAGTGAATTGGGAGAAGATAAAAAAGAAGATGCGGAGAAAGTATCTACCCCACACTACCACGGGATATGTTCTTGAGGCTAAATCACTTACAATAGGAGTTGTCAGTAGAGGAGTTCCCAATGATGTTTGAGCAGCTAATACTGAAACCTGAGCTAAGGAAGCCAGAGGAAAACAATATAGAAAGTATTTAGGAGACCTAAAATCAAGCATCAACCATGTCGTTCAGCTGCGGCCTTATTGGTTTTTAAGTGATGTTCAAATATTAACCTTGAAGCTGGAGAAATAGCGGAAGTAGATCAGGACCCCGTCTTCATTTAGATAATCACCCGTAGTAGAAGTCAGTAAGAGTACACTTGAATAAAGTGTGAAAATTGTCCATAAAGATGACAGAGCTGAATGGAGTGAGAAGAAACCCGAGAACAGCAGTTCAGCAAGCACATTGTTCGTAAGGAAGTGTTTTAGAGGTCATGAGTTTGGAAATATCGCCTTCAATTTTCCTACTACCAAAGATTTCTCCTTCTTTTAACAGGGAGTAATGGAAGAATTCGACAGTGGCATTAGATACCTAGAAGATAGCAATGATATGCAGGAGTACCTGCTTCCAGCGGATGAGACAGAGATGCTTGTGGTTTGATGGGTCCTTCAGATATTTCAAAATCTTTCATACTCATTGCTCTAAGAAGGACAATGTGTTTAACTTCATAATCGATAGAGGTAGTTATGAGAATGTGATACGTCTACACCGATAGTGAATAAGTTGAGTCTCCTAATTAGACGGATTCCTAACCATATTCTCTGACTTGGTTGAATAAGGGGCCATGGACGCTTGTCACATTGTAATTTGATCACAAGACTCAGTATGACGGGTTCAAGAATATTTACTCATTTATCAAAGATGGAAAGCACATAATTCTCCCACCTTCTACGGAGTCTGAGGTTATAGGTGCTCTTACAATGAGAGAGGCACTAGTGGGATCAATTTTGGTGATGTTAAAGAATGGAGAGACATAATAGCTAATATCAGACACAGGACAACTACTATGGAGAGTGTTTCATGATATCCTGATCGACAGATTATAGCTAAGATTGTCATCGCTAGGGGAGGCTTACTCTATCTTCACTTAAGAGATGAGTGAACAACAACCATGAGCTACTTCTGAAAAACTCTACAGAGTACTCTTAACACAAAGTTCTAATTCGGTTCAGAAAAGTCTCACAAATGGTTGGACAAATAAAGATGATTACTCGCAATTTGGAAAGCATTATCAAGTGTTTTGTGGGACAGTACATCCGACAACAGGATCCAAGTGCTTATAGAGATGAAGTTGAAGGCCCTTCAATCCTGAGAGGTTACAACAGATCCACCACCTTCAATGTGGCCGACTTGACGCCATATCAAAGTCAGAAGCCACCATGGAAGAATGACACGGGGGTTGGGCGGAGGCCCTGGGACAGTTCGATTCAGGTTGAGGGAGGCCCAGTTGGCCTCTTTTAAGCTTAGGGTTCCAACCCAATTAGAGTGGGACCCACTTCTCATAGTAGAAGGTATATTTTAAATTCATTGATGTTTAGGGCTTAGTTTTTTTATTGATTTGAGTTTGTAGAGCCACCGAGCCCTCTTTTCCAATTTTTTGGTTATATCATAGGAGTTCAAGTAATGCTCTGACTGTATCTTGGTCACTAGGTGGTGTTTATCCTTTCGATATCTTTCACCCATCCTTTCTCACATCCTAGGGTTACAACACAATTAGAGTGGGACCCACTCCTGATAGTAGTAGGTATATTAAAGTGTTTATTTGATGTTTAGGGTTTAGTTTTTGATTGATTTAAGTATGTAGAGACATTAGCTCCTCTTTTCCTTTTCTAAGGCTATATCCTAGAATTTCAAGTGATGCTCTGGTTGTAGCTTGGTCTCTAAGTGGTGTTCATCCATTTTATATCTTTCTCCCATCCTTTCTCGCATCGCTCCAACATGTACTTCATTGTTTGTCTGTTGTCGCCGCCCAAAAAACAAAAAACATATTGTTTTGTGTCCTCCTTGATGCGGCCACCCAAAACAGCCTTCACACGACTGTACCTACTTGCCCCTTACTGACACCACCCTAAAACACCAGAAGCACTACTATTCTAGCCCACACATCCTTGATGTCGCTGCCACGGACAACCCTCCCATAATTAATCCTGCTGATTGCTTGCTATTTGGACTCCTATAAATTGTTGTCTTGTTGTTTCAGCTTGTTAGCCACCTCCTTGCCCTCACTCGGGAGGTCCAAATCGAAACTGACACCACCTACACCTTCTAATATTTTTTATTATTATTGCTTTCAATATGTTATATTTTCAATTTCCGGTTCCTATAAAATTACTAATGGTTGTGTTATGTTTCTCCTCACCTTAATTCCATACTGATTTCAGTATAATTATGCCTGATATTGGCTCATTGAACACATTGCCATATAACACAACAATGGTTGTGTTGTGTTTCAATTTCGGACTAATAATTATGTATGATATTGGCTCATTGAACTCACCTTAATTCCATAATGATTTCAATGGTTGTGTTGTGTTCCAATTTTGGACTCCTAGAAATTGTTATCTTGTTGTTTTCAGCTCGCTAGCTGCCTCCTTGCCACAATTCAGGAGGTTTAAATCTATACCGACAACACCTACACCCTATTCCCTAATATGTTTTTATTATTATTTGCTTTCAAGTTGTATTTTCAATTTATGGCTTCTATAAACTTATAAACCATTGTGTTGTGTTTCTCCTCACCTTAATTCCATACTGATTTCAATATAATTATGTTTGATATTTGCCCATTGAACTCACATCTAAGACCACTAATGTTTCTATTGGTGTTCTCTTAAAGACTATAAGAAGGTAGCTTGTGATACTATTGTCTCAGACTCTGTATGAACACCCAATACTTCTGATTCCTCCCAAGGTAAGAGTACAATGTGTTTTTCAATTCTTGGTGAATGACTAAGTATTCTTATAGCCATCACAATATGTGCACCACCTATATTGCCAAGGATGACCCAATAAAATGTGACATGCAACCATGGGCACTACATTACACCACACTTATTTCTGAAACTTATCTCCAATAGAGAATTTCATTATGCATCTCATGCTAATTGTGATCACTTTCTTCAGCCAAGATAAAGAATAAACTTGGGCATGCTTCTATATAATAAGGCTCAACTTGTCTAAAGCTTGCGTAGACACCATGTTCTTATAACTACCTTTGACAATAATAAAATTTCACACATTTATTTTCATAGTGCAACAAGTGCTAGAGATGTGATAGAGCCATTATTGTTCCCATTTGGGTTTTAGCATGAAAGATCCATATAATTATTAACATTTTTCCCTCATCGGTTGGATGCTGATACTGTTTCATATCCTCATTTTCTCTTATCCCCGGTGTCCCTATCCATTTCCTCCACTACTCCATGTTCAATAAAAGAGAACAATCTCTTATTTGGGCACCCAGGTGCTCCCAAAGGCATGACACTTAAAACACTTCTTGCTTGGAGAGACATGGGCGTGGCTAGTGGCCCCCACCTTTCTCCACCCTAAGCTAGTTTCTCCTTGCAAAAGGTCAACCTGTTTGCTCTAATAGATGTGCTCTTGTTGTTTGATCCTAAGATCAAGCCTTGAATGAAAGGTGTGATGGTCTCCTAGTAAAGCTATGATTTTTTGTACATTTAATAGGGACCAAATGGTTTCAGTCCACCAAGACATCTCACCATCGTGTGCACTTTTAGTTTTGCCAACTCACATTTTAATATGAGTTGATTAAATTTAATTGTTTACTCCACGAAAGAATCTCTCTCTAATACATGTTATAAAGTTTTAGAAATGTTTGTAGATAGTGAGGGGAGTATAGATGACTATCAATTTAACACTAGTAGATGTGCTCTACATCTTCATTTCATCTTTAGACAAGTTCGTGCTCTTTTTTTCTAACTGTAGAAGTCGGGCAGGCATATTCTCCCATCACAAGTAAGAAAATTTTTCTGAGTTAGATGACTATCAATTTAACACTAGTCCTAGCGAACGTCCTTATACATAAAAATTCATTTTAATATTTAGAGTCGCTCAATGAATCGACATATTCATCAAAATCCGACAAGTCAATTTTTACCCTAAATTCATTTTCTCCTCCAATGCAATGCCAAAATGTAGGGATATTGGTTCTTCATCACTGAAACCTGCTTGGTGAAGGGATTAACTTCTTCGTCTCGATTATGTGAGTCACCATTATAACTATGGGCGACATCTCTAAGTTAACTCCATTCGAGTACGACAAGCCTATATTATAGTTGGAGGATCTCCCCACACATGCAAGCTTCTAGGCGGTGCCTCTTTCCCAATTAGAGTTTCATCCTAAATAGAGACTGTTCAAAAAATTCCTAAATATTTATATTCCTTTATGTGAATTAAGCAAGCCTATGTTATAGATAAATTAGGCTATGTGAGTTTTAAGTTAAGAAGAGATGAAAATAAATTTCTAAAATTTTAGAGTTTATCAGGCTTTGATACCAAATGACACCAATCTAGAGTTCTTATGGTGTGGTACAGTCAGGAGATGGGTTATAAGGGTTGCATGATGAAAACAAAGGGGAAATGATTCCAACAACTGAAGATTGATGAAAACTGCTATTGGACATCAACCCATAAGCCGAAATAAATGGTCGACAACAAATCAGGCAACTAAGCAACTGCAACTTAATAAAAAACAACTGTGAAGTTACTGAAAAATAATCTGATGTTCGAAAAGCTGCGGTGGCTATTACAGATTTTTTTTTGTTTGGAAAAGTCAGATCACAACTAGAAAGCTAGCACCACACGTAGCCATGACCGGTGCGAAAATGTAGATTCAAAGCATTTTTTTTGAAAAAAATTTGCTAAAATGTGGTTTACCTAAACAAACAAAACAGCGGCGCAATACTGCACCGCTATCGCACTCCCATCCCAAAAGAACCCTAAGAGATCTCTGGGAATTCAAAAGAGTTCACCACCGAGATCCAATCAAGTTACAAACATAACACGTTGCCAACTAAGAGAGATCGAATGATACAATGCTTAGATAAGGGAAACTAAATAAACCAGTCTTTAATGTATAAAGCAAATAAAAAAGTAACCAAATAGAAAAACTAACTATTTAAAAATCTCCAAGCAAATAACACTAATTAATATCCCTAATTAATAGAAAATAAAAAAAGCATCTAAATAAAAAATGTACTTAATTATCTCTAAGCAAATAACCCTAATTAATAGCCAGCTAGCCCTAGATCCCCTAAACAGCTGAATCGGTCCACTCAATTTGATCGGTATCGTCGATTATAGCAGTTATGCTTGTTTTGTGTCTCAGTTGTGCACACCTCAGGTGGGACGACCCTAGACCACTTGGAAAAGATGAACAAGTCGACTCAATTGAACTGATTCACTGGTTATAGGAGTTTCGTTTGTCCTACTCCTCGCCTGGCATAGACGCCCACATCAACTGTCCTCTTACCCATTTCATTTTGTTGCTCTAATTTTTCCATTTGATCAAAATTTGGGATGGATACTTACATGTGCAACCTGTTACAAGGAATCAACAGTTTAAATGTCTTAAGGATAGCATCTTCTCCTTATTCTATTTCACTAATTTCCTATTAGAACAACAATTACAATAACTACTCTAGATCAAAATGCCCTAATTATTCTTTAATGATACATTTGCAATACTATGAAAACGAAAATATATATAATAGCCTCCCACAAATAGTTTAATAAGGAAGCTTTGAACATAAGACTATCAAAGCATCAAACAAATCGACTATCACCTGCCAGGTAAGAACTTTGTCAATTCTGCCCACTTGTTTCCATAAATTTGATGAGCTTGAATGAGGGCTATCTCCTCTTCTTGGGTCCATGCATCCTTGTTTATCGTAGGATTAAGATGATTGTGCCACCTGTACAAATCAGTTATTGGCAATTTGCAAAATAATTAGCCATAGCATTATTATTATTATTATTTCCATTCAAAGTTCAAATCCAAATTAAGTACGGCCAAAGAATGCATCGACAACAACAACTAAAACATAATATCTGGAGTAAACAGTAAATTAAAGTTAACGTATCGTCCTGCTTATGGTAGCATGATACTAAAGCAGTGGTTTTCTATAACATAGTGTTGAAAGTTTGGCAGCATGATGGTAAAGCAGCGGTTTTTTATAAAAGAAGCATAGTATTGAAAGGTTGCTGTAGTTATTAGAACAGAACACACCATAAAGGTTTTTATTCAAAAAGAAAAAAGCAAATGTAGTGCAGCTAATAAGAACCTTAACATTAATTTAAGCCTTTTTTTATTCAACATTATTGTATTTTAGTTCTCAACCACATCATGGATCCCTCGGCTTCCACCCCCTTCCTTGATCTACTACCTCATGTGGATCCAAAGGATTCCTACAATTTCAATTCATAAGAAACTTCCAAGGCTTAAAAAGTGGTCCCTAGCATGCAGTTAGAAAACTAAGAAAAAAGTAGAACTGTCATTAAAAAATCACGAGGATAGATAAATCTGACAACTTCATATGAATCAAGGGTGTAATTATGCGGGCAACCTACAAGGACAAGAATAATATGTGGATAGTGCTTGTATACCCAAATACTCTACAAGTATACATTTCAAGTTAGGTCAGACAAATTTAGGATAAGTGAGGCTAGACTAGAAAGATGAGGGAGGAACTTGCCCAAGAACACAATATGAATGTGAAATTGTAAGGAAATTATGGAAATGCTAAGATTTTGACTAATTTTCTAGGAATCCACTATAATGGCTCAATGATTTGCCCATTCTGCATATCTACCCATAAAAGCTCCTTGCCCAAATCATAGTTCAACTTGCCTAGGCCACTTACAAAGCATGCAAAGTCACACACCTATAGGTTCACTCGTCAGGGCTACTCATTCAACCTATAGGTACATTGTGGACACTCGCCCAACATAAACGTCCACCAATCACGACCAGCTTGCAGGTCTGCTTGCCAGGAACACTGACCAAGCCTGTAGGTCGATTTGTCAATACTACTCGCCTATCCTGTATGTTTATTTGTCAGGAGCACTTTCTCATAGTATAAGTCCACTAATTAAAGTCACTCATTAGGGCTTGCCCAAGAACACAATATGAATATGAAATTGTAAGGAAATTATGGACATGCTAAGATTTTGACTAATTTTCTAGGAATTCACTATAATGGCTCAATGATTTGCCCATTCTGCATATCTACCCATAAAAGCTCCTTGCCCAAATCATAGTTCAACTTGCCTAGGCCACTTACAAAGCATGCAAAGTCACACACCTATAGGTTCACTCGTCAGGGCTACTCATTCAACCAATAGGTACATTGTGGACACTCGCCCAACATAAACGTCCACCAATCACGACCAGCTTGCAGGTCAGCTTGCCAGGAACACTGACCAAGCCTATAGGTCGATTTGTCAATACTACTCGCCTATCCTGTATATTTGTTAGGAGCACTTTCTCATAGTATAAGTCCACTAATTAAAGTCACTCATTAGGGCTTGCCCAACCTGCAGAGCCATTTTTCAAACCGTTTGCCCAACCTAAAAGTCTACTTGCCAGAGTCAACTACCCCAATTAGCACGAGCCACTTGCCTTAGCACACTCAAAGTTAGAGACTTCTCGAAGTCATCTCACATCTTTGAAAAACAAAAGTCTTATCTACAAGATCAACAACTTTTCATATTCACTCTACTAAATTGCTGATCATGTCTATTCATCAATGTTCTAACTTCATATCTACATGTCTGTTCATCAATTTATCTAACTTCGTATCCACATGTTTGTGATTTTGATTTATTGGGGTAGCACTCTTGTTAGTCTCAATACATATAAATATACGGTAAAAAGGCCATTTCAATAGAGAGATTTTAGGATGCTTGAATTTATTATAGTAAATTCCAAAGCCCTAGCAATTCTCTTAGTTCTCTCCCTATTTTATTGCTCTATTTGTAAGTCTTACAAGTAAGGTCTGGACATCACCGTGGTCAGATTTGGAACTAAATCCTCTATGCGATGAACTATGACTATGGTAACAGGTTCAAAATTAAACATCCCAAGAAGGTGAGCAACCAACCAATATGAACTTGTGGACATTAAAAAAAAAAAAAAAAAAAGAAAATCTCATAACCAACAAGCAAAAAACTCAGGAAGCTTCATAAACACTTAAGGAACTTAACCCTACAATTAAGTGGATACGCATGAAACTTGGTGTTCATCATTAGGCGACATTCTCAAATTTAGCAAGTGCGCTCGAAAAAAATGATTCTTCATGAATCATTCAACGAAGTTGGCATTCGACATGTTTTTGCCAAACTCCCACAAAGTTCAATGATAGGATGAGCCGAATTTGAGAACCTGGGGAGCTCATTCTTCTCTTAAAATAAGTTTTTTTTTTCTTTTTTTTTGCAGTATCAAAAGAAAATCAAAGCAATAAAAACATGAAGAAAAATCAAAACTCAACAGCTGTAGGAGAAATATTTAACTTTAAACTTAAAGAAGCTTGAATTCAAGTTAAAGAGTAGATCAATATCGAGGAAACTTATTTCCTAAATGAGTACTTTGCTAGTTAAGCAAAAAACACACTAGTTAAGCAAAAAACTTATTTCCTAAATGAGTATTTTAGCTTAGGGTAAAGTCTGAAGGCCGTGAGACTATTCTCTTTAGAAGAAGCCAAAGGCCCCCAGATTGAAATATAATCTATGCTTAGCAAAGTCACTTTTAATGTTTGATTTTAAGATTGATTGTTATCTAATATATATATATATATATATATATATATATATATATATATATATATGGCGTCGGTGTTGGCGAGCTGTTCTCCTAGGGTTTCGCCCGATGGCGAAACTCTGTGCTAATTCCATCATTTTTTTCATTCCTCTGGCTTCGTCGTGCTTGAAGACGAACGGTTTCGTGCATTCGACTTCTCCTGTTTCGATCGTTTCGTCTTCCGTAAGACGAACGGTTTCGTGCATTCGACTTCTCCTGTTTCGATCGTTTCGTCTTCCGCTGGCTTCTTCGTGCTCGCTCATCGTCTTCTTCCTCGGGTCTCTGTTTGTAGAAGCGATTTCTCGCTGTTATGAGGTCGATTGCGGCGCAATTTCATTCCTCTCTTACAGAAAACGGGAAGGGGAAGGGGATTGCATGTTGTCCTCCTCCTTTGTCTTTTTTCTTTGAACCCGACCAACCATTAAGCCAGATTCGGCTGTTTCAATTCCATCGACTGTGCTCGAACACCATCACCTGTTCCTCCACAGTTTGCTTTCCTGCTCGACACCATCTTTCTTCTCAACTTGACACCGTCACCTATTCCATTCCGTCGATTGTGCTTGAACCTCTGCCTGATCCTTACACTCGGATGGAGCGAAGTTATGTTGCTGTTGTGTCTACGGATTCAGAGCCTGATTTTGGTATCGGTAAGTCTCGCATTTTTCCACAATCTTTCCACGGTTTCTTGAAGTTGGTGGTGGTGACTACACTTTCATTAAAAAACTTGGCAAAAAAAAATGGGAAACATGCTTTTTTTCCCTCTAAAACTAGAATCAGTATTCTTGCGTCTTCTTGTAGCTTTGCTATAGTGGGAAATTTCTTTATGGTCACCCAAAACTTGAGATCATTCAGAAAGATTTTGATGGTAGTTGGATCCAATCACAACTAGTATTGACAAAAGGTTGATATAGAATCACACTCTTTTTTTTGCTCTCATTGTAGTATGTTTGGCCACAGTTCTACTACTTGCTATCGCTTGCATCCTCACTTAAGGTCGATAATTGCTAAAGTTCAACAACCTGCTCAAAAATCTATTCATGCTGAATTGGGGGTGGACATCTTGCCGCCTACCATCACTACTGCAGAGGTGCAACCCGATCCTCTTTCCAACGCCGCACATACCTCTGCTCATCTGCCTGATGTTTTTCCTGATGGGAAAATCTCTGATGATCCTCCTATTCAAATCGTGGTTGTCTCAAATGAAGAACCCCATACCCAAGCCGTTCTACCCCTGGATGTTCTTGCTCTTGAACACTCTACTCCAGCTGTTGGATTGGAGCATGGTACTCTGAATTCTCATGACACAGCTCCTCATACTACTAATATTGATCCATATCAAGATGTTTCTTGTTTTAATGATGCCCTCTATTGAGGGAACCATAACTCTTAACACATTTGGATTCTGCTAAGGTAGCTACCAAGTAAGTTGTTACCGCTACTCAGGCGCAAAGGGCTCATGATGTACGGGCTCGACAATCTATCGACTAACCTACTGATCAGATGAGCCAGTCCTCAGATGAGGAATGACATGTTTACACATCCAGAGGAAGAAAAAGAATGAAGGCCAACTGGAAATCAAGAATTTAATTGATAATACATAGTTACTTCAGACAATAGAAGCAAACTTAACAATCTGTTAGCAGACTCCCTTTCTAGAACTAGAGGTCGAGGCAGAATAAAATCGCGTTGTCTCTAGCTACCTGATATTGAGTTTATTTGGCTGACTTGATTTTTGGGTATATATAGAGTTGTTCCTTCTATTATCTGCTTACGGGTACATGGGTTGACATGGATGCTACTGCTACACAAGTCTTTGGAACTCGGCTTTACTTTAAGTGAAACTATTGACTATGATTGGCTGCTGTGAAATATACTGTTGTTGGAGTTGTACCAGACCCTTCTTTGGTTGGATTTCACATTTGGACTACATTTTCGCTCCTTCACTGTCCTTTTCTTTTTTATGTTATCCTTCACGGTATTTTTCCTTTTTTCTACTAAAGGTGAAACGCTTTTGGGTGCGTATTTTTTTGAGTTTTATATTTGTTGTGGGGCTCCATCTTCACAGCACATTTTGTCACTCTTTTATGATGAATATGTATTATTTTTTTTACAAAGCCCTAGGGCCTATTTTATTGAAATAAAGTAGTTACAGAAGATTTGAGGATATGGCCCAACAGATGAAGCCTACCCCTACGATACACATCAAATAAAAGATACAAAAGACAAAAGGAAAAAATGCAAATAACAATGTCTAAGAACGAAATCGCCAAGGCAGTGTTCCCGTTCTTGGCGATCTAGAAAGTAATATCTTAAGTGTTAATCCATTGCCAGGAGTAACAGGGATATCATCAACTAAGGCTCCAAGTGTACCCCAGTCTTCTTCTTCTATCGAGAAGTGTAAACTTGCTAATCTTCTTCTTCTTCTTCTTCTGAGGACTGATCCTTCTGATTCATAAAAGGGACGGTAGGTGCAACAATCGGTATAATTTGGGGGTTTCTTCTCTTTCTGCTGAATTTTTGAATATACCGGTCGGACTCCACAACTTTAGTGGCCACAAGAACATCACGAGGAGAAAAGGGCTGGGCTTCCGTTTCCACCTCCGAGGTTCTAGCCACTAGGGTAGTCTCAATTCGCTCCACCTCTCCAGCAGGTGAATCAGAAGAGAGTGAAGGGGTAACAATAGGAACCAGTTCATTAACCTGGCTAAGACCAACTTCAGAAGGTTCCTGCTCTTCAAGGGATACAGATGGGGGGCAATGTCAGCCAAACCATTGGCCTTCTGACCCACAAAAGTCCCAACATTTCCTTTAGAGTTAAATGGTCTCTTAGTTGGGGGATAAAGCCTATAACACCTATCCCTGGTGTGCCCAAACATTCTACAGTGAGGACAGTAATAAGGCTTTTGCTCCATAACCACCTCCTGCCAAACATCATCCTAATTAGAGCCCACCCAAATTCTATGGACATCTGGAGAGTAATATCCCTCTCAATGAGAAGCATAGCAGCATCAGGTCTAGACCTGTTATAAGTTGTAGCATCCATTTGCAGTGGGGTACCAAGGGCTCTGCCAATTTGAAACAAAACAATCTGACTGAAATATCTGTATGGGAGGCCTAGAAACTTGAACCAAATAGGAACCACAATAGGTTCCTTAGAGGGGTTCAAAATCTGGAATCCACTTTACAATCTTCACTTCAGTCCCTGCAATGAAAACAGACTGCTTGGCAAATAACCTAACATAGTCCTCCTCCACTGTTAAATGAATCAATAGATGTCTTCCATCCAACAGTCCCATCTTCCAAGCTCTAATGAAGTGGAGTCAAATAAATTCCTCACTAACTTCATTTTAGGATGTTCCAAGGCAAATTTAACAATAAGGGTAAACTTGACCTCCTCATTCAATGCATTTAATTCAGTCTCAAAAAAAAAAATAATGGCAGGAGATCCATCTTTCTCCCCTAAAGGGTGAATAAAAGGACAAGAACCTCTTCCTGCCGCAGCATCATGAAAAGCTTGCGGAAACACCAAACATTTAGGGCCCTTTGCGAGTAGCCATACCTTTGCCCACCACCCCAACAAAGGTAGTAGGGCATACCATGGAAACCAAGAGCAGGTGCAGTAGTCACGAATTGATCGAAAGCAGCAGAAGGACGCAGCAGAGCTAACCAGACCTGCAGGTGAGATTGCACGCAGACGAGCTCACAGAAGATGCGATACATAGATCCGACCTACGTTGGAAACTGGACGTGGAGACAGTCGAAGACGAAGCCGGCCTTCGTCACCAACGAAGAAAGCCGTCATGCACGAAGAGGAGTCCTCAGAAGAAGAAGAAGAAGAAGAAGAAGATTATGATTGGCAAGTTTACACTTCTCGACAGAAGAAGAAGCCTGGGGGTACACTTGGAGCCTTAATTGATGATATCTCGATTACTCCTGGCAATGGATTAGCACTTAAGAGATTACTTTCTAGATTGCCAAGAATGAGAACACTGCCTTGGCGAGTTCGTTCTTAGACACTGTTATTTATATACATATGTTTGGAAACTTGCATATTTATTTGGTCGTTAACTTCATAATATTTGAATTCTGATTACATATTTTGTTTTTCTTAATTTCACTTGAAGGTAATTTCTTAGAATCTTATTATTTTATTATCGAAAATATTGATTTCAATGCAGTAACATGCCAGTACAAGATTCTTAATTCAAAGAATTTGCTAGTTAGCCATTCAAATTTATTTTCTTATACTTACATTTTCAAATAACTCAACATACTTATATTTGACAACTTCATCATCCACCTCCGCTCTTAACTTACCCAAAAGAACTTGTCGTATGAAAATTTAGCAAATTGATATTCCCTAGAGACTTTTTCATCATCCATAGTTTACCCTCAATAAAATTGAATTCAAATTCAAAGAACTCACCAATTCAAATTCTATGAACTTAGTAGATATGAGTTTAGCAAGCCAACATTTCCTTTGAAACCCTATTCTAACCGGTCATTGTAATTCAAGATATTTCTCTTTTAATCAAAAGGAATATCATCTGACATTAAATCTTTAATTATAAATGTGGCATTGGTATATGCTTTTCACATTCAATAAACCACCTAGACAACTCACTGAATTCTAAAAGATGTCTAAGAATAGTCATAACGCTAAAATCTGACTCTTTTCTTTGCGGCCAAAATTCATTGAGGAAAGCGTGAGTCTATTCTACCTGTCGAGTGAAGACGGTTACCCCCCCTAGCAAAGACTTATCTGGCGGAAAGTGCGGTCAATCTAAGGTGGGCACTAAAAATTCGATGACATTAGAAGAAAAGCCGAAATACATCTCAACCTCATCCTTCCATTATAAAATGCATATCCACATACGAGACTTGCTTATCTCGATAACATAAGATAAATTTTAAATCTTTAAATATTCAATAATTAATAGTTCTATCCGCTATTCAAAAAATCAAAATATAAAATACAAAAATATAGTTCAAGTATCTCGCTTGAAAGAGTAATTATTGTTTACTAGCAAATACTTACTATCTTCATCTCAAATCGCTCTTGACCTTCAAGTATCTATTGGCACTTTTGTAAAAAACATAGATTATGTTATACCTGAATTATTACATTCTAGTCCAATAAAAGATACAAATAAAAAGTAAAACCTTTTTATAGCTTGCTTGTCATATCTTCTTAATGTTATGCCATTTCAACAAAGCTAATAAACTCGACAGCAGACAAAAACCTATTTTGATAGTTTGCTTTTTTACTTTATTAATAGCTCCCTTGATTTGACATTTCAAAATTGCACAAACTTGAAATATTGGGCCAATCATCATCCAACAAATTTCAATTCGGCAAGAGAATTCATTCTATTTTATAGCTCGGCGGTTTTCTGCTAGATGAAGATTTCAAATCCACCTCCTCGTTTGCATTCTTTTCTTTATATTTAACAGAAACTTTACATTCTTTTGAAATATTTTGTAAAATTATTTGAAAGTTGCTCTTGTAGTGCATCTAGTAGAGAACTGCCGAGCTATAAAATAGAATGAATTCTCTTGTAAAATTATTTTGTAAAATTATTTTGTAAAATTATTTGAAATTTGCTCTTGTAGTGCACATTATCTCCTCATCGATAAGTTTATTGTTTTACCATGCATTGGTGCAAATTTTTCAAAAAGAAAAGAATGCACTGATTGTTATATGACAGACAATGTGCAACTCATCTTACAACATTTTATGCAAGTGCCCGAGAAGGTATTTACATAATATGATGGGATTAAGATAAAAAACCACTAGAGTTAATCTTGATAGCTTTGGAAAAATTCACCTTTCAAATAATTTCGCAGGTAAAACCTTCTCAGGCCAAAGAATTTCAGTGACCTTGGTAATCCACGATTTCTCGGACTAAAATTTACTTGTAGAGCGAGCAAGCACCATACTCTTTAAATATTTGATGTTGAGAACTTAAGATCGAGTTGAAACCCTACCGAGTCAATCATTGCTACTCAATCATTTAGAAAAGCCTTCCTAGCCAAGCTAACCGAGAGGTGTGTCGACGAGTCGATCACCCAGTTTCCCTCGTCAAATCACATGGGCATCATCATCATAACATATAAAATAACTTTCCACATGGACTTAGAGTTGAGGATGAAAAACTTTTTGATAGAGCTGGCAAATATTTTTATAATCATTTATATAAAAGATAAAAATAATTGGATGACTCAAAAAGATTAAATATTTTATTCATTTCCTTAATTTAAGTAATCATTATAGGCTAAGATGGATAGATTCAAAATAAGTCGGCCAGACTAGAAATTAGTATAAATGTGAATTTGCTAGGACAATTATGTACTTGCCAAGAGTTCAACAAAATAGCTAAGAAATCACTAGAATGCTCAAAGATGGATCCACTCATCAGAGTCACTCTCCCCGACCATAGGTCTAATTGCTCATCCTACAAATCCACCCATTAGGGCCACTCACCCAGCCTGCAAGCAAGTCCATGAGTTAGAGTCACTTGATCAACTTGGAAGCCTATTCATTGGAGCCATTAGTTCCACTTGTCAAAGACAATTGTCTAGTGCAAGCAATCAAGTACATTCATTACGGTTGCCTAACCTGCAAGCAAGTCCATTTGTTAAGGTCACTCGCCCAACCTACAAGCTTATTCCTTGGGGCCACTTGGTCGACTTTTTAGGGACACTTGTGCAATCTGCAAGTCTACTCATTAGACTCGCTTGTTAGGGCCACTCACCAAGCCTATAGATCCACTCATCATGGCCACTCACCCAACCTACAAGGCCATTCATCAGGGTCACTTGCCCAGCTTGCAAGTCCACTTGTCAGTCAAGTGCTAGTTAGTAGGAGCCTCTTTCCTGAGTATACTCACACCCGGAGACTTGTCTAAGTTGTCTCACATCTCTAAAAACTAGTGGCCTTGTCCATACGATTCACTTTTTCTAATTCACTTGCTTAAAAAGCTATTTGTGTGTGCTCACCAATATTTTTAAATTGGTGTCTAGGTGTCTGTAACTATCCAATCATAGATTTTTATTTATTGGGATCTACTTGTAGCCACTCTTGTACTGTACAAAACCTATAAATATAGAGACACAAGCTACTATAAAAGAGTTACTTAAGTACATAAACCTATATTATAGTAAAATTCCAAAGCTCTAAAGCTCATATCAAATCTCTTCTCATTTGGGCTTTGACTGCACCCTGTCAGACTCATAAGCAAGATCTTGACATCACCATAGATAGGTATGCATGTGACAATACTATCCCCTTTTAAGTGCTATATAAGCCTAATTACGTGCAAAAACATTTAACCATGGCATTGAAATTCCTAAAGAAGTTCATAACTTTCAATCTTTTACATTTCAAAACCAGTAGTTAGAAACTAACTTTTTTAGCCTTTAATTGAAAAGCAAGCTTCCATTAACAACCTTGTAGAAAAAAGAAAAACTACGGTATATAAGGCATGTTGAACTGTAATTTAACAATCACGAAGAAATTATCCATTTAAAACATTTTTCACAAATTCCATCATTTGTCATTGGTATTAATCTCTACATAGATGACATTTGGCATCAAACATTAGCCAAATTCTAATGTAGATCGTATATGATGATTATAGGTTTATTTTCATGTTCCACTATTTACGAATCTATTTCCCTGGTGAGCAAACACATTTATCACTTAAAAAGACATAACTAATTTCTTTTATTGCTTCACTTTCAGATTACTATACACCCATTTCGTCAATGAATATACAAAATTGGCAGTTAAAGCTAAGAAATTTGGCATCAAACAGTAGCCTGATTCTAAGGTAAATATTTAATGATGCTTAAGGGTTTGTTTCCATGTTCCACTACTTACACACTTCTAGTTCCATGAAAAAAAATATGCTTATTACTTAAAAGTACATCTATTTTCTCAGCAACCATGCAAAATTGCCAGTTAAAACAAAGGGTTTAAGAGAGCAGTAAAGCAAAGAAAAAAGTTTAATGCGGTACAAAAAGTTCTCTCCACATCCTTAAAGTAATACCTCTCTCTACATTGCTTCCCAATGCGTCCAGGCAGAGCTTGCGAAATAGTTGACCATTTCTTCGGTCCATGTTTCTTCACCATTTCAACTATAATTTCATCTTCCTGTTAAAAGATTAACCCAACTTTCTCTTTATTAATAACTTCTTCACCGATAGAAGAAGAGCATCAAGGTTGTTTCATTAACATTAGGATACCTCTTTGGACCAAGGTCCCTTAACAAGAGAAGGATTTAAAACCTTCTGCCATCTATGCAAACATTGCACATCAGTCCTATCTGGGAAGCATTCCGCTGCGAAACAGAATTTACAAAGTAGTCAAACCATAATAGTTTTGTGCAAAAATGTTCAGGAATTTAGATCAAGAAATAAACCTTATAAAATTTGAAGAAATAACAACATGAGTAGAAGATTGTCTCCTGAAGTGAAGCTCTAACAAAATGAAAGCATCTTCACACATGCTAACATATTTTGTCATTTAATTCCTACTAAGCAGGGGCATTCCTAGATGCCTATGTTGTTGTTATTCATTTCCTATGGATATCAACTCTCCAGACCACAAAATATTTCCTATCAAACACAAAATATTTCCTATCAAACAGTTGAACTTTAAAATAGATGAAAATTGTTTTTTTAAAATCTGCTCAACCCCGTAGATTCTACTTAATTAACAATTCATCAAATAATTGATTTTATCTTAATGAGATGAAATTTTTAGGGGATCATGCATTGTTGACCTCATTTTTGTCAATGTTTAGTTTTCCTCCCAGACTTAGGATTCTAGCCTCAGGAGTTTCCCCCGATGATCCGAGTTTCTTAGCGATGGGACCCACCTCGTTTTAGAGAGTCTGGAGCCACTTCGTTACTCTTTGAAATCTTGCATAAGATTCCATACCGCTAGTCTCTAGTCGGTCGAAGTTGACGTCAGGAATTCAAATTGAGTCCCTATAGGATCCCTGGACATTAGGACAGCCTTGTGCAAGTCTTACACACCTGGACGCACAAATTCTCAGTTCGCGGCATCGACACCTTCAATTCCTTCGCAGTGGACTGGAGCTGGAGTTAGAACGCAAGGACGATCGACATCAAAGTCAGAATTTCAGAAGAGGCCGGATTTGACGCACTTTCGATGCGACCGTTGACGAAGTTGTCCGAACGATCTAACAAAATGAAAGCTCTAACAAAATGAAAGCATCTTCACACATGCTAATATATTTTGTCATTTAATTCCTACGAAGCAGGGGCATTCCTAGATGCCTATGTTGTTGTTATTCATTTCCTATGGATATCAACTCTCCAGACCACAAAATATTTCCTATCAAACAGTTGAACTTTAAAATAGATGAAAATTGTTATTTTAAAGTATGCTCAACCCCATAGATTCTACTTAATTAACAATTCATCAAATAATTGATTTATCTTAATGAAATGAAATTTTTAGGGGATCATGCATTCTTGACCTCATTTTTGTCGAGGTTTAGTTTTCCTCCTAGACTTAGGATTCTAGCCTCAGGAGTTTCCCCCGATGATCCTAGTTTCTTAGCGATGGGACCCACCTTGTTTTAGAGAGTCTGGAGCCACTTCGTTACTCTTTAAAATCCTGCACGAGATTCCGTACCGCTAGTCTCTAGACGGTCAAAGTTGACGTCAGGAATTCAAATTGAGTCCCTATAGGATCCCTGGACATTAGGACAGCCTCGTGCACGTCTTATACACCTGGACGTACAAATTCTCAGTTCGCAGCATCGACGCCTTCAATTCCTTCACAGTAGACTGGAGCTGGAGTCAGAACTCCAGGACGATCGACATCAAAGTCAGAATTTCAGAAAAGGCCGGATTTGAAGCATTGCGACGAGGTTGTCCGAAGGATCCCGGATGACAAAATTGACTGAGCTGATGCGTTCAGAACATCGATTTTACCTAAAATTGACATTTAATTTGCGATGATAGCCCGCCGGAGATGAAACTTATGAAACGGTTATATTATTATTATTAATACATATATTCATATATGTCCCCTATTATCACATTTCCTAAGCCCTAAAAATACCTATCCCGTTTGATTGGCCCGCCTCTTCTCCTGTACGCACGATCGGGAGAGCCTCTTCTCCCTCTCCCGCGCACGAGGTGTTCTCCCCGGCCGTTTCTGTCTTCCCCATGCTTGATCGTATCTCTGCGGGAGCCGCAGGAACTTTCCCCCATCCCTTATCCCTTCTTGAGCCGCACGAACTTCCCCCCATCCCTTATCCCTTCTTGAGCCGCACGAATTTCCCCCCATCCCTTATCCCTGGCTGCAGCGACTTCCCTCTGCCTTCCCTATGCGAGCCTGCGGCTACCTGCGGCCATTTTGTCGCTGCTGCCAGGTTCTCTCCACTTGGGGCTTATCTCTTGTAGGTTCTTCTCAGCACTCTCCCCCTTCCATGCTATAAATAAGCCCTATTTGGGTCTTCCCTGGTGTTAGCCGAATTTTTCTGGAGAGGGGGAGGTGATGCTGGTTTGAAGCTTGGATTTTCTGCTTTTGTTTGTTCAACACTAGCTGGTAACCTTTTCTCCTACCTCTGTTCTTCTCGGTTTTACCTGTAGTGGCTGCGGTTTTCTGCAGTTGGCTTGGTTCTCTTGCTTGTTGTTTCGGCTTAGCATTTGTATGCCATGGAATGTGTTATTTATTTGCTTAAGTAGTGATTTCTTGCTCCCTATCTCTAGTGGCATGCTAGTATGATTGTGGTATTAAGAGTTGGGGGTATTTTATTACTCAAGCATGTTAAAAATGGAAATATGAGCATGAGGTAGGTTTGGTTTTGATGGCAAGCTATTACTCCTCTTGCAAGTGTTTTGAATAGGGCTCTTCACTCACTCTTGTTGTTATGAATTATAGAGGAGCCTTTTGTTTCTTTTATATGCATGTGGGGCTCGATTTTTGCTCATTGTAGCTTTCCTTACCAAAGTGCATGCTAGGAAGAAGTTTAGTTTAATTTGGAAAGTTCCATGCTTGTTCGTATTTGAAGCATATGGTGGCTCTATGTTTTGAACATGTGAAGGCTTAGTTTTGAGCTCCATGTTATGAGATCTTTTTAGTAAAGTTCGGAAAGCTTAGTTGTAGTGTCTTAAGTCTTCTTTTAGTAAAGTTCGGAAAGCTTAGTTGTAGTGTCTTAAGTCTTCTTTGGCTTAAGAATGCATACTTAAGTGGATTTGAAAAGTTTCTATATTTATTCTTGCTTGCAAGCATGTGGTAGCTTTATGGTTTGATATATGGGAAGCATGAAGATGTTATTGTGATTCAAGCTTAGCCTTTTTCTCAATTTCAAGCTAAGGCTATGTTTCAAAAAATATATATTTCATTTATTAAGCTTTTGAAAATCTTGCTTTAGCATAATGTTGGGCTTGGTTTCAATCATGGCTGGGCTTGGTTTTAGCTTAGATGTGGCTCGATTTTTGGCCCTGCTATGCTCTCTATTTTAGCTTGGAGCTGGGGGCTTGGTTTTAGCCCTATGTTGGCTCGTTTTTTTTTCAGTCCAGCTGTGTCCCTGTTTTAGCTTGGAGCTGGGCTTGTTTTTAGCCATGTGATGGCTCGGGTTTTGGTCCTGTGTGGGCTCGGTTTTGCTCCTGTGGTACTTCTTGCTTTGGCTTTGTATTGGGACTGCTTTAGCCTAGTGTTGGCTTGATTCCAGCCCTACTGTGGCTCGGGTTTGGGCCTGTACTGGCTCGGTGGTGCTCTTGTGGTGGTTTTCCCTACCTTGGCTTTATGTTGGGTCGGTTGTAGTTTGGTGTTGGCTCGGTTCTAGCCTCATGGTGGCTCGGGTTTATGCCTTAAGTTGGCTCAATTTCAGCCCTATGTTAATTCAATCCTATAGCTATATGATGAACATTTTTATGTACTTTGTGATGGTCTAAATTCCCCTTAGCTTGCTTGTGGGGATTGGTGTTTGAGGAGTACCTTTTGTGGGTATCTTTCCTATTTCTTGCTTGAGCAACTTCGAGCTAATTTGGAGGATTTATGAATTTGTTCATTCACTTTCTTATGTATTAAAAGCTCTATTTTGAGATGGTTTTTCCTGTTTTCTTTGCCTTGGACGTGAGCTTCCTTGGCCCCTGCTGCCTTGGTCGTGAGCCTCTTTGGCCTTGTCCTGTCTTGGCCGTGACCTTCTACTTGGGTTTCTTGAAGGATTTTATACTTATAAGGCATGTTGAGTTATGAATCACATGGGAGTTGGGAAATTTCAACATTTAGGGGTTTGGAAATACCAGTGGGGATTTTCTTAGCTTACTCCTATTTGATTTACTATGTGGGGCTTGGAAAATTTTCAAGCCTTATTTTGGGGTGTTTTAGACTAACCCTCCTATCGTTTGGGTCCCTCCTATTTTGAATCGGATTTGGAGGTTGGTTAGTCTCCTTTCCTTCCCCTTTTGCTCTGTGACTTGTTTTCTTTCGTTGTTTTTCTCGGCTTTGGTTTCCTTTTGTTTTGGGGCATAGGGTGTTGATGATAAAGGCACACCGATGGTTGAGTGGAATGATATCCCATCCTACGACATCAGGACCCACCCCAGGGGCCCGCTGAACCGTAAGATGACGGTATCATTCACCGCTATAAGACACCCATACCTTCTTAGGATTGCTAGTGATCCTACACCCGACAAAGTGATCGACTCGTGGACAACCCTAAATTTTTAAAAATTGATAAGAACGGATAATATATTTACAACAAAAACATATTTTCACTACAACCAAAATCGATATAAACTCTCTTTTGTATGCCTGAAATCCACGTGCATGCTAAAATATAATTTTTAAAAATATAATATAAATTTGATTGTCCACTCGTCGATTATCAGTATCGAGTTAAGGAACACCCTCCTGAGTTAGGTTTAGTATGACACCCTTCTAGTCGAGTAGCGGGCTCTATACACTCGGGTGACCGAGTAGCCTTCGACGACTCTCGAGAATAACTACACAGTTTCTGAGCCTAGCCCCGACCCGAGTGCTTGCGGTTTTCTTAGGATTTTTCGTATGATTTTTGGATGAAGCACTCGTGATTTTTCCCAAGGTTTTGATGATTTTATTTTGTTTTGTCATTTGTTTTCCCCAAGTTTTCTACCGTGAGTCATTCGCCGTTCTTTCTCGAGTTTTTCTGGATGATATTTCTTTTTTTGCCTAGCTTTCACTTGTGTGATGCATTCCAGCCTGCTACATTTAAGAAAATAACGGATCTTCCAGTTATACAGGTTTGTTTATATTTACAGCATGTCACTTTTTTTTGTACCTGTTACTGTTCTTTTAGCACATTGTACCATACTCCCTGCTGCATGTTTTACTGTTTTACTGTTTTCCTGTGTTATATACTCTGCTATACACTGTACAACCTTAAATATGTTTGCATAAGATTTAGGAGAACTACAACCATAGGGCCACCTGATTTGATATCATGACTTGCCACCTTAGAAAACTTAACCTCGTCAAGGCAAGGAGCTTGGAGCTAGCGCGGTGGGCAGCATGGTCATCTTCAACAGCAAAACATGTCTTCACTAACTAAACCATTCTTTAGTGGCTAAACAACAATTCATAGGATTTCGAGATTATTTGCCTAGTGCGACATAAATCCTCAACCTTTTTGGGTCTTTGTATAGCTTTGTTGTACAATATAAGCCTCAACTAATCTTAAGATTCCGAGGTTGTTGTTCGTTACGACCTAACACTCATATCTTCTAGGCTATTTGTGTGACTATCTCACACAAATGTAAGCTCTAATTTAATAAAATTGGCAGGATGAAACATTTAAATAATATCTCCCCTAAATTGAAGCCAAACTATAGGATAGGTTGGGAAGTCATCGAGGTTCGCCTTCGGATCCCCGGATTCTACAATTAAATGTTCCAAATTTGAGTCAATCCCCTTTCACACATGTTTGTCTGATTTCGTTGAAAAGTCCTATCTTTTTTACCTTCTTGAAGATAATATTTCCTGATTTTTATCGAGAGTTTTTTTAAGTGATTTCGGTCATTTAAGATGTATATAACTATAGGGGCTTGCCCTTATAAGAAGCATTTCCGAACCCAGCTTAAAATAAACCCTATTTATTTCCTCGTATTAAATACGGGAACTTGTCGGTAATTAAAATGGTTTCGCAGACCAAACGGACGTCATATATTTCTTAGTTTATTTGATCGAGCCTCACCCTCAAGTCTTGTGTTTATCTTTCGGGATAAATACAGGTCTTGAGGTGTAGCGCTCTTTCATTTAAATTATGAAAAATATGGGGTCAGTTTGATTTCATATTTTTTTTTAAAATTATATATATATATATAAATTAAAACGTCATTCCGAAGCGGGCGACAGGATTTCGATTCCGGCGACCGACAGCTTCTTATGGGCACTCCACACCCAAAATAAAGCCGACATGCATGTATTTTAAAAACACCTCTAACATCTCCAATTTAAAAAAGCCTCAAAACTATGACCCCCATCGAATATGAAAATATTACGTTGACTCCCCAGTGGGATATAAAAATGTAAAAAAAAATATATTCTAATTTTTTTATTTTTCATAAACATGAGGAATGTTTATTCAAAAAAATCATGCCTCCTACTAATCATAGCAATATACAATGCAGTATTGACATTCTAATATGTTCTAAAAGCAAATATGCACTAGCACGGAGTTACAACCTATTTGCAACAATGTAAAGATGTAAATAAGATGACTAAGTAGGTGAGATGCAGGCAAAAATTGAAGTTCAAACTCCATTAACATGGTAATAATAAACTTAGTGATGATTCTGATCGTTCATGTGGGTGGCAGTACAGTAATATTTCTGAAAAATTGCACTAAGTTGAAAAGTAAATAAATAAAGGCAAACAATAAGTAAAGGCATACGATAGGCGTAGAATTATTTTAGTAAACCTTCCAAAGAGTTTGTAAGCAAGCTATAAGATCTTCAATCATGTAAATTAATTCCCCATTAAATCATGAATTTTGAGCAGAAAAACAACCAAATAAAAAAATGGACCCACTTTGGAAAAGTGGGTGCCTTACATGCCTGATTTCTATTTCATCTTCTTTTTAAGAACCTTAGTGTTGGATTATATTAAATAGGAAAATCCTTTATATTTAGAAAGTTGTATATATTTATTTGGGTGTGCCTAAGAACATTGTAGAAATTGGAGATCACTATTGAATAGTTCACAATAAGATAATTTCATACTTTAACATGGAATTAAACCTAAAATAACATGCCTCCAAATATGTTGTCCTTACCAGTTTCTTAGTAGTCTTGAATCTTCCTATTTAATGTAAGCTTAGGCTAACACTTCACCTCAAGAGCATATATCAGCTCACTCCAACTAGCATAAATGTGAGAAAAGCAAAAGGCCCTTAAAAATATTAGGCACTTGCAATGAAATATAACAAATGATAATAATCTTTTTAGAAATAAAGTTCAGTTTTGCACTAAATCAAAACTTTATGTATTGAAAATACTGTAGAATATGTAAAAATCATAATATTTCTTATCTTATGACATCGCAATAGAGTGGGGTTATTGAATGTAAAAATCATCTTTTGATATTGTAAGTACATTGATGTTTCATATTAGTGTCATTGGTGGCAGAGGGGTGAAATCTATATCACCAACCATATCTTAATCTCTCACCCATGTCCACTTCCTTATTTGTATCAAATATTTTCACCATAACATCTTGGATATTTGGTTGTATCAAATTCCACGCATTCTTCTTCCTTCAGAAGGTTTCCAATACCAGCATCTAATCCTTTATAAGCTTGCTCTCAAAATTCATCAACCACCATCCAAAACAAAACCTACAACCACATGTTAAAATTTGATGGAGCATCTCACTGCAACTAAGCTAAATTTTGATTGAGCATCTCACTGCAAACAAGCAGTTTGTTCAATATTTAAATGTTTCAATGTGTAAAGATGTGAAAGGCAATGAAAAACTAACTTATCATTCACTCTCATGTCAATTGATTATTTATCTTCTCCCTTTAGCAAATTTGCATTATTCCTATCATTAGCCTATGTTTTCATAATATGTCAAGACGCACTACAAAATCCTTTTTGAAAACAAGCTCAGAATATTAAAATGGTCTCTACTCAGTTTTCATACATCGATTTTGAAAACAAGCACTACAAAATGATTTTCCCCCTCTTACGATTAAGGAAATTGAATTTATCGGTGTTCACAAATAGATTTCATCCCCTTGACTCGATTAACATAAAGCTTGGCTGGTCACAGAAAGATTCACATAAGTCTATGAGATAAATTATTTTGACGCCACATCCGTATTTTGTTGGACAATTTTGTGATGATATGAATCTCAATAGAGCCCTTATAGTGATTGTAATGGCTAGACAAACCAAGAGATCTATAAATGACTACTCTTTTAGAGGCTAAAGGAGCCCATTAGAATTGACTCCATCAAAGTGACTACCTTTTTAGGGGGTCGATGGACTCTTCTAGCAGGGTCAATGAAACTCCATCGGGTTATAAAGTGCTTAACATTCCTTCTATGGTAAAGTATTAGTAGTGAAATCAATCATAATCAATTACTCTAATGAGTCATTTATGGATATCAAAATAGTCAGTCTTATCCATAAGAATGATATTATCAGCAAAAAACATACACCAAGGTAAATCCTCCTGTAAATGCCTAGTAAGAGCATTCATAACTAAAGCAAAAAGATTTAGGCTTAAAACTGATTCCAAGTATAATACAACTGAAATAGTAAAATACTTTATCAATCCTCCTTATGTTAGAACAAGTAACAACTTTAGCATCAATATCTTTAATGACTTGGATATAAGTCATATCATCACCTATCTTTTCTAGAACTCTCCAAAGAACTTCAATAAAAATTATGTATATATCCCCCTTACTCTCTCTATACTTCTCCATCCAACCTCTTAATAAATGTGTCGCTTCAATGGTAGACTTGTTAGGCATAAATCCAAACTGATTATGAGAAATTTTTTTATCACGTCTTAACCTATGTTCAATTACTCTCCCATATAATTTTAATGTTAGGATACATTATCTTAATTCCTCTATAATTTGCACATTCTTGTGCATCACCTTTATTCTTAAAAATGGGGACCAAATACTCTTCCTTCACTCCTCAGACATATATTTAGTTTTTAAATAATATTAAATATTTTAGTAAGCCAAGAAACTCCAAAATTTCATAAATATTTCACTTCAATTGGGATATCATCGGGACCTACAAATTTTGCACCATTAGTTTTCTTTAAAGCTTCCTCAACTTACTTTTACTAATGTGATGGTAAAAATTAAAAAATTTATTATTTTTAACAATACTAATAAGATTACGAAGGTCAATGTATTTTCAGAAACTTCATTGAAAAGTTTATCAAAATATCTCACCCACTTGTGTTGAATATATTCCTCTAAGAAAAACTCATTTTCATCTTTAATATATTTGATTTAAATCTTTACTTTTTTTTCTCTTTATTTGACAGATTTATACATATATTTTTCATCTTCTTTAGTATATAATCTATTAAAAATATTGTTAAAAGCAAAATCCTTAGTGATACAAATATTTGTCTTAAACTTTCCTACGAGCTATTTTATATTTTTTTCAGTTCTCTAAGCTTTTACATTTAAACAAATTTTTATGATACAACTTCTAATATTTTATCTTTTCTTGCATATTATTATTCCACCATCAATTATTTTTATATATATATTTTTTTTTCTTTTGATTCCCCAAGTAAATGATAATGTTTCATTGTATTTTAATAATCCAATTTATCGTCTTAAAATCTAAAACTAATAATCGATGTTGGGTAATTAAATTTTCACTTAGAATATCTTTATAATCTTTTACATTCTTGGCGATATTTTTTTCTTATAAGAAAATAATCAATTAGTGTTTTATTAGAACAATTCTCATAAGTAATAATATGCTCATCTCTTTTCTTAAAGAAAATATTAGTAATAAAAAATCACACACTAAAATAACATCTAATATGGTTCTACATTCTTCATTCTCGTAGACACATGAATATTACTAAAATATTCTACCTCTACTAATATGTGCATTTAAATCTCCTCTAATAAGGAATTATTTCTTCAAGAAATATCATTTGCATTAATTCTTCTAGGTCATTCCAATTTATTTTGAACCAATATCTAAACTTACTTGAGTAGCATAAACATTTATAAAATTAAAAATCTTCCTATCAACAATAATCTTTAGGACTCTAATTCTATCTTCAATTCTTTTAATTTTTATAACATTATCTTTTAAACTCTTATCTATAATTATACATGCATCATGTTCAGTACGATTCTTACTTGAATACCAAAGTTTAAACCTAAGCTATCAATCTTCTTAGCATTTTATATAACTCAATTAGTTTTTTGAATGCATAAGATATTTATCTTCATATGAACCATAATATCTACAAATTCCATTAATTTATCTATGAGAGTACTTATATTCCAAAATATTTTCCTAAAATTAGTTCATGGGTTAACTTTTTTGTTCACATCCATCCATAATGTGAGAATCCTTACTTATTTGAACTACACCCGAGCACTGGTGTAGCGACCCTTGCACACCTTTCACTGTATTCAGGTCACACAGCACGTCGTTTCCACGGAACATCCTAGCATTTACATGATAATTTAAATTCATGTAAAAGATTCATATCATAATTTTTTGATAAAAAATTTATACTGGTTGTCCGATTACCTAACATAACCCTCCACTTTTCATATCCGGGGCTTGGGACCCGTCAATAACATTCTCAACAATATCTTTAGGCAAAATGAAAAGATAATTAAAATTATAAAGCTATTTATTTGATTTAAGAATTTATAGCCCTTTTTTTATTAATTTTTGTAATAGTTAGTTTCAAATAAAATTCTGATGAATAAATTACTCTAATGTGCTTAGATTTTAAATGGCTTGACCATAATTTTTATGGTTGTCTACTGAACTAACCAAATATTTTAATTATTTAACTTTAGTTTTATCAACTATGCAGTCCTATCAAGTTAATATTGAAAATTTTCATCTTCAGTGGGCAAGCTGTGATCAAACGTAAAAGGCGTTGGGCGGATTTTAAGAGGTAAGGCGAAAGAGGGAGAAAACGAGTCTAGTATTGAGAGAGATAGGTAGAGAGGGTGATTAGAAAATTGCATTGGTAGTGCAAAAGTCTTGGGTCGGTATTGCAGAAGCGCTCCTTTGGACTAAAAGCATTGCATGTAGGTTTGATTCATTTTGAATTGTAATGAAATGCAAAAGCAAACCAATGAGCACATTTCATAGTGCTATTTGTAACGTTACATGACGCACTAAATGCACATGCAGGTTTATTTGGTGTTCCTTCTAGTCCAAAATTAACTACTTCAAGCTTACATTCGAGTCATGCTTTCACACGTTCTATTAAAGATACCATGACACTAGGATATGGACAAAGCTTCTTTGCGTAAATTTTCAATTGAGAAAAGCATTGTAATCTCAGGCTATCCTTACTTCAACTTTGGATTTCACACTTTATTCAATCTCAATGCATAACATCCTTGGCTCAGCCACAATACAACTTCTCAATAAACAACTCTGATGCATAGTGGAGCGGCTCCTCAACATCTCTAGTTCATCCCTCCCAAACAAGACACAAACACACAATATTTCCTCTATTGATGATTTTTCTTTCTATTCCTTCTTATGTATAGTAGTCTTTCTCTCAACAAAAACCCTAATAACGTCTTTATTTGTATTTTTTTACTTTCTTTATATTTAATTTTAAATTGGAGATTCAATAATTGCTATTGTAATATATCCATTTATTTATTGAAAATTATTATTTGATTTGAATTATGTTTGATTATTTAAATGGTTATTAGATGCAAATAACATATGCCTACATGATATACAAGTCATGATTGATTTAGCTAATAAAAGTGTTGGTTCACTTTGTACTTCACATATTGGAGAAAAAAGTTTTGTGCATCGCATTAAATCTAGTACTTTTAAAAACACATATATATTAAAGCAATTGTAAGTAGCATATATTGAAGATAAAGTGGATGAAAATAAACAAATAACTTATAATAGACAACAAAAGCTAGAAAAAAACGTCGTTTAATCAGGTAGATAAAATTAGCGTCAAAAATAAGAAATGAAAAGGGAGCTAAATCAAATGCAACATGGATTTTGGTTGTTTAAAAAAATGTGAAAAAGAAAAATAACTTTCCATATATCACTCGAAAGCGAAAATGAATGATGAGTATTAAAGAAATCAACTTCAAATAGTAGAGATAAACTTAATGATGTTAAGAATGAAGAATGAGCGTCAAAAAGCAAACCCTAAATAGTAAAGATAAACTTAATAATGTTGACAATAAATATTTTATATTTTAATGAAGTGGAGTAGTTTGAGGGGGAGCATAACAAGATGAGGGTTACTATTCATTTGAAAAATTTTACTCGCACAAAAAATTGGTGTTGCTGTTCATAGTAAAAACTTCATTCAAAGGTTAAGAAAAAGCCATTCCCATTTTAAGGGAAATAAAATGTAATAAACTTTATTGAATCTGATTTAACGGTAGAAATCATGCATTTAAGATAATTAAAAAACAAAGGATAACTTAACTAAGATAGGAAAACAAAAGAAAAGATTGATCAAAATAACAAGAAATGGAGCAAGCTTCATTTTTTGAATAAATAGATCAGCTTCATGGAAGATTTTTAGGTTTCACACCTGATCCAAGATCACATCTAATGATAGATGAAGTTTAAAACATAATTCAACATCTACGGTTGCAAAATTTCAACCTAATAATTCCTATTTATAAAGTAAGATCCTACATAACAAACTAAAAAATGACATTAACTCTAAGGTTGTCTAACACCATCGCCGTTTATCAAATATGGTAACAAATATAAACTTGGCATGTCTTCGATATATTTCTTTAATCTTCTACAAGTTTACAATACTAATTTGACATTTTTTTAGCATGGTTTAAACATGTTTCGGGCACATATGTAGAGTGCCTTATATTTTTTTCACGTTTTATTTATTGATATAGCACTGCTGTGTCATGTTCATGCTTCCCATCGTCTTCATAAGCAATTATTAGTGTGAAACTTGGATTCTTAGGGTGAACCTTGCTTTGTTGGATGATTAAAGAAAGATAAGAAAGTTAAAAATGAGATCAGATTATGGAAATAACAATTATTGTTGCAACTATTTAAACAAGCTTAGACATTTGGATAAATTTTTCCTACAGATTTTATGCCCCTAAACAAAAACATGGATGAATATAGCAATCGTGCAGAAAGAAATTTCAAATCTAGGTAATTACATAATACAAGGACGATAAGAAAAACAATACCAATGCAAACTCATGGCATAAATCCTCTACCTTCAACTAGGGAAATATCGCAAGCAGAAAAACTGATTTATGATGCATGCATCAAATATAAAAATTTCATGAGTGAATAAATAATACTTGCAGAATACTATGTAGAACTACCATAGTGGTGCAAAATTCATTCAAGTAAATAAACATAAACTTACAATCATAATATAAAGAATGAAGGAAAACAATTAGAAGTATCTGACTTGCTCAGCAGTTGTGGCAATTTTAGTAGAGTAATCGTGTTACTTGTAAACCAACCTATCTTTTTCCAATTTTTTCCATGAAAATGATGCACAGCATTGCATAGAATTTCATCCTGAAAACAAAAAATTGATAGCCACGTGAGTTAGCAAGACAAACGCATCTAAGGATGAGTAACAAAATTATGGCAACATATGCTGTCAAGCTACTAAAAATAGGTTAATAGCAATTTAAATTTATACTAACCTCGTAAGTAATACAAAAATAGTAAAAAAAATCGAAATTGATCGAAATGCCAATTACAAAATTAATATACTTTTGTGTGTGTGAGTGTGTGTGTGTGTGTGTGTAATTTTCTTAACTTCAAATGTAATCTTTCTTTATTATAGATGTGAACTGTTGAAGAGCCTACACTTCTGGGATAAAATATGAAGCATGAACTATCAATATAAAAAACTGATGGCTAACGCATAATTTTGTTATTATTTAAGTTCAGTCAATGTGAGATGTCAAAAATGCTCAATCTTGGGCTCTGATAGTATCATTGATGAAGCATCCCACACTATATAAAACCTAAGCTATATAAATTCCAAAGCATAAACTTCAAAATTATTTTATCTATTTACATTAAGCCGACACTAGCATGTATCCAGTCAATTTCATGGCTAACTTCAACAATCTCCCAAATGAAAAACAAAAAGAAAATCAGCCCAAATTACTAGCATTTTTTTCCTATTTACTAAATCACCTCTTCAGGAGTCCACTGTCCTTTAGTTGATCTCCTTTTTGGGCCAGTTATCCTTCTACACAATCATCAGATCCTAATATCAGCATTGAAAACCTCCAAGAAAGAAACTGAAAGAAGAATTATGACAATCCAAACAAAGCTATCGCTTTGGATTAAAGAACGATAACCATACCCATGCAGAGCCTGTTGTTGCCTTAGAAAATCACAATCACTCCCCTCAATGAGGGAGGTAGAACTTGAAGCTTCACCCATTCCATCTGGAGTCGCTGCGGAAGAACTCCCAACTCTACCGTCTTGGACAGTAGCAGAACGCCCAGTTTCGGCTCTCGCTGCACTCTTTCTCTTCACACTTCCCATCAATCACTGATCGGTGAAGATAAGCTGTCGACCAGATCTCCCCACGCTTGTAATTCCGACGCATCATATAGAAAAGGCCTCAATGGAGAGCTATAACGTTGCTCCAAGAAACTCAATATCAAATCCTATAATCAGTGGAGAAGAAATGCTAGAAAATACAAAAAAGAGCAGTAGCCGTCACGAAAAAAGCTCAATTTGAATCCCAGTAAACCTAATCCCTATGTTCGCTTCGACATCAAGATCGCAGATCAGGAAAGGTCTCACCTTTCCGACCAGGGAGATCTGGGCGATCAGATAAACTGACGTGAGACGCCAAGATCACTTGCTCGCAGGAAAAGATTCAAATTCGGTGATAGAGAGGGAGAGAGAGAGAAGGAAGAGAGAAGAGAAGATGAGGTTTCGATTAGATTTATTGCACATCATCTCTCTCATAGTTCGAGTCCAAAGAGGGCCAGGTCCAGAACTCCCAACGCCAGTCTTTAAATGTCGTGCGACGGCTCTGAGATCGGACGGAGGATGGACGGCCAGTGTTGAATAGGAGATCTTGGCCGTCCGTTTATACGAAGGAGGCCGGGGTCTTTGTCCGCTTCATAAATTTGAATCCCAACGGCAGGTTACTGGGAAATGCCGGTCAAGAGTTGCTAGTTGACCGGCTGTACTGACTTCAATTTTAGTGATTTGGGGAAGGATTGACCGGCAAATAACCAAATGTACGCTTTTTTAACCTACTGAGAGGCGCACGCAACAAACCTAACAAATATTTGTTTTCTTGTGAGTGCAATGGTTCAAAGATAGAGTCTAACTAATATTCTAAGACAACTATGCAAAAGAATAGGGTAGTAAATGAATCAATACATTCGATGAACATCTCAAGTTCATCTCGATTAAAATTTGATCGTGTTTATTTAAATTTGTAAATAAATAAATTTGAATGTTTTTTAAAAACTTGAAGATTAAATGAACTAAACATAAACATAGTCTAACATTTTTATTTATGTTCATAAATAAACTCGTTTGTTGTCCAATTTATAAGTTGTTAAAAAATCAATATTAAGCACAATAATAATTAATATCATATATAATATATTATTTAAATAAAAGTTGATTACTTTGATTTAATTTAGCTATAGATTTAATGGTAATTGTTGAGCCAAGATCTATCAATGAATCACAACAAAGGTATAGAGCCTTTATAAAAATGGATTGAGAGAGAGTTCAGAGTATAATATCAGTAATATATTTCTGCATGTTTCCCTCCCCCAAAGAGAAGTGCAATTACATTTCAAATTAGGAACATTTTGTAAAATGATGATAATGCCCTCGATGTTTTTTGTTGTTGATCGGTCATAACTAGTCATCCATGAGATAACCATAAGTGTAACCTAGCTAGAACTTGACAAACCTTCGTACCCCTGCTCCTAAGTTGGTGACATGATCTTTGTCGCAAGTTATTCATTTTTCCTCTTGAATAGACTTGCTTGGTTCAGTTGGTTGATTCATTGAGTCTCCAGCGATTTGTCGGATCTTCACGGTCGCTGGGGTCGATCCTTTGATTTGTTTCCTATCCATTATTATTCAATTGCTCAAATGTATTTTAACTATGCATGCTTTAGTATTTTGATTCTCTAATAAGTTAGTAGGTTGCAAGATGTGATTAAATTTAATAGAAGATATATTTTTATTAAATAACTTTCAGTGATCAACACTTCCTTGATTTTCATGCTCGTGATTGTTTAATAAATAGGGGATAACTCTCTGTGTATTCTTTCCTCTATTCCTTAATCATCTTCTCAAAAAGCTTTCTATGATGGATAAAGTCCTTAAGTCACAAGCTATCATTCAAAGCAATGTTTTTCTTCATGTTTTGTCCATCGAAGAGAAGAGAAAGAGAAGACATGAAAGTGATCGAAAGAGAAAATTTGTGGCAAAGAAGAGGAGAGGCTCACCTTTGGGTTAAGTTGCCTCTTCTGGGGTGGTTCCAAGAAGTGCTCTATTGGTGTTGTGGATGCACATCATATGATCATAATCATGTGATCATCAAGTGTGGTTCCACCTGCAGGTCCTACAGTGGCCCTCGGTTTGGCAAGGGGTTAGTTCTTCTTGGTGCCCGCTAATCTCCAACCATTCATGCAACTTCATCTTCAGGAGCCGATGATGACCAAGGTGATAGAATGTCTAAATAGTCTTTAGTTGTTGCATTTTAATAATTCTATCATTATATAAAGACATAACATCCTGCGAAAAAACGCCCAAATATATTACCATGCATATCAAACACAAAACACGCCAAAAAATACAAAAGTGACATTTGGCTAGAACAATCAATCCAACATAGAGCAATAGCAAAGACATCAAAAATACTACCTAGCATCCTAGTCCTAACCTAGCACTTCATCTAACAAAAAGTGTCATAACCAGCTTCTAAGTGCTCAGGGTAAGTCTTCAGGTATTTCTAATTTTGATGAGGTCACCATACCGGGCTCGTCCTAAAGATCCAGAGAATCTAAAGGGTGTCACCCAAGATAAATTTTGAAAAGAGTTGGCCTTACATATGGTCTTGTTTGCTACATGAATAATTTTAGATTTATGACGGATTTCATAAATAGCAAAATATATATTTCTATAGTTATGAAATACGAGCCATTAAATACGGACCTATAATATACAAGGTAACGCGAATTAGATCATTGGATCCTTAGCACAATTATACTCGTGTTAATCCTGATGCTTTAACTTGCATTACTCACCGGGTTCGACTAGGCAAGCAACGCTTGTTAAAGCATCACTCATTTATTGAGCTTGCCTTGCTATCAATGCACGCATGCAAATGCAAATGTGAAACAATCATACACAAGAGTAGTGAAGGTGAGTTTGTCGTGGATGCAATGACTTAGAAAGGTAGGTGTGTTGTGGAGGCAATGACCTGAAAGGGTGGGCGTGAGGCAGCAGCCGAAGAAACGGGTGTGTTGTGGAGGCAGTGACCCCAATGGGTAGGCGTGTCATAAAGGCAGTGACCCAAAAGATGGATGTGTCAAGGAGGTAGTGACCCAAAAATTAAGCGTGTAGCGGAGGCATCAGCCAGAAGAACGGGTGTTCCATGGAGGCAGTGACTCGAAAGGGTGGGTGTACCATGGAGGCAGCGCCTCGAAGAAATATGTGTGTCAAGGCAGTGACCCTAATGTGTGGGCGTGTCGTGGAGGCAGCGGCCCAAAGAATGATGTGTCATAGAGGTACTGATCCGAAAGAGTAGGAGTATTGTGAAGGCATCAACCCAAAGGATGGGTGTTCCATGGAGGCAGTATCCCGAAGGGTGGGCATACCGTAGAAGCAGTGACCTGAAGGGATAGTTGTGTTGTGGCGGCAATGACCAAAAGAATGGGTTTGTTGTGGAGGTAGCAGCCTTGAGGGGTGAGCGTTCCATGTAGGCAGCGACCTAAGGAACAGGTGTGTCGTGGAGACAGTACCTAAAAGGGGTAGGCATGTTGTGGAGGTCGCGGCCTAAAGGATGAGTGTGTCGCAGAGGCAGTTACCCGAAAGAGTGGGCTTACCGCAGAGACATCGACCTGATGGTTGTGATTTTGAGGAGTGACCCGGAAGGGTGGATATGTTATGGAGGAAGTAGCCTGAAGAATAGGTGTGCCATTGAAGCAGTGACCCGAAAGGGGTGAGCTTGACGTAGAGATAGTGGCTTGAAGAACGAGTGTGTCATGGAGGTAGTGACCTGAAATGACTGGGCGTTTCATGGAGGCAGCGACAAAAAAAATGGGTGTGTCGTAGAGGCAATGACCCGATAGGAATGGGTATGTTGTGGAGGCAGCGGCCTTTGAAAATTGAGAGTGTTGTAGAGGCAGTGGCTCGAAAGGGGTGGATCTGTTGTGGAGGCAGCAACCCAAAGAATTGGTATGTTGTGGTGAAGGCATTGACCCGGAAAGGGTGAGCATGTCGTGGATGTAGTGGCCCAATGAATGTGTGTGTCATGGAGGTAGTGACCCAAAAGGGGGAGTGTCGTGAAGGCAACAGTCCAAATGATGAGTATGTTGTAAAGGAAGTGACTTGGGAAGGTAGGCACATCGTGCTGACAACGATCAGAATAATGAGTGTGCCGTGGAGACAGTGACCCAAAAGGGTTCTTACGGCAGTCCGGAGCGGCACCGCAGGAAGTGTAGGGATGTAGTTCTTGTTGGAGGGAATTACAAGTCGGATTAGCTCGGTGATGAGCCACCCATTCGCATGATGTAAGAATGTGTGATGGATAAGTGTGTGAGAAACACAAATCCAAGTGCAACACATGTAGAAGCACAAGTCCAGGCAAGGTGCTATGCAAGCGAACACACAAAGGTGGGAGGTGCAAGCATGCACCACCTGCGATGTGGTGTTAAGTGACATGAGGATGCCACAAAGAGAGACCTAAAAGAGAAATTTTATAGATAAACCACTGAAAATGTTTGACTTTCTTGTGTTGTTGCTAAGATTTTCCTAGTTGTTAGGAAATATAAAATTACAATCTTTTATCTTGCCATGCATGCATCTTGAGATAGCTAAGGCATCCTTGGGTGTCTTTATAGTCAATGGCGTGATTTATAGGGCTTTGTCATGTCTAACATTGCCAATAAAGATAATAAATTACAACAATATTAGAATACATAAAGTACAACAATAATAGTACTATAATGAAGTGAAACCTACAAATAGTTATCCTATTTATTTTTTAGAATTATTTTTTAATTTTAAAGCATCTGATGATTTTTCAAAATAAAACTCTTACAAATTAATTATTTATATTTATAATGCTAAAGATCTCTTATTAAATTATTTTTAAAAAACTCCATTTTATAGATTTTTCTATAATTTCCAATATATTTTTTAAACAAATGGCAAGATTGATTTTTATGTGTGCCATATAACATTCTATTGTATTAGCATATGACAAAAAATTAGTGTGATAGTCTAAAAGTCTACTAAATGATCTAGAAGTGAAAATCGTACCATGGTTGCATGAAATAATATAACACCAATTGGTACTAACATGACAAAAATCTTGGGGCCCAATATGTGACTTGTATAAATTAAATTTAGAAACTTAATGTTAACATAACTAATAAATGACAAATAAAGTCTATTTGTCAACTCAAGTGGGCCAACCAAATCATATGGTAGATTGATGATTGACAATGGTTGTGTATTCCTTGGCCAAAGCTGATGAACCAAATCAAATTGATTTTATTTGGATGACTTGATTAAATTTAATAAATGTTTATTTGGTTAATGGCTTATATTTTTGCAAATTGGTTTATAATTTGTGGTTTACATTTTTGGATTAATAAACTATATATTTGTATATGTTTGTATGGAGCCACTTATTTTATCCATGACACATCAATTAAAGAGCTATAATAAATGGCTTTACTAGTGTGACATGAGTGTGACACAAGTGCAACAATGCTAGACTTTTGGAAGTGTAAATGCAACTTAATGGGAATAGTTCATTACTTCTCCTTTTCAAAAAGCTTGAAGTAATGTCATCGCCCATCTGTAGCCATCACCCAAGCAAGACACAACTTGCAACATATGGATTGAAACATCAAAATGGCAAGTCAACAAAAACATTGATAATTGATGCGTGCTAGAAATTTCATGGCGGTTGAGTAACTGATTATCGTCCTAGCATTGTACGAGAATTCAACATACACACAGATGAAAAAGAAATAAGTGGTCACGACTCCATAAGTTTTTACGTGGAAAACCAGTGAAGGGAAAAACCACGGGGCCTGCCCCAGTTGCGAAAATCCACTACTTATTACAGAAATAGTAATAAATAGACGGGAAAATGTAATTATATTCTTCAAATTACAACGTTGATTGACAACGTCTAGTTGGTGGTGATTGACGATGGTGGTTAGCGGTGGTCGATGACGGTTGGCGGAGGTCAACAGAGGTTGGTGATGGTTGATGACGGAGATCGATCGTGGTTGACGACGGTAGGTGATGGTCGATGGAGGTCGGCGGCGATCAACGAAGGTCGGCGGCGGTCGACGGCGGTCGGCGGTGGTGCTAAGCTGTAGCTTCTCCTCAAGGCTTCAGGCTCTCTCTACGCATAAGCCTCCCTTCATGTGAGGGTTGAGGGTCTATTTATAGTATTTTATGCACAATTAATGCAGCCATTTTGATCGGACTGTCCAGAGAGCTTTCCTTGATCAAACAGCATTAAGGGGGCATTTGATGGCCTTAACGATGTCAGAATTGAGTGATCTTGGGCTCGTTGGATTCGTCTTGTCGATACGTTCGATTCGAGTATAGGCTTGCTAGTTTCGGCATTTTTTTGACCTTCCAAATGTGTTCGGAAATCTTCTAAGAATGGATTAATAAATTGATCTGAGCTTGATTTGACTCGAATTGGACTAGTTTTTATATCATTAGGTTCGTCTCATCGAGCCGGTCAGTTTGACTATAAGTTTACATAAATCGGAGCTTTGGATGTCTTTTTATCAAGATTTGAATGTTTCATGCTAAAAAATATTACCTCGAGATCCGTGTCATGCCTCAAGATTCGTGCTGGATGATGAAAATTTATTGGTAGCGTATCAATAATAAACATTACAATTTTTGAAGATAGACTCTCAGAAGCCCTTAAGCTAAGTGCCCCGACTTGCATCGCTATCTTCGTTCTCTTATGCCTTTATGAAATAAGTTCTACAAAGAAAACCTAAACTAAAGACATAACCACCCAATGATTTCTATCCAATAGTAAGCTCTTTTCAACATCATCTTTATCATCAACAAACATAAGGGCTTCACAAATCCTCTATCATTTGAAAAGTTGATATGTTGTAAGTTATGTTTAACCTATAAAGTATCTATAGATTTGTTAACATTTCACTAAAATAGCAAACTGTGCTCGCCAATGAAAAATTATTTAGCCCAGCACAGTATTAATAAAAATTGCTGCATATAAGCAAAGATTTAGTCAAATCAAAATGAACTAAATAAGCAAAAGTTTATTACAATTTAAGTTTTAGTAAAATTTAATCATATCAAAATTTTGGACTGTAGAACCAAAATCAATTGATTTAATATATTGGTGAAATCAATTTATTTAAATGTTAGAATGCATGCTCCTATAATTATGACTGCATGGTGAGGTTGGCTTCACCTCTCTCAATCTTCGATGGTTCTTAGGTTTTGGTTCTTATCAATTCGTTGGCATGTCAAATTTTTATTGTGCTCCTCTTTTTTTTTTTGCCTTCTCTTTTTCTGGTTTTTTTTTATTTTATTTTATTTTTATTTTTGGACAGGGTGTGCATTTAAATATGACATAATGAGATTCTTCAATTTATTTTCAACCAATATGTGTTATTAGTATACACAAATTGTTAAACCCCAGAGATAGTCTAAAATGGTGTTATTTAATGTTTAACGCACCTTTTGGACGTTGAATCCTGATTTGTCCGTAAATTACACCCAAGGAATAGAGTGTAAAATATGAGAGAGAGATGTTGGATCCTGATTTGTCCGTTTATCACACCCAAGGAATAGAGTGTAAGGCGTGAGGGGGGGGGGGGAGAGAGAGAGAGAGAGAGAGAGAGAGAGAGAGATGCGCAATAAATCAGAGGAAATATGTAACTTTTTATTCACGAAATGACCTCCTATTTATAGAGAAAGGAGATATTATATGTGAATTTACATGTGTCCCTCCTTTATTAAAGGTTTTACATATCATTACAGATATTTTAGATATATTTGCCTAGAGCCTGGTGGCTCTAAGAGTTAGCAAGCTCGGCTAGTGAGTCTTTTGAGAGGTGCAACCAAACAACTAGGATGTAGATGGTTGTCGGTCGTCTTGGTCAGGTAAGTGTCAATCATATAAATTGGTTGTCACTGATTGATTGAATTCTTAGTAGTAAGAGGTAAGCGAGGTCGTCTCAGTCGACTTAGTGGGGTTGATCGTTTTGATTAGGTCTAGCAGCCGACCTTCAATTCCTGACAAGAAGCTCATGTCGATCAGGTGAATCTAAGCTATTGGGCAAAAGGTGCATCATCGTAATCCAATAGGTAGCTATCTTTAGACGAAGAGATTCTGGGGGATGGTTGAGATTCTCCCTTTTGACACTTGATGATATTTGGGGAGGCTACTAAATACCCTCGAGAGAATTGTAAGACCTGAGGGTTATCATTTCACCTTGAGTTGGTACCATCGCAGGGATGCTCATAGATTCTCTTGTACTTGACGACCGATTGTACTGCTCAAGTTCATGTCACTTGACTATTTTGTTTAAGCAAGATCTCCCCCCCAAGCCTCGTGCTGGTGGGTCATCCTTTGAAACGTCTTATCCTGTTTGTGTTGTTAGATCTCATCGAGATTAGTGAAGGCACTTTTCTGCTTGTGTTTACATGCATACTTTTTTTCTGTAAAGAAATGACTAGAAGCTATTATACGAACCTCCAACCACTCCTAACGTGCATAAAAATTCGAGTAACATCTATTTAAGAAAAACTGTGCCCACAGGGATTTGAACCCCCGATCTGAGGGGTCTTACACTAAGGATGTCATCCAAAAGACCGAGGCACGCGGCACGTCATACATACATACATACATACATACATACATAGATATATATCGGAAAGTGATGCTGATTGAAGTCTAAAATACTGTTAGGATTGGATTGGATATATATTTTTTTCGGTGATTAAATCACGCCAACTCCCTCTCCGGCATCTTCAAGTGACCCATATTAGGTAGTTCAAAGCATATTTTCTGCGTCAAATTTAGAATAGAATATTGTGCTGACTTTAAAGTCGACTCTTCACCCAAATCACTATTCAAAGTTTATAATCTTTAGTTTAAATAAAATTTATTACGGAAATTTACATACTTAGCACACAATTCTTGTGTATTTACATATCTCACACCTAATTCTTCATATTTACATATACAACATTTTGGTGTTTTAAATTAAATATATTTTTCATTTTTAAAAAGTAATAATATTATTATTTTTAATGTGATATTAAAAATTTGAGTGCTACATGTGTGAATATGAAAGTTTAGGGGTGCGATATGTAAATACATAAGAATTGTGTAAACGCCACCAGTTTTTAATAAATGTGTTAATATGTGGTTGATCCTTTGAAAAATAATTTATTTATTTATTATTATTATTTTTTGCACGGAATGAAATTGTCAACTAATGATCCAACACGAGCTTGAATCAATCTAACAGATTCGATTTAAATAGAAATTGAAATAAATAATATATCAAGCATAAATACTTATTTATGGTGGGGTCATTGTAAGTCCTCTCATATCAGGGGTTTGATCCCATTATGGAGTGGGGGATAGGTCTGTTTAGGCACATGACGCGAGCTCTCATCATGAGGCCGAAGCACATGAAAAACTGATATTTGGGCCTCTACCAAATATCAATTTTCTTTTCCAAATATATATATATATATATATATATATATATATATATATATATATATATATATATATATATTTGTGTGTGTGTGATCAGTATTATTTTTAAATAATTTGATTTACTAAAATGCTACTAAGAATTATAATCAATGAAAATTACTAATTAAAAATAGAATAAAAATATATGGAATTCTATTTAAATGAGTACTTGAATATAAATAACGATATTTAAATCTCGCCCTACTCTTAATATTTTACAGTTGTGTGATTAGAGTTACCAAAAGTTCATTGTTAATGAATAGCTCGTACTCGGCTCGATAAACAAGCGAGTCAAACACAAATAAATTTTTTGAGCTCAATATATAAACAAGCCGAACATGAACAATGATATTTTTTAACACGAAGTCTTGACTCGTTCAAGCTCGGTTTATTTATACCTCTAACGGATGCATACATGACTAGGATTGTCAAAATAGTTTTTTTGTTCGCGAACAGCTTGTGTACGGCTCACTAAGCAAACAAGCCGAATAATAACATATTTTTTTGTGTTCGAAATATAAACAAGCCGAACAGGAAATATAGTATTTTTAAACTAGTCGAACATGAGCTGAGCCTACAATCTCTCTCTCTCTATATATATATATATACATGATCTTTATAAAATAAGTTATAAGGTCCCACAGGGAATTAGAAATTAGAAGAAAAAATTATTTATTTTATGATAATTTATAAACTGCTACAAGATGCATTTTCTTATACTCTAATGAATGGATGAAACTTATAATGATCGACATTTGGCGCCTATTCCTTCAATAGTGAAATAGAAAGCAAAATGAACAAAAAATGTTACAAAATATTTATAAAAAAATGAAATTTAATATTTATACATATACCACTTTGATGCCACAAGAAAAGAATAAAAAGTTGTTTCAGTTTTAAAAAGTAAATAATTGTGATTTGAGTGCTAATTATGTAAATATATCTTGTTGTTATCTAATTTAGACTTCTTGCCCCCTTCTAAAAGCATCGGATAATGTTGATTTGTCTCTTCATAATTTGGTCTTTATGATGTGCAGATTACTTAAATAAATTAGTAATTAGTCTTTTTTCCCTTTTGAATAAATGATACCAATATTAATTTAATGGAAGATTTACATATATACCACTCCATTCTTATGTATTTAGATATCTAACACTTAAACTTTCAATTTTTACATATATGCCATTTTAATTATGCGTCAAAAAGTGTATTTTTTATTTGATACGAATGATTTGAGTGGTATAAATGTAAAAAATGAAATGTGGATGTTAGGTATTTATATACGTTAAGATTGGATGGTATGTATGTAAATGCTCCTATTTTAATTTACATAAAAAATAAGATGGATTCGTCGTTCTTATAGGAATGAAATTTTCTGAATTACGGTGATTTTTAATTCAATATTTTTTAAGGAAATTTTGATTTAGAGGAGTTAGAAAAAAAAATGGCCGATTTGGGTTGAATTATAGTAATTAGATTTATTTTAAATGCTTTATGCATCATTAAAATAATTTATTATGTAGGCCTAATTTGACTTTTCTAAAAATAACTTCAACATTTTATTATAAATTAATAATTTTAGTTACATTTATATACTCTTTAGTATTATTGCTATTATTACTTGTATAAATCAACTTAAGCTTAATTTTTTTTGGAAATAGTTTAAGTCTTAGGGTCCATTTTATTGTGGTATATTTTAAATATATAAAGAACGATCGACGACGAAGCGGAAAATAGAACGAGAAAATTCGCACTATAAAAGCATACAGAGATTTATGTGGTTCGGTAATTTTTGCATACGTCCACGGAGTTGCAGAGGATTTTATTACTTGAGGAATTTACACCGTCAACCATGTCGAGAATAACATGAATCAACTTTATCTCTCTTAACCCTCTCTCTACCCGAAAAATACCAAAGGAAATCGCAAGAGGAGACCAAACCGTGGGATCCAATTCAAGCAAGAATTGCATAATCCTTTTTTCTTCATTTAGCCAAATCACCGAAAGAACCTTTTTCTTTCTCCTATTTCCGACGCCTGCAAGCCTAAACCGCCTGCAGCTTTACCTGGAGTTATCGCTCGGACCTTCACGTTCTTTTTCTAGGTTTCTGCAAAAAGGAAGAAGGTGGTTGTTACAGTGTGTGCGAAGTAAGAGAAGTGATTCGCGAGAGAGAGCCATATTCTCTTCTATTTCACGAAACTCAAAGAGGCGAGAGATGGAGAGAGAGGCGGGAGCAGTTATGCGGCATTCTTTTTGAAGTAACGAGCTCCACAAACGAACTAATATCCTTCACTGGCAGCGGAGCCCAATTCTTCAAATGTGATATCCTCCACCTCAGAAACTCAAGGCCCCTGTCTTCAGGCTGAAAACCAACTAAAGCTGCACACAACTTCAATTTCTCAAGAGTAACACCCTTTGTCAACATATCATCAGGGTTCTCACTTTCACAAATTATCTCAAGCAACAACCGTCTGTCATCCAACAATGATTGTATGAAAAGATATTTGATCTGAATATGCATGGTTATAGACTGAAATGTTGGATTATTGGCAAGGAATATGATGCTTTGACTATCATTATGGAGAATGCCCTTTTGATTCTTCTTGCCCAATTTTTCCAAGAAGCCCTATAGTCATATCATCTCCTTTGCAGCCTCTGATACTGCAATGCCATCAAAAGTATAAATATAGCCTGTAATGCTCCTTCTAGTATCAATATCTCTAGCTAGATCAACATCAATATAGCTTCGTACCTCTAAACTCTTTTCTCAGTAGCAAAAGCAAGTTTCTGAAGAGCCTCTTAGGTACCTCAAGATCCACTTCACTGCTTTCTAATGTTCCTTTAATAGATTACTCATATATCTGATAACAACTACCACTGTATGGACAATATCTGGTCTGGTGCAAACCATAGCATAAATAAGTGAACTAATAGTTGAAGCATAAAGAACCTTACTCATGTGATCTCATTCCTCTTCTGACTTGGGTGACTGATTCTTGCTGAGTATAAAGTGACTGCCCAAGGGTGTCCCAACTGATTTGGCCTTATCCATATTGAACATGTTAAGTACATTTTTTACATACTCAGTCTGAGAGAGTCTCAACATGCCTCTGACTCTATCTCTTGCAGCTCCCAAATCCTTCATTGCAAAGTGCTCTGACATTTGCTCCTTCAGATTATTGATCTCATTAATGCTAGCCTCTGCAATAAGCATATCATCCACATACAGCAGTAGGATGATATAGAAATTGTCAAAATACCTGACATGGCAGCAATGATTTATCTAACATTTACTGTACCCTGCATGGAGCACGAATTTATCAAACTTCTTATACCACTGTCTAGGAGCTTACTTCAGACAATACAAACTCTTCTTCAATCTGCAAACTGAATCTTCCTTTCCCTGTACGATGAACCCTTCAGGTTGGTGCATGTAGATGTCTATTTCAAGATCTCCATGAAGAAAAGCTATCTTCACATCTAACTGCTCAAAGAAGAGATCTTCAGTAGCCACCATATACAGTACCATTCTGATGGTTATAAGCTTCACCACAGGAGAGAAAATAATGGAATAGTCAATATCGTTCTTCTGCTGAAAACCTTTTACTGTCATTATGCTCACCCTTCACCCGGTACACCCACTTAATGTGTAATGTCTTCTTACCTGGTGGAAGATTCGTCAACTCCCAAGTCTGATTTTCTAGCAGAGAATCCATCTCCTCCTTCATGGCTAGGTTCCACTTGCTCGAATTCTCATCTTGCAAGGTTTCTTCATAACTCTGAGGTTCTCAACTATCTGTCAGCAGAATGTGGTTCAAAGTAGGAGAATACCACTGTGGAGAACGTCTAGTCCTTTCTGACCTGCGAACTGCAATTGTAGGTGTAGACTGCTTTGAAACATCCTATGAAATAATAGAAATGGGTGCTCTGGACCCACTCTCCTTGTCACCTGCATCGCTGCCATGCACTGTGACCTCTAATAAATAATCAAACTTTACCAACTCAGATTCCTGCAATATTATTTCAGAAACTGTACTGGACTTGCCCTTGTACATAACATTTTCATTGAAAATCACATTTCTGCTCATTATGATCTTCTGATCCTTATCATCCCATAAATGATATCCAAATGATCATCTCTATAGCCAATGAAGTAACATTTTTTTGACTTAGTCTCAAGCTTATTACGAGCAACTAGATTAATTATAACATAAGAAAGACAACCAAAAGTTTTAAGGTGAGAAAATTTGACCTCTTTCCCACTTTAGTCCTACTTAGGTAATTCACAGTTTAATGGAATGGATGGCCCCCTGTTGATCCAAGTAAACTGCAGTGCTGACCGTTTCTGCCCAGAAAGTAGGTGATAGTCCGACATGCAATCTCATGCTTCTAGCCCGTTCATTAATGGTCCTGTTGATGAGCTCTGCAACACCATTTTGCTATGGTGTTCCTGGAATAGTTTTCTCCATTATGATGCACTAAGTTGCACAATACTCCTTGAATCCACCATCAATGTACTCACCATCATTATCAGACCTCAAACATTTCATCTTTAAGCCAGTCTCTGTCTCAACCATGAACTTCCAAATCCTGTAGACATTAAATAAATCTGATTTATACTTCAAGAAATAAACTCATACCTTTCTACTGTGATTATCAATGAATGTGACGTAGTAACGAGAGCCTCCAAGAGATGTCACTGGAGAAGGTCCCCACACTTTCTGTGTGTACTAAATCCAGCTTTCCTGCCTTTGGCGTCCTGCCACTTTTCAAGAAACTAACATTTCTCTGTTTCCCCATAATGCAACTCTCATATATGCCGAGATCAACTGACTTCAGTTCTGGTAGCTTGCCTCTGGACTGAAGTTCATTCATACCTCTCTGACTCAAGTGGCCAAGTCTGCAATGCCACAACTCTATTGTGCTCTCTGCAACAGTGGTATCAAAGCTGTCAATTAAACCAATAGTCATATACAACGTACATGTTTTCTTAACCCGAGCCAGTACAAGTGCTCTTTTAGTAACCTTCCAGGTGCTATCTGAGAACACTACTGAATGTCCACACTCATCAAGCTGCTCAACAGAAATGAGGTTCTTCTTCAGTTCAAGAATGTGTCTGACCTTTTGCAGTGTCCACCTGTTCTTGTTTGGAAGTGCAATGTCGATGTATCACATTCCTATCACATTTAGAGATTCTCCATCTGTCAGATACACTTTCTCAAAGTCACCTGCAACATAATTCCACATTAATTTTCGATGGAATGTTGTATGGAAAGAAGCCCCTGAATCTAGTATCCAGTCATCAATAGAACTGCGAACTGCCAGCAGTAGTGCATCATATGCTTCTTCAATTGCCACATTTGTGCTATCATTATCCATCTTCTTGGGATTTATGCAGTTCCTCTTTGTGTGGCCAGTTTTGCCACAATTCCAGCAAGTTACTTTCTGTCCAGGCCTTGACTTACTTCTGCTTATGTGCTTTGATTTTGTTCTTCTTTTGTTTAAGCTCATGTCATGTGATCTCCCTCTGGAATCAACATTCAGTGCCGAACTGGAATCTGAGATCTCGCCAGAATCTTTCTTGTAGACCTCATCAGCTAAAATCAAATCACGAATATCATCATAATTGATTTTAAATTTACCTGTAGAATTACTGACACCCATACTCATAGCTTCTCAACTATTTGTCAATGAAGCTAACAAGAAAAGGGCATGTATCTCATCATCAAATTCAATTTCCATTGATGATAATTGATTTGTAATAGTATTAAAATCATTCAGGTGTTGTACAATAGACGTACCTTTAGCCATCTTCAATTCGAATAACTTTTTCATGAGATATACTTTGTTATTCGTTGATGAATTTTTATACATACATAAAAGTGCTGCCATAAGATCTGCAGTAGTCCTTTCCTTGACGACTTTGTGTGCAACGAACCTCGATAGGGTAAATCGAATAACCCCCAGAACTTATCGATCCAACAACTTCCATTCAGTCTCATCCATTCTTTCTGGTCTTTTCCTCAATAATGGAAGATGAAGTTTCTTCTCATATAGGTAGTCATCTATCTCCATCATCCAGTAACCAAAATATGTGTCATCAAATTTCTCGATCTCTGAAACATGCACTTCATCTGCAGCCATCGTCATTCCTCAGATCTTGAACAAAGCTCTGATACCAGTTGTTGTGGAGAATGAGCGAAGATGAAGCGAAAAATAGAATGAGAAAATTCACACCAGAAAAGCAGGCACAGAGAATTTCGTTGTTCGGCAATTTTTGCCTACCCTACGTCAACGAAGTTGCGGAGAATTTTATTGCTTGATAAATTTACACCGTCATTCACGTAGACAATTAAAGGGACTAACTTTATTTCTCTTAACTCTCTCTACTCGAAAACCACCAAAGAAAATCGCAAGAGGAGACCAAACCGTGGGATCCAATTCGAGCAATAATTGTATAATCCTTTTTTCTTCCTGTAGCCAAATCACTGAAAGAACCTTTTTCTTTCTGTTGTTTTAGATGCCTGCAAGCCCACACAGCCTGCAGCTTTACTTGGAGTTATCGCTCGGACCTTCACGTTCTTCTTTTATGTTTCTGCGAAAAGGAAGAAGGCGGAAGCTACAGTACGTGCGAAGTAAGATAATTGATTCGCGAGAGAGAGCCATAATCTCTTATGTTTCACAAAACTTAAAAGAGGCGGGAGATGGAGAGAGAGGCAGGAACAGTTATGCGGCATTTTTTTTTTAAAGTAACGGGCTCCACAAATAACACATTTGGGAAGACAATATGGTGGTGGTGCGGTACTGTACCGCAGTTTTGTCTGTTTCAGTAAATTGCATTTTAATAGCTTATTTAAAAAACTGTCGTTGAAATTTGTGTCCTGACTAGGTGCGGCGGCAGCTTTCTAGTCGCGATCTAATTTTTTTTTTTAAAAAAAAATTAATAATCACTGTAGCTTTTTAAATATCAAATTATTTTTCAACAACTTTACATTTATTTTTTAATAAAATGCAGCTACCAAACAGACCATTAATAAATCCCTTTTATTTCTGCATAAAGGAAGATCACTTCATTAGTTAGCATTTGTTATGGAGCCTTGTGCATGAATTAACGGCTCCCGTGACAATTGGAACACGGTCAGAGATTTCCAAAGCAGACCTCAATTAAATATAATTACAAAAAATGGCCGACTAACTCTTTAATCTGTCCAAGTTCTCTAACAAATTTTTTATATTTTTAAAATTTGTTTTTATTAAGAAGATTTACATACATATCCTTCAACTATTATGTATTTACATATCTGACACCTAAACTTCTAATTTTTACATGTGTCATCTTAGCTAAGAATTTCACTTTTTAAAAGTTAAATAATTTTTTTTTATGTAAATAATTTTACACAATTGAATGCATATTATTTTCAAAATAAATTTTTAATTTTTCGTAAAAAAAATTGGTTCTAAGCAAATAATATCGTATATTTCATGTCATTGAATGTACGTTATATATGAGATCCTTCTGGGCCAAATTTGTATTATGTTTAATAGTAATATTCATTTCTATATATGCTCGTCGGTTGATAACTTCGATGTAAGTGCCCTCGAGTTCAAGAATTTGAATTCCCGTGGCGCGATTGCCCTCGAATAATCAGTACACTCAGACCTGACGAGAGTATGACCATTAGGAATCGGCATTTGGGGGACAACATCCAAATACTGATTCCTCAAAAAAAAAAATCATTTGATTATTTATATAAGAAAAGTCTATTTAAAATAATATAATTAATTTGTTTAACTAAAATTCAGTGTGAAATTGATTTCTTTTTTTTTTTTTTTTGAATTTTAAAGGTATTTGGCAGCTATTTTAATTCTGCAAAGGCAAGTTATAGTTTAAAGACATGTCTTCTACTCTTCTTCTTCCTCCTCAATGTTGTTCTGAGTTCTTCTCCTCAAGCTTCAAAAATTCAATATATGTTCTGTTCTTCATACTGAAAATTATCCTTTTTCATGAAGAGCCAAAGGAGAAATTTTTGAGCTCCTCTTTAAGCAAATAGTGGGGAGTTCAGCAGCCTTTTTTCAGGCAAGTTTATCCTTTAATTAATTTGTATACTTTTCTTTGAATAATTACATGTAAAAAAATTATCTTCCTCTTTGTTTGGAACAACAAGTAGCTTTTAACCGATTTTCTTTTTAAGCTAGAATCAACTTCTTTCCTCGTATCAAAGAAGATATTTTGCTCTTCTTTGGAACTTTGGAGGAAATTTTGAAAGAAAACGATGTTATCTTCAGATGTTTTTTAAAAAAATTTGAATTAGAGTTAAAAAGGAGTTCTTTTAATTTTTCAGAAGAAGCTGATATTAAGGAAAAGCCATGAATTTGGGAGACAGAAGTGACTTGCAGTTACTGAGAGTCTCCAAAGGAGCTCATGAGCTCAAAAAAATGATTGATTATTGGTCCAAATCTTTGAATTACAGAAACGGGCAACAAAATTACATTTTTGATGATCTTCTAAGAGGGGCAATGGAGTTCCAGGAATCACTGTTAATGCTTTCAAACCTTCAGAAAGCAACAAGCAGAATCTCGACGAAGAGAATCAGACAAAGTGAAAGAGAAGAAGTTGCAGGAGAAAACTCCATTGATTTCATCAGACAAAAGAGATTGCTTGAACGTACACTCTCCGTCGACAGTTCTTCGACGAATTGCACGCAGGAGATAAAGCAACTGATCAGAGACAAGTTTAATAAATTTGATTATGAGAAAGTTTCTTCAACAAAGAATTCAATTCTATCGGAAAGTGAAGTTGAGTTCTCTCTGCAGGGAAAGAAGATGAAAGCTCCAAATCTGATTGCAAGGCTCATGGGTTTAGAAGATTTACCTTTAATTGAAGCTGTGAAAGAGGAGAAGGTGCTTAAGAGAAGTAGAAGTCATACGGTAAAGAAGAAAAGTTTGGATGAGATTATTGAAAACATGAGATCTACAGGTTTTCTAAAGAGTGAACAATCTGTAAGTTTTATGAGAAAATCAGATTTGAAAAAAGAAGCAATTTTTAGTGAGAAAGATGACATCCCTCCGATTGTGATAATCAGACCTCTAAATTTTCTTTTTAGAAACACTGAAGAGGAAAATCTAACTTCTGACACATCGGATTTGACCATTGAAGAGAGATTTTCTGATACTGATTGTGAGTTCTATGAAAATTTGGAACAAAGTGAAGTGATGAGCATTGAGGAGGAGGAAATAGAACCACCACAGAAGCTTAAAATGGCTGCCGCTGCTGCTCAGAAGCAGCTGAAGATGGATCTTGTTTTGATGGAAAGGAAAATGATGGATGATTTAGAGAAAATGGAAATTAAGGGAAAGAAACAGATGAATAAGAAGTTGAAAGCCGTAGGAGAAACTATGAACATGAATCCCAAAGAGGCTGAAACATTACAAGCCACAACCAGGTTTACTTTTCAGACATATAAAAGCAGTGAACAAAATATGAAGCACAAGTTTTTAATGAAGTCAGCATCATCTGATTCCATCAGTCATGTGAAGTCTGAAAAATTTTCTGCAGGAAAACCAATTAGAAAGTCAAGTAAGGTAAAGTTCTGTTTATTTAGTTCTTTCTAAAATTTATAATTAAGCCCACCATGCTGAAATGCAGTAAGTTGCTTACAAAGACTCATCTTTTTTGCAGCCTGAAGATAAAAAATCAGAAGGAAAGTTTAACGGCACTGAAAGCCGTGAAATTTCTAGAAGCAAGAGTATGTTAGCTGCTGATAGCCTCCTGAAGCAGGTGCTGAAGGAACCGGCAAAGCCTTTTAAGAAAGGTAGCCTATAAGGTGATTCACTTATTACTTTCTTGTTCAAATTAAAATCCAACATGGATTGCTTCTTCGGTTCATCCATGCAGGCAGGGCATTGACTAATCCAATCTTGAGCTGTGCTAGCCATGGCTATTAGCTCACTCAATCTGATTTTGACACAAAGTTTGTTCCTTTTCAATCAAAATTCAATCTTTATAGACAAATTCTTAGTCCAACATACCTTTGATTCAGAAAAATATTCATACAAGCATAAATAATCTGAGTTGGTCAGGTTCAACTAGCCGGGCCTAGCTAGTTGCTAGGCTCATTGGCTTGTGTCAAACTAGATCCAAGCCCAAAATTGATTCAAAATACGGCTTTATATGTAGGAGCTTAGAAATCTGCATAAGAATTGTTGGAACTTGCTCTGAAACTTAAAATTCTTATTTGATCACAGATGAGATCAGAAAAAGCCACAAGGTAATATGTGAAGTTATGCCACGGAACTACAAGGATGGAAGAGGTTTAGAGATGTTTGAAGAATCCATTAGACAATCATACTATAAACCCCCCACCATTGATATAAAACATGCATTCTATCAAACAACATTCTTCGAAGAAGATGAAGTTTTCTACGACCAGCTGCTCCACAACTCCGCGAAGGGGCAAATGGTTCGAAAAAATCGTGAGAACGATCTTTCAACTCTTCGAATGATACGAGAAAGAACGCCGAATCAAGCATCGTATACATCTTTCAAATGCTGGTTGGAGGAGGACAATGATGGGATAAAGAAACTAAGAAGTTATAGTGAGTTTGATGAAGCGTGTTATGAAGATTGTATTGATTGTCTGTTGAAGAATGATCTTTATTGCAAAGAAACAATACTAAATGCAACATCAGATAATTGGATATGTGTGGAGGAAGCAGACATGGTTGTCTTTGAAGTTTCTGAGAGAATCTTTTTCAGGCTTCTTCTCGAAGTTGCTAACGATTTAAGTTAAAGAAAATAAATTGTTTGCATTATGGTTTTTCAGCTTAATTCATGTAGGAGTGGACTTCATGATCATAAATTTGTTTCAAAATGACTGAGAATCTTCTTATCTAACTATTTACATTTGTAAATTTCTCTGTAAAACTTAATTATGTTCTATCTAGAGTCTATTAAAGTGCATTATGTTTATCTAATGATTTACATATATAAAAATTTTTATCTCCATTAGTCTACAAAATTGCATCACTAATATTAAAACTAGACTATTTCACAACTACACCACATCTACTAACTTCTCTTTATAATTATCATTTGCATGCTATATCCTCTCTTTTAAAGGATAACAATTCATTTTATGTATTCTTGTTTTTTACAGTAAAATAACCTTAAAAGCGATTAATCTCCAAAACAAAAAATGCAATAATTTATGTGATTTGATTTAAATAAACCTACATTCATGAAAGATAGGAGATGATCCAACCTATTAATAAAATTTGACACATTGTGTATTACAATGTAAGGGAACTCACTATGCAAGATAAAGAGCAAAAATTAAAAAAAAAGCAACTAGCTCCCTAAATAATTAAGAGAAAAAAATATGAACAATAACAAAACAATGATTATAGAACTATTAGAAAGTTACACACGTTAGTAGTTCCTAAAAATGATATCTTCGATTCATTAAGATGATACTTTGAATTCCTTAATCAAAACTTTTCTAAGATTTATTAATCATTTACTTTTTATCTTATTTTTGTCATCAATGTTTCTCAACTCTTTGACATAAATTATTAAAACTGTCTTATGTTTTTTATGCATGTCATGCTTTTATACATGAGCCCATATAGCAACAAAATCAATGCAAAAACAAGCAAACTTACACAAAATCAACTCGTGTTTTCAAGCTTTCACAGAACCAGTTTGATACATAAATGCTTCACCAAATAATATATGTATGAATATTTGGGTAATATCTAACAAAACATCGAAGAACTTTTTAATTTTTCGAACAAAAATCTTAAAACCTACCACAAAATCTAATTTAATTCATGCATGATTTTAGGTCAACAACTAACAAATATTTTAAAAATCAAAGCTACATTTTAATTGAAGTTGATTTGATTTGTTCTATGTGGTGATAAATATTTTTTTTAACATAAGAAAATATAAATGTAATCAATATTATCATTTTTTTTTGTTGGTAGTTGGCTACTCATTTTAGGATGACTGTGGCATAGTACTTCATCATATAAATTGTAATAATATTTTATTGTAAAAATTAAGAATATGTTGTCTTACTAAATTGTTTAAAATGTGAGTAAGGAGTGTAAGATAATGGTTCTATAAAATATTATTATTATTTATATTACTATAATGGAGTCAATTAATCTTATAATGTTTTATAAAGCTTTAACTGTCTCCATTGATTTACTATGTTGCATGAGTTCACAAAAGAAAAAAAATTAGATAAGATGTAGCACTAATTAATTAAAATATTATATAATTATTATATTAATATAAATAATCAAAATTATAAACACATGTATCTAAAACATGTCATAAATAAATGAAATATTTCATTTAAATTTTAAAATCTAAATTGACATCATATAATTATTAAATGTTGTTATTAGAAATTTTGAGGGATTTATAATATATATATATATATATATATCTGACCTTTCAATCTATATGCTCATGCCCATTAAGTTAAGTGTATATAATTTATACTTCTATTTTTTTGGTTAAAGTTTACCTTCATTATCAAACAAAATTTGTAAGAACTTTAGATAAGAAATTTATTTTACTTTATAGAGTGGGTACTTAAGCCCTTTAAAAGTTAGGAGATTGGAATTGTGTTTTTCTAAATGTAAGAGACTATATTGAGTTGCATTAACCAAAAAACATCTATCTTTATTTTCTCTTGTGTCATGGAGTATGTTTGCAAAAATAACTATAATTAGAGGGAATAATAGTTTATTTTGGCAAAGGATAAAGCATAAACATAATATTATCTCAAGCTCCATAGGTATTTTAAATTGAAATAGTTGGTGTGATTGAGTTTATTAATTTCAACATTCTTAAACTAATCTTACACTCAAGTATTGAAATTAATCATTCATTAAGAACTTGTGGGTGTGTTTTGATTTGTAATTTTAATTGATAAAAAATAGTTAACTTTCATTATATTATTTATGAAAATTATAAAATATTTTAAATATAATACTTTAAGAAGTATCCATTCATTTCCATTTTTGTCGTGGAATTTAACTATCAAAGTGTGTATGGACATAATGTATACATATAAAAATTTGGGGAAAAAAATGATTTTTATTTCTTTTCATGATAAATTAAATTAAAAATCTTTTTCTAAAAGAATAAAAATATTTAAAAAAAGGCCTTGACTTTAAAATCATGCTCACTGATATTTTAGAGATTTAAAGGAAACCTGTTTATTCTCATTATGATTTAATAATATTTTTAAATATATATTCCCATGCTCTGCATAAGATGACAAATTTTTTTATAATTATAATGTGTTATATAATAATTTCCTTTAAAAAGTAATATTCAATACTTTCTTTTTTATATAAGGATTATTTCTTATTGTCTCAATAATTCAATCTCAAGCAAATACTTAAGCTTAAAAGTGATTCAAAGTAAATGAATCAAATTTTATGTTGAGCCAAGTTTTATCATAGGCTAGATCAATTAATGCTTTGAGCGATTATTAATTTTGTAGTCTGATTTATGGGTATAAAATTAAAACATAAATGTATTTTTTAATAATAATAAATAAAGTTTTGGTCAATATTATAATATCTAACCATTTTTAAAATTATAATATATATATATATATATATATATATATATATATATATATATATATATATATATATATATATATATATATATATTAGTAATTACATTAATGATTATGTTACATTAGATAAATTAAATAAAATATATAAAAAAAATGCTCATTTTGAAATGGTTTATCTAATATATTTATCCTAAAATTTTATAGCCAAGTTCTTTCTTCATCCATTGAATGTATAAAGTTAAATTTAAAATATATTAGAATCTTATAATAACCAGAAGTTAAAAGATAGTTTCGAATTAACTCTTCACACTAATTTATAATTAAAATGTAATATGATATATTAAATCCTACAATATGTTATATAAACAAAATCTTAAATTAGATGGATTGGATGGATGTGATTTTTCCCATTTATGCTTATTAAAAAGAAAAGAAAGAAAAAAAATTCAACATTTTGGAGAATCTTGATTTATAATGGAGCTATTTTATAATCTTGAAGATTTGAATAAAATTTTATATATCAACTTGCTCTATATATATATATATATATATATATATATATATGAGAGAGAGAGAGAGAGAGAGAGAGAGAGAGAGAGAGAGAGAGAGAGAGAGAGAGAGAAGGGGTGGAGAGAGAGGGAGGGTGAGGAGAGAGAGAGAGAGAGAGAGTTGGAATTCCATCAGAGAACTTACGTAGCGCTGCATACGGAATCCCCCGAATAACCACCTGATAATCTTCGCGATAGTGTATTTTAAGATTATCGGGAAGTTATTAGCAGATTATTGCGTATTATTCTTAATAATCACTGAATAACCCCTTAATAACGCCCCAGTAACCTCTGCGGTTTCATTTTATACTTTTTCTGTTATTCGGGGTATTATAAGATTATTGGGAGATTTTTGTTCAAATAACTCTGCAGTAACTTCCTAATAATCTATCAATAACCCCGCAATTTCATTTTAATGTTATTCATGGGTTATCACGTGGTTATTCGAGGAATTCCGTACGCAGCGCTGCGTACGTTGTCCGTATGGAATAATTTTCTGGAAGGAGAGAGGGGGTTAGAGGAAGGGGAAAAAGGAAGGAGCACTTAATGAACTCCGCAATCTGCATTAAGCTCTTAAAAGATGTTCAAAGGACTAAATGAAAACACTAGATTAAATGACGTAGGCCCAATTATATTTTATTAATCATAAAAATTACGCACCTAAGTTTTAATATTTATATGTATAATATTTAAATCTCGAGCATTACAATAAAAATATCACTAATACCAATTAAAAAAAAAAATACACATTTGAATGAATATATTTTAATGCTTTTATGATATTAAAACATATAAATAAAAATCTTGCGTTGAACATGCAAAAAATTCTAAACTGTAGCATATAACGGCCCCAATGTCACTACCATCTCACTGCCAACTATCTGAGTAACATCTAATTTTAAAGCAAAAAATACACATAACGAGGTATAAAACTCTCAAGTCTTAAACACGTTAATTCTCCATGAATAATTCAAGTTTTACAATAACAAAACACAACTAGCCAATGCAATATGTAAAATACAAGTAATAATAATCTTATGGGTTGATAGCTCCCTTTCTTTCATTCCATTGATTGTTTCACAACACAATACAAACTTCAGCAGGGCGCATCAACAGAAACTCACAATGTGGAAGATTTTTTTTTTTTTTTGGGGAATTTTGATCCAGTATTCAGTTGAAGCTTATGCGCGATCGACTGAAATCCCTGCAGTAAATTTGATGTTTGAGTTTGGTGAACCTACATGAAGTCGTCTTCCAGCTCTTGCAGGGATTTATTGGTGGATGCAATTTGCTTGTTGGAAGTCATCTTCTCAGAAACCATGAGTCCTTTGTAGCTCCTCAGCTCTGTCTGCCTCTCCTTTTCAAGCCTTTCCATCTCTTCTCGGCGCTTCTGTAAGATTTAAGAAACATAGTCACACATATCTTGTTAAAATAAGTCATGCGGATTAAAGCTTGCTAACATTACAGGTTTCATTAGTCAGGTAGTTGAGAAAAATTCACCTTTTCTCTTAATAGCTGCTTCTTTTCAGCTCTTTCTGCTGCATTGACAGCTTCACGCTCAGCTGTCAACGAAACAATAAAGAAGGTTTTATGTTGGAACATCAACATGCATACCACTCAATTCTTATGTATTTACATATCTAATACCTAAACTTCCATTTTTACGTACGTAACACCTTATCTGGCATGAAAATGTGTATTTCATTTTTTTAAAGTTAAAATGGTGGTATATTTTTATGTGATCTGAGAGATTTGGGTGGTGTAAATGTAAAAAGTAACATTTAGATGTGCAATATGTGATTACATAGGAATTGGGTGGTATGTATGTTTAGTGTTGCTTAGGAGATCTGTATAATGTTATTGACCATGATTTAAAACAAAAAATTATGCAGAACATTAATTTAAGGAGGAAAAATATGGAAGAAAAATCATATTTGTCTTGGCGATTAATACTAATCAACAATGAAGAAAAACCTCTTTAACAAAAAAAAAAAAAAACAATGAAGAAAAACCATGCTTTCAGCTTTCAGCTTTCCCTAGCATTTAGAAAATAGACAAGCGAAGAGTTAAGGCGGTAGGGTGGAGTGAGAGAAACCTAGAAGCATAATATAGCAGTGCTTTTATTTCAATGCATTTAAAAAAGTTATTAGTTCTTCCCATACTCATTATTGTGGAATTTCTTGGTATTGGTTGTGCCAAAACTATATCCTTCATGGTTAGGTAGATGGTGGAGAATTGTTAATTCAATGTAGTGATGATGCGATTTTGGATTCAATGGTAACTTAATTCCATGAAAAATCAAGATTTTAGCCGTTCAATACTATTATTGGCTAATAAAGATGCATGGGGGAATTTGCATATATCTAAAACCTAAACTTCCATATTTACTTACATAACACTCAAATCATTGAAATGATATCAAAAATACTACTATCACTAGCTTTTTAAAAGTAAAATACACCTTTTCATGTATACGTTTTTAATAACAAGGTGTTATAAATGTACATATCAAATTTTAAGGGTTAGATATGCAAATGCAGAAGAATTATGTGGTATGTATGTAAATTTCCCAAATGTATAGTGTAAGACGGGTAGAATAATTTCTATACTAAAAAAGTGATTTTTTTACGCAATTTATACTTTGGACTTATTTTCCAATCATGCAACATCAAAATCGCAATATAAAGAATATTGGTACAACTATTCGATATTCCAACAATGCTACTATGAGCAGGCTTCATGATTTGTTGAAGGTTGCACTTCCATTTATTAGGAAGAAAACAAAAGAATGAATGAAAAAAAAAAAAATACATTGTTTGGCTATCTTAAATTCCTTATTTTGTGTAGGTGAGTAATTTATTAGATCTTCACAATTCATTTGCGAACATACTTTCCTTTTAATCACAATACAATTTCTCATAGGATAAGCATGAACCTCTGGTTGTGTGTAACAAATAGGGCGAATTTTATATCAACTATATCTACTAACAAAGGAATGACAAGTCTATAAAAAGATATTGTTAGGCAAGTAATTTAGTAATTTTGATTGAATACAAATTTTGCCCAAGTTTCAATCATGTGTGTGCCATTGAAAAGTGGTTCCTTTGAGCGCGCTTGTACAAGCGCGCCTACCATATTTTAAGAAAATTATTTCTTTTTACCAATATGAAATACCAATTTCTTACTGTGATAAATTTTTTTATCAATTATTTCTCACATTTTATTATTGGCTTGCAAGTGGATTTTGCTCAAATTTGGGCACAGTTGGAACTAAATTATAATTGCACACTAATTCTACATGGTAAATTTTAATTATTAAATTCTTTGAATGTATTCAATTATTACATTATTGCCTGAGTTTTAATTCTTATAGTTATTATTTGTGCTTAAAGAAAGTATATTTTGGTTTAATTAGTATTTTATGATCTATGAATGCGAGAGTTCCCTTGCATGATTTACATATATAGGATCATCATTATGAAATACTAAAGCATATCCTAGGAAACAGGGCTGATAATCAAAACAGCTTAACAAATCATGAACTAGATGAGGTTTCACACACTTACGAATGACAAATGAATATGTTCCTAAATAAGCAAAATTAAATATGTAACAAAATTAATTGGTTCAAGCTAAAATTGATGCTTTGGTCACATTAAACGTCGACCATCTGATGATCCGGTTAGGCGACTACATGTTTTAGGTTCGACTTAAGTTAAAAAAAGAAGAGGTGGGCCTAGAAAGACTTGAGCATATTGTATAAAAAATCATCTTAATTTATTAGAATTAAATGAAAATATGACACTCAGTAGGACTGAATGGAGAAAAATGATTCATGTAGCAGACCCCACTAAACGGGATAAAGGCTTGTTGTTGTTGGTGTTGTGATAATTTCGAAGTCAATCAAATTCATGCACATCAATCCGGAGTGGATTCCAATCATAATAATAAACCAGTTCAATTGAATGTCAATGCAAGTGGAACATAAAAAATTCTCAAATTTGATAATTTGAGGTGTTTAACAATCATGTTTGTGTCATCATCTAAATAAAAATTACCATACTGATGATGCCGATAAAAATTGACCCTGTGCTTTCACTTAGTGTTGGATTTAGTCAAGTTTTTCTGAATAACAAAATCAAACTCCAATACATTTTCCATATCAAGATGATTTAATTGATGAATATAAATCATTAACATTGGAGATCAAAATTAATACCACTTATACAATAAATTTAAAGAGTTATTATGGCATTCTATCATTAATGAGATCCTGAAACCACCCTTTAGATTTATGTATGATTCAAGACCTGATATTAAGAGAGAAATGACATCTCACCACATTCCATCATTTGAGCATGTTGTTCAACTTACAATAAATTTTGAGTAACTGTAAATTTCAAGTGTTTCATAGAGTTAGTAAATATTCAGGCAATGTATCATTTTGTCAAAACAATCAAAAGCTCAATCTATTATAACTACTACATCTGAAGGTAATAGCACTACATTTAATAAGGACAGCAAGAAAAATCATTTGCTTCTTCATTTGAAATATTCCAACCAATGAATGCTTTTAAGTGCCATCAAATTGGTCATTACATCAATGAGCATCCTAGTTGGAATTGAGTTGCATAGCTCCCTTTAAGATTGAATCTAATTGGAGAAAGGATGGCAATTTTTTAAATCTATATAAAAATAAGCAAATTTGTATACTCATACTTGATAGTGAGAGTTACATGGATGTTATATCCAAATTTATCCAAGGCTGCATGAATTTGAAACTTGAATCACATCCACTGTCGTATAAAGTAATATGGGTAGATAAAATTATTTTTTCCAAGTAGATAGCTACATATACTGAGAAAATTTGTGTGATGTGCTTCCCATGAATGTTACTGATGTTAGTTTGGATGGATCATAATCATACAATTTAGATGCTAATCATTTTTTTGGTAAGTCTAATATGAAGAAGATTAGCTTTGAAGCATAAAAGCCGAAGATTAAATTTGAACATATTACTAAGAGTAAATTTCAATCTATAGAAGAATCTAGTGTTCCCAATGAAGTGAAAAAGATTTTAAATATCCTACATAAACACGCACTCGAGAAAAAAGAGTTGGGATGAAGGTGTAATCTATGCCTTAATAGCTGTTGAGTTAGATAATGTCACATCGAGATTATAATTTTACTGGATTACACTACCAAGTATTGGTTGATTTTAAATATATTTGTCCAATAGAGCTTTCTAATGAATCATCACAATTAAAAGATATATAACATCTTATTGATTTAATTCTCGTAACATCATTAAAATATTTTGCCATAATATAGGATGAATCTAATAGAACATGCTACATTTAAGAAATAAATTGATGAATTACTTAATAAGGTGATCTCCTATATCTCATTTGAATGTTATACTACATATGATGAATGATGTCATGATATGTTCTTAAGATTAATAAGAGAAGTTATTATCAATAGATTAAATTAAAGAAGATGATAAATCAATATTTTCTTTTAATAAAAAAGATGAAATATTTGAATATTTGGTGATATGATTAGCCATTAAAATTCTTAAAATTATAAAAACTTATGCTCCCCAAGTAGTTTTGAATATATATTCAAAAAAAAAAAATTGGAATGACCTAATAGAATTGATACAAATGATACCTCTTGAAGAAAGAATTTTTATTGGAGGAAATTTAAATGGACATGTTAGAATAATAAAAGATTTTTAAAGAATTCATGGTGACTAATTTTAGAGTGACTACTTAAAAAAGTAGAGTCATATTAGATTTTACTTTAGTTTATTATTTTGTTATCTTAATACTATATTTAAGAAAAGAGATGAGCATATTATAACTAATAAGAATAGATCTAATAAAACATAAATTAATTATTTTTTGTGAAAAAAAAGATAATCATATTAGATTTTGTTTTAGCTTGTGATTTTGTTATTGCTAATATTTTATTTAAGAAAAGAGATAAGCATATTATCACTTTCAAGAATGGATCTAATAAAACACATTGATTTTTTTTATGAAAAAAATAGATCGTTGAGATTATAAGGCCATTCCAAGTGAATATTTAAATATCCACATCAATCATTAATTTTGAATTTTAAGATAAGGATTCAAATATAAAAAGGAGTTTCTATATATGTAACACTCCAAACATAGCTATTTACCCCTTTCACACACAAAACTTAAATTATAACCCTTAAACAAACCCCTTTAGCGCACAGATCTCTTCTGAGTTTCCACACGCCATCACCAGAGCATGGAAAATCTTTCTAGCCACGCGAACTCCATTCTCCGGCACACAAACTCTCCTTCTCCGTTTATTAATTTTGGGTCTTCTTGTTCGTAATCTTCAGCCCGCACTTTAGAAGCCTATAGCCGCCGGAGAAGCGACCTTCAACAGAACTGAACAAGAAGGTTGTCTGAGAAATCACCAACGTCGGAGAAGAAGGCCCCCACCTTGCCAAAAAAGAAGGTCGCCCGCCTCGATACAGAAGAAAGCTAACCATCTTTGCTGAAAGAAAGGGCCTACAAACTTCGTCGGATAAGCTGCCAACAATGGAGAGATCTTCAATGAAACTCCAGGATAAGTCAGATGAGGAGGTAACTTTTTTTGAAGGAATAATCCTCCCGTACAACCCGCTTGATAGAAGCTAGAAGAGGGTGTTAGTCGCTACTTAAGGGTGTGACATATGTAAAATTTAAGTTTTGGGTCTGAAATGGGTAAATAGCTATGTTTGGAGTACTACGTATGTAAAAAATTAAAAAATATATATATATATATTATTATAGAATTAGATAAGAGCACTTAAAAGACAAATAAATTTTTTTTATGAGTAAACTTCAAGATCTTAAGATTTGAGATGTCCATGAAAAAGCTAATATTATGTATGATAAACTAACAAGTACTATTAAACAAATTATAAAAGATGTGTTTGGAAAATAAAAGAACTCATATAAATAAAAATAGTTGGTGGTGGAATAATAATGTGCAAAAATGAAATTTTTTATAAACATTAGTTCAAATGTAAGAGTTTGGAGAATTAAGAAAATTATAAGGTGACTCGTAGAAATTCTAAGAGAATAATTTGGGATCTTAAGAATTCTGCTTTTAATATATTTATAATATATTAAATACTAAATAGGATGAAAGATAAATGTATAAACTAACCAAACAAAGATAAAAAAAGTAAAAATTTAGTTCAAGTGTATGAAGAATGAAAATACAAAAACTTATGCTTCTTAGAAGAGGATATTCAAAATTTAATATTTTGATAATTTTATTTATTCAAGATTGTGAAAATATGATCAACTTTAGTGATCTTAATATTATAAATAATAACAAAATTTTTTTATTTTCAACGGTGCATTAGTAAAACAAAAGTTGAGGAGGCTTTAAAGAAAATTAATCGTGGAAAAGTAGGACTTGATGATATTTCAATAAAGTGTGAAAATTTTTAAGAGTTATGGGAAATTTTTGGCTTACTAAACTCTTTAATATTATTTGAAAACTAAAAAAAGATGTCTGATGAATGAATAGAGTTTATTAAGTCCTATTTTTAAGAATAAAAGAGATGCACAAGAGTGCACATCAAAGTCATGGGAGAGAGTAATTGAACAAAGGTAACGACATGATACAAAAATTTATCAAAATTAGTTTGGATTCATGTCGGGCAAGTCTACAATGAAAGTTATACATTTATTGAGATGTTTGATGGAGAAGTATTACGAGAGTGAGGATCTATATATGATTTTTGTTGATTTAGAAAAAACTTATGATAAGGTACCAAGAGAAGTCTAGAAAAGAAAGATGTTGATATTATTTGTATTCAAGTCATTAACGGTATGTATACTAGAGCCATTACTAGTGTTCGAACACAAGGAGGATTGACCAAATATTTTCTTATTTTAATTGGATTACATCAGATATCGGCTTTGAGCTTATTTTTGCCTTAGTTATGGACGTTCTCATGTTTTTCGCTGATGATATCTTTTTTGAGGATAAGACTAGAGAGCGTTCAGGGAAAACTTGAATTATGGAAGTCAACTTTAGAGTTTAAAGCTTTCATTTGTGTAGATCTAAAACTAAATACATAGAATGTAATTTTATAATAGTAGATATAATGGAGGGATTGTAATTATAGTGATCAAGTCATTAAAAAGACTGAACATTTTAGATATCTCGGGTCTATTTTTCAAAGTGATGGGAATAGAGATAGGGAAGTTATTAGTAGAATTCAAGTTGGATGGTTGAAGTGGAGAAATGCACCGGACCTATAGTAGATAGGTACCACTTAGAATTAAAGAAAAACTTTATAAGATGGTGGTGAGACCTACAATGCTTTATGGAGCGGAATGTAGGCCTGAAAATAAGAAGTATAAAATTAAGTATTGTTGAGATGAGAATGCTCAGGCACATGAGTGGCTTCACACTTGAAGACAAAATGCGAAAAGAATATATCCATGAAAAAGTTAGAGTAGCTCTAACGACAGACAAGATCAGAGAAAGTTGCCTTAAATGTTTTGGTCATATTAAACGTTGGCCATCTGATGACCCTGTTAGGAGAGTAGATGTTTTAGATTTATCTTATATTAAGAAAAGTAGAGGTAGACCTAAAAAGACTTGGGCGTGTTGTATAAAAAATGATATTAATTTATTAGAATTAAATGAAAAGATGACACTTAATAGAGCATAATGGAGGAAAAGGATTCATGTGGCCGACACACTTAGTGGGATAAAGACCTGTTGTTGCTACTGCTGTTGTTGTTGTATTTCTAATGAAAGATGAATTATTTGAATGGTTAGTGATATATTTTAGATTAGCCAATGGACCTAGTATTTTTATGAAAATAAGAAATTATACCGTGCTTACTTTATTGAAAAATATTTTTTTATTATATAATGATATTTTAATTTGCAATAATCATGATTATGATCATTTGATGCATTTTAGGAGAGTACTTGAGGTTCCGCAAGACTAAAAAATGCATTGAATCTTTAAAAAAAAAGATTCCACTTGCAATTTTCTTAAATTTTTTTGTGCTTGGAGAAGAAATGTCTATTGATTTAAATAATAAAATAATTAATGATTGGCCAAAACTTATCAATACATGAAATTGAACATTTTTATGGTTTGGCTTCTACTTATTAGATGATTTTTTTTACGGCTTCATATTGCCATGGTTCCAATTACAATTTATCTGAAGAAAAGCATATCAAGATGGAATAAATATGCTAATTATGCTTTTTACTGAGATTAATAAAGACATGGAAATGCACCAATGATTCGATTACTTGTTTAAGATTTCTTGTGATACGTCTGATGTTAGTATTGGAGAAGCATTAAGTTAGGAAGAAAGTTCCATTGCATTCATTAGTGAGAAATTAAATGAAGCTAAACAAAAATATCCAAACTATGACCGAAAATCCCATGTTGTTATACAAGTTTTGCATTATCTATTACCTAAAAAGCTTGTACTGTATTCTATTCAACAGGCTTTGAAATAATAGAGTTCCAAAAGAAAGTTGAAACATAAATATGCTAAGTGAGTTGATATTTATAAGAATATTCCTCTATACTTAAGAATTGTGCTAAAATTGATATTAAGTTATTCTAAACACAATATTGGTTTTAACTAATTGCATTTGATGATATAAAAGAGAAGTTCAACATTTGTAAGCATTTTGATGAGATTACCAAGATAATAAATCATCTTATTTTAGCAAAGACCGATTGCCTGAGCATATTTATATTTAAAAAAACATCTTTGTATTCATAATTCATCTTTGACAGACCATCAATTTCTAGAGCTGGTTGTTGTTGATAAGTTTGATAGGGATAAGGCCATTGCAATAACTAAAATTACATATTCATGTAAAAGTCTAAAGAGGAATGTGTCACATAGAATTTCAAAACGAAGGATTTGTCAGTCTGCAAAAGGCAGATAACATAACATAAGACTGTACATACTTTAACAATTCCATATAAATTATGGGCGGACAACTAGTGTGGAATTTGTGTCGGGTATGCTTCAAACATTGAGAATATGATTCTATTTCTGTAGTGGTTTATCATTTTATGCAATGACACAAAACAGCTAAACTATATTTTAATAAGCTAGTTAATTTGCATGAGTTGCCTAAGACAATTATTCTTTATTGGGATGTAAAATTCAAAAGTTATTTCAGAAAAGCTCTTTGAAATAAAATAATAATAAATTTTAAATTTTTAACTATTTATCACCTACAAACAGATGTCAAACTAATAAACTAGACATGTTATGTTGTCAAATAGAAGGCAACGAATTTGGGTGGGATTTGATATTTATATAAAACAGAGTTAGCTTATAATTCATGTGCCAATAGGTACATTAGAAAGTGCTTGTTTGCGATTGTCATAAGATCTCAAACTAAAAAACCTATAGAACTCTTGACCTTTCTAAATAAAATGAGGCCTGGTGCATTTTCACAATCATTCAAATAGCCCAAAAAAAAAAGTTTGTATAAGGATTTCACAGAAAACTTGCTACTTTGACAAATAAGCTTTATGCGGATGTGAACAAAAGAAACATAGAGTTTAAATTTGGTGATAAAATAATAATAATCCGTTAAATAAATTAAATTCAAAAAATTTTCATCATAAATCTTAAGAAATTAAGGGTTTATTTGGGGTAGCTGCAGCTTATCTAGCTTATCCAAATAATCAGTTTATCCTGATAATCCGCTAATCTATCCTGATAAGCTGGTTGGTTGTTTGGTTTGAGCGTTTGGAGAACGTACCGATTGATAGTTGTTTGTGTAAAAATGACATTTCTGCCCCTGAACTGAATAAGTTGTTAAGCTGTTTAGTTTTTGCGGTTCTAAAATAGCTGATTTGTAGCTGTTTATGGATAAATGACCATTTTTGACCTCGCGCAGTGGAACATGAGGACTTATTTATTTTATTAACATGAACCACAATTAGGTAATCCTTAACTACATCGAACAATTATACAATGTTGAAGAAGACATTGCATAAATATCATTTCAACCCAAATGTATAATTTGAAAAATTCAAACATTCTATGATCGAATAATTCCAAAGCAAAACCAACTTGCCAATATGCTATCCATATTGGGAAGCTTGAAGGGAAACCAATTTTGGAAGCCAAGCAGAATTAGTATTGTGAACTTTTTTTCATCAAGCTTGAATCTACCTAGGATGGACCACATATTATTAAGAAGCAAATAGGCTCTACTGCATTTTGTTGTGACTCATTGATTCCAAAATGCTTTTTCTTAGAGGAAGAGAGTTATCTATATGAAGAGATAAATACATTTTTTCTATTTGTTGAGCCCCATTGCAGAAGCATTATAAGTATAGAATGATGGAGCAGAAATACAACAGAAATGCCACAGAATACATCGACAGTCCAACAAACGAAAAACATCTCAACACAAAACACATCGGCATTCCAATGAAACAGAAATACCAGAGAATGTCATTTAACGCTTCAAATGATAGAAGCATAAGAAGTAGAGAATGATGAAACAGAAATACCACTGAAATGCCACATAACAAATCAACATTCTAATAAGGGAAACGAAAACCATCTCAAAATGGAACAGATGGGCATTCCAATGAAGCATAAATACCAAAGAATGTCATTCAATGCTTCATCCTAAAAACTGTAAGGAAAATGCTTCACTAGAGTCATTCATAAGCAAATCCCTCACAGCCATCTATATGCAATCCTCCATTGTTGCGGTAAACAAGAAACCCAAGTACCGACAGAGCGCAGCGAGGGCGGATCGCATGGGAGAAGAGGTAGAGAACAGACGACGCGTGAGAGAGAGCAAGCACGAGCGATCGAAATTTTTTACCTAGGGCACGAGATGGTGAAGGCCACGACAAGGGGTAGGTAAGTAAAAAAAAAACGAACTCTAGACCGCGGCCCTGAGGGCGCGGGCCGCGTACAGTTATAACGCAAAAATGTGTTTTATGGGACACGCTCGAGACGCAACAACCAAACATTTTAAGTGTGTTCCCAAACACACCCTAAATTGAATAATGATAAAGTCAATAAAATTTTGCAACGGATTAGAACTAAAATCTCTATATTCAAAATTCCAAAAAAAACTATGGAATTAATCTAATTTTTAATCTGCTTTATTTGACCTCCAATGTGAATTGCCATCCAATCCTCAAATACATCTATACAGCTTGTTCCTAAAATCATTTTGAATGATGAGATGGTGTCCATTGTTCAAGGTGGATGATAGATAGATCTTATTCATTGGTGAAGCATGTGTATTTATAATAACTCACAGATAACTTTACAAAAAACACAAAGTGCCTTGATTTACAAGATGAGTATCAAATGCAAAACTCAGGGCCAACTTTCTCCAAATATGGTTGTTTATACTCTTGAAGGAATCCCGTCACGCAATGATTTGCGCCAATTTTTCATTTAGTTGGTTTATTTTACTTTAGTTTGATTTTTTTGTAATTTAATGGGATGTACTTGTTATTTCATAAGTTGGCGAAGATTTGGTATGAGATTCGGTTGATTGGTGAGATTTCAGTTTATATATCTTGTTTTATTTATTTTAGTTTGTTGTGTCTCTATACTTTAGGATTATATACTTATAATTAAGAAAGTCTAGCCTCTATTAATAGGGGTTGTTTTGTGTGGGTTGGGGATAGAGAATTTTAGATTGGTCGTAATAGCCTTTCCAGTATCCTTTTTGGTTAATAAGGTGCATTCAATATCCTGAAGTGGTGTCCAGGTAGTGATCAGCCATCTTTCTTTTCAGTTAATGTATTCTTTCCTTGTGGATTTTTGGTCCTAGCTTTTCTTCTTTTTTGGATTTTTCAAACTTTTGTTTTTTGTTTATACCTTGTATGATATATCTTTGGTATTAGAGCATAGATCTTGCACGTCTTTTCTCTTCCTTCTTTGAGTTTTTGTGCATTTCATCCTTTTTCTTTCCATTTCTTTTCAAACTCCTTCCTCTGTAAGTTTGCCCAGACCTTTCTTGTTTTCTCGATTTAGGTAGTTGCAAGAATTGTCTTGTGGTTTTTCTGAGTAGTGGGTTCCTAATGTCGTGGGTTCTATGTTGTTCATAGCCGTGCATTCCCGCTGTCGTGGGTTTCTCCTGTCCAGTCGTGGGTTCTCTGCTACCCTGCCGCAGGTTTCATCTGTCCTTATGTGGGCTCTCTGATGTTTAGAATTTTTGTCCATAACTTTGGAGAGGATAGTCAGTTTTTTTTAAACAGATTGTTGAGGCTTGCAGTTGTCATTGTCTTCCCTTTTCCGGTGTTTCCGATGACTAAAAACAATTGAAGATGCCGACATGGAGGAACAATATCCGCCATCAAGATTTGGTTGTGGAAGAATTGCAACATGAAATCAATCGTCTACAAACAAGATTGGCGCTTCATAAACAGTGAGAACCGGAGGAATATAAAAATCAATTTGGAAATAAGGTGATCAGCGGGGAAGAAGATAACCCAGTCCATCGAGAGATATATAGCGGCAATCAACAAACTTTGCGTACGTTGAGGCGTGAAAATTCATGGAATCTCCGGATTTTAGAATCAAAATTGATCTTACGGATTTTGATGGAAGATTGGATCCCGACGAATTCGTCAATTGGCTACATATTGTTGAACGAATTCTGGAATTCAAGGTGTCACAAGACCATATTGTCAAACTAGTGACGATCAAATTGAAGAAGAACGCCTCAGTTTGGAGGGAAAATTTGAAGAAGATTCGGCAAAGAGAGGGAAGGTCCAAGTATCACGTCTCGGACCAAAATGAAGAAAGAAATGCAAGGGAAATCTTACCAGAGCATTACCGACAAGAAGTCTTACCAGCTTCATAACTTTCATCAACAAGAATTATCAATGGAGGAATATATTGCTTAATTCGAATAGTTGGTGCTGGTGCAATCTTTCTGAACCCGAAGAGAAAACTATTTTGTTTACTGGGTGTTCTACGACCAACTATCGCTAATGTGATTCAACTCCAACCATTGTGGACATTACAAGATGTGATTAACTTGGCAATAAATGTTGAAAATTTGGGGTGTAAATGAGCCAAGCTTGAGCAAGCCCGGCTTGACTTGTGTTTGGCTCAAAAAAAAATATTGTTGTTAGTGTGCGGTTCGTTACTATATTGAGCTCAAAAAACTTATTCATGTTTGGCTCATTTGCTTAACAAGCCGAACACAAGTTGTTCGTGAATAAGAGATTTTGACATCCTTAGTCACGCAGCAGTAGGATGTTAAGGGTAAGGGTGAAATTTAAATCTTATTATTTATATTAAAATATTCATTTAAATAAAATTTAATATATATTATTTTCTTTTTTTTTAATTAATAAGTTAAATGATTATAAATCTTTGCAGCCTTCTAGTCAATTAAAATTATTTAAACATAATACTAATCAATTATATATATATATATATAATATTTAATTATATCGAGTCAAAACGAGTCGAACACGAACAAATAAATTTTTATTCTTGTTCAGCTTGTTTATATAAATAGAACAAAAAAATTATTCGTATTCGGCTCATTTGCTCATCGAACTAATTGAACATGAGCTACTCAACGAGCCGAACAGGAGTTGTTTGCGAACGAGCCATTTTGACAGCCCTATTAAAAAGTAACAAAATCTGGGTAAGAACACCCAAATACGCATTCCTACTAATGATTTGGGTTCTAACAAATCAGTCCACTTCTGGGCACAAACCGGTGGTCGAAATGATGACAACAGTAGCAAAACTGCTTTCCAGCCGCAAGGGAATGCTACCACAACGAGGTAAGGAACTACATCCGGTATAAGACGGTTCAAATGTCATGGGTTCGGCCACATAGCCTTGAGTTGTCCTAATCGACATATTATTTCATTGGTGGAGGTTGATTAAAGGAAAATGATGCGGTAGAAGAAGAATATACTAATCCAATGATGGACAAAATTCTAAATGCGGATAAAGGGTAATAAGACATTTACTGTCGAATAATTTTTCAATAAAGATTGGTTAAGACATAACATCTTTATAACGCGGTGCACAGTTCGAGATGGTTTGTACTCTTATCATCAACGGTGAAAGTTGTGGGAATATGGTTGCAACAACCGTGATAGAGAAGCTTGGGCTAACTACTCAACCTCATTCCCATCCCTACCAACTCATGTGACTCAAAAAGGGGATGAAATTAAAGTCAACGACAATGCATAGTGTCATTTTCAGTAGGTCGAAAACTTCAAGAGCAGGTTTTATGTGATGTAATTCCTATGAACACTTGTCACATATTGCTTAGTCGGCCAAGGCAATATGATCGTCGTACAATTCATGATGAGTGCTAAAACTTATTTATTTATCAAAGAGGGTATTCAAAACATTTTGGTGCCTATGAAGGAGGAAATTGATGCGGGGACTGAAATCAACACTTTTACTCCATTGCTTTTGAAAGATTTTAAGGAAACAACTATGGGATACCTCTTGATCATAACCAAGAGTTTCAAACAGCAACCAACAAGTCCTTCCGAAGTGTAGAGATTGATACAACAGTTCGAAGATATATTCCAGTAGAGATTTTTGCAGGATTACCTCCTATGAGAGATACAATATGTCATTAACCTTGTGCTTGGTTCAATCATCCCCAGCAAACCTGCATATAAGGATGTCTCCAAAGGAGCACGAAGAACTTAAATGCAGAGTGGATAAGCTGACCCACAAAGGCTTAGTGCGACGTAGTGCTAGCCTGTGTGTGGTTCTGGCTTTCTTGGTTCCAAAGAAGGATGGATTTGAAGATTCAATGCTAGAATCATCACTAATGCCTGTATGCAACATGCATGACGATGATTATTTTTAGGCCTCTAATAATGGATATGCTCATAAAGGATACAAATTTTTCAGTGTAAAAAAATTTGAATATGTAGTTGACATAAGATTAGGTGATGATTCTCATCCTAGAAGGGATTTGCAGAGTGATCAAATTAGATGATATGTTGATTCTGCTTCTCTCAACCATCATCATCAGAATGATATACATGATCATATCGCTATTCCATCGCTATTACTTTTCCTATTCCACGACCCATTATTTCAATGGTGTGACTTTGACTGGAATTCAAGATTTCTTATAAAAAATTGAAAACTAATTCACCAAATAAAATAACATGAAATAAAATAAAAATTCTAGGGATATTATAGATTCTTGATTTTGGATAATCTTTTATTAACCATGCCTACTAATTTAAGCATAAGGAGTTTATAAATAGATTATCTTAAACATGAAGCTTAGTATCATTGATTGGATTAAAAATTTTGCTTTAATTTCAATTTTGCATTAGCTTTATGAGTAATTCCTTCAAGTGAGATAGCAATGCAACTATTTCTAAAGATAAGTCGCTTTTTGTATCGGTGTGAGAACTGATTTTCTCACTTTGATAAATTATTTTCTTGAATTAATTTATCCTACATACTATAAGCTAGGAAGTCTTTTGATTTTGTCCAAATTTGGGCAAAACTAGAAATCTATTTATGGTTATTAAATTACAATAGCTCATTGACCATACATGATTAAATTTCATGTTTATTTCTTCAAATTTATTTAATCATTATATTATCATTTGGATTCTACTTGCCATATTTATAGTTGCCATTTAAATAAACTAAAGTATTGGCGTGTTTAATGGATTGTGATTTGCAAATCTTCAAATATATAATCTGTATAGTCTTAAATTGCATTATAAAATCCTAATCTTAGACAAATCTACAACAACAATTCATCTAAAATTTTGCAAAATAATTAATATGATGTACAAATTCATTCAATTTCAATAAAGTTGATAAGGCATCGAACATAGAGAAATAACGATCTAGTAAATGGTCAAGATAGTGAGATAATGATTTATAACTTTCATTTTATAGGAATGTCAAATCCAAACAAATGTTTTTGGCATCTAGACATCTAGAAAAATTTCAATAATTTGTTTTAAAAAATGCAGCTGAACTTCTAGTGAGCAGTATTATAAATCTATTTCTTCATGAAATTGATCAATTATGAAATATCCATACAAAATGGTCAAATTAGATCACCAAGTTGTTCTTAGATTATAAATCAATATCAATAATCTCGTATTGCATTTATAGATTATACTATAGAAAAACAATCGAGTAGAATATGAACATTTTCGCATTAAAGAATGGCAATCTATTGCATGTAGATATATAGGTGAAATGTGTTGACGGTGATTCAAATGTCAAGTTGTCAACCTACCTATCCTATTATGCTGCCAAAATTTTCAGCCAAACAATTTGAAACCTTTATATGCCATCACAGGCAAAAATGACAAATGTTAATACAACTATATTAAAGAATGTAATAAAATTAGAGCTTCAAATTATAGGATAAAATGGGAAGAGGACAAATTGCAAATAAAATGATGGCAATAAAAATTTAGATGGATGGCCACAGAGAAATTGATCAAAAATTGTAAAAAATGATTTAGAAAGGTAAACATGCTTAGGATAGATCAATAGGGCTAAAAATGTTCACTAAAACTGTGTTAAGTGGAGAGTTAATTTCTTTATCTTGAATAAAATTTGTTCTTCATTTTTTACGAAGAAGCCTTTAAGATGCTTACAAGTTTAGTTCCTTGCCTTCATCAACAAAAAAGAATTCCAGCCCTCATCTTTCAATAGATTACTGCATTTTATCTCAGCTAGATAAAGTGATGATTTTATACATATATCTGTAATTTTATATTAAATGTAATGCTTCATGCATCTCTTTTAAAAGGTAGTAGATTATTTAATCATTGTACAATCGTGAATGTAATGCTTCATGCATCTCTTTTAAAAGGTAGTAGATTATTTAATCATTGTACAATCGTGAATGCAAGCTTACTTAAGTCAAACTATAGAAATTTTGGCGTCTTCATGCATCTCTTTTAAAAGGTACAACATTATTTAATCATTGTACAATTGTGAATGTAAGCTTACTTAAGCCAAACTATAGAAATTTTGGCGTTCTCTTTTATGGTTCTTAAACTATCTTTTACAGTATACGGTTCATTGCACTTCTCCTTGGGTTAGCACTCTCTTTCTTAACAATTGAACTTCTCTAACATTTGCAAAATAAAGGCGTATTTTGTGCGATATACCCATGAAAACATACAAATTACTATATTACCGTGAACTCAAGTAACATCATTCAGATTTTAATTTAGATTAAAAAAAAACAGCAGCAAATAAAAAAAATTACTACAAACAAGAACTGTGCATTTATACCTTTCAGATCTGGATTCCTCTCCACTTTTGTCTTATTCAGCCTGTTGACAATCTCATTTACGCGTTTCTCAACTCTCACAGTTCGAACCTATAGAAGTTGGAAGTATTAGCTAATAACGATATGTATAAATAGCATAAAAACAAACAATAAATCCACAGAAGAAGTGTAATAAACGAATGTAAGCCAAAATAACAACAGCTAGAGGTTGCTTAAGTGTGACGCTCAACACTGCCAAAATTTCTAGAAGCATAACTATGTTACCAAAAGCTGGACAGAGGCTCTGAGACCCAACTAGTCAAATTAATCTGTAAAGTACTACCAAAACGAAAAATGAATACAGATTTGTCAAGCTGTGGTGGTTCAATGAAACAAGGAAACCCAGCAAGGAATGGAACCTAGGTGACCAAATTATTGATGTTTGGACATGTACAAACCTAGGAGGGTTTGGAGACGAATCATCACGACTAGCAAATCTATTTAATATTTTATAGGTGCCTCCGCATCATTAAAGCTAACAAAGAGAGGTCTACCCTAAAGTCAATTCAAGCAAGCTGTTGTGCGCTTGAAGACACATTACTGCTCCAGTGATATTTGTAGATTGCTCGGAGGTTGGTTAAGCAGGCCAGTGTTCGCTTGACACACATTATTGCTCCATTCAATAAGTATAAAAGGAATTAGGATATGTAAGCAGACTTGCAGAACAGGAAATGTGAATTTTTTTACTCTAAAGAACTAGGAAATAATGAATTTTAATATTAATACGGTCAACCAAATAAAACGAGAACCACTATCTGCTAACATATTCTTCCTGCTGAATATCAACTCCTTTCTTAAAAAAAAACGAAGGTAAATAAAAGGGAAATTTACATACATACACCACAATTCTTATGTATTTACACATCTAACACCCATAGTTTGATAATTTACACTTATCACACTTTGGTGTCCTTGTCATAAACCTATGCATGAAAAGGTGTATTTCATTTTTAAAAATGCATAGATTGAAGTATTTTTGATGTGATGTTAGAGATTTGAGTGGCATGCAAGTAAATATAAATGTCAAAGTGTTAGAATGTACATACATAAGAATTCTGTGGTATATGTAAATGCCCCTAACTAAAATAATGAAAAGGACATTCAGTTTATAATATAAAAGAAAAATGAGGCATAATGCAGAATTGAAACGAAACCTTTTATATTTTCCATTGAATAACCAAACTCCAAAGGGAACGTGGCTTAAGTGCAGCTACTGAAAAATTAACATGGAATGAAAAAAACACACTTTCTTTCAAAGGAATAAAATTTGAACCAACCAGAATGTGCGCAAACTAATAAAGCAAATTAACAGCAAATTCAAATACAGTAATCCTCAATGATAATTATGCCCAGTGTCAAGAAATAAGGTAGAGTCCTTTTTACTTTTGCATTAGTAAAAAAGAAGTTGAGCAAACTTTAAAGAAAATCAATGGTGGAAAGTCTGTAGGACCTGATGATATCCCAATTGAAATGTGGAAATATTTAGGAGATTTAAGAGTTTCTTGGCCTTCTAAACTCATTAATATTATTTTAAAAACTAAAAAGATGCCTAAGGAGTGGAGGAAGAATATTTTGGTCCCAATTGTTAAGAATAAAGAGGATGCACAAGAGTGTGCAATCTATAGAAGAAATAAATTGATGTGTCATCCTTTAAAATAATGAGAGAAGGTAATTGAACATAGGTTAAGACGTATTACAAAGATTTCTCATAATGAATTTGGATTTATGTCAGGCAGGTCTACTATGGAAGTTATGCATTTATTGAGAGGTTTGATGGAGCAGTACTAAGAAATTAAGGAGGATCTACATATGAGTTTTATTGATTTAGAAAAAGCTTATGATAAGGTTCCAAGAGATCATTTGGAGAGTTCTAGAGAAAAAAAGTGTTGATATGACTTATATTCAAGTCATTAAAGATATGTATACTAGAGTTGTTACCTATGTTCGATCAAAAGGAGGATTGACCAAATATTTTCCTATTTCAGTTGGATTACATCAGGGATCGGCTTTAAGCTCATATCTTTTTGCTTTAGTTATGGATTCTCTTACTAGACATTTATAGGAGGATGTATCTTGGTGCATGCTTTTCGTTGATGATATCCTTCTTGTGGATAAGACTAGAGAAAGAGATCAGAAAAAACTTGAATTATGGAGGTCAACATAGGAGTCTAAAGGTCTTTGTTTGAGTAGAACTAAAACTGAATACATAGAATGTAATTTTAGTAGTAGCAGCAGCTCTAGTGATAGAGTTATAACTATGGGTAATCAAATTATTAAAAGATGTGAACGCTTTAGATATCTCGGGTCTATTGTTCAAAGTGATGGTGATATAGATTGGGATGTTATTAGTAGAATTCAAGTCGGTTGGTTGAAGTGGACGAATACTTCGGGCCTATTGTATGATAGAAAAGTATCGTTGAAAGGAAAATTTTATAAGATCGGAGAAAAAATATTCATGTAGCCGACCCCATTTAGTGGGATAAAGGCTTGTTGTTGTCGTCGTCTTCATGAAGAAATAAGCAGCCACAAGAATGAAATAGAAACAACCGGACAGTTGAATACTTCGAATGTTCCCATGAACACTCACATATATTATTAGCATCATCATCGTTCTTAACTTAACTAGATGGCATAAGTTTTATGAATACATTTCACAAGCAAATAAATAGATGCCCATGTTTTCAAGAAGCTGCAATATCCATGTAAAGCAGTGGACGATGCTATAAAAAGGTTATAAAATACCAAACTGATGGAAGTGGTGCTCACCATTTTAGAATTGTGAAACCCAACCTGCCCAACATCCATTGAAGGAGTCTTCTTCAAATTATACCATGGAGTATAGACGACATCTACATTATTAGCCTTATTTCCTACAAAACATAAATAAGCTTACTAGTGAGTGTAACAAAAAATATATATATATATACTGAGGTGACGCTGAAAAAAGAAAGAAAAACGGAGAGAAAAATTAATTACCAAGGTTAGGCCCGTAGATGAGAAGATTAATGAGTAGTTATATGATTAGGATTACAAAAATAAACCAAAACTATGGCTTAAGAAAAGCAGAGTACAAAAGTAACCTCTGTCTCATTCCCAAGGCAGTGAAAAAAGTGGTACATAAGAAGCGCAAAGAAATTAAAAAAAATAAGTCACCTGTACTAAAACGAACAGAATAATACTCCTATATCATAAAAGTATATAACTGACAATGTATTCTAAAACGAGAATACCCTAGATGCTGCAATAGTAATTGACCTGTATTGAATCCTAAGTCCTAAGGCAGTTAATGTCTGAATTCCCTTGCAGATATTCCTATTTCTTTACACTCCACCACAAGATGGGTGGAAAACAATTAACATTCCCAGCTCATAATTTACTTGTTCAAAACCTAGGGGCCATTTGATATCACTTTATACATTTTTTTTTAGTTTTTGTTTTTATTTTATGTTTTAATATGAAATAAAAACATGTTGGTTATATTAAAGATATGTTAATTTTGTTTTTTATAATGTCACAAAATTATGTTGTATAAAAAATGAAAATGGAGAAAAGACTTGGCCATGTTACAGACAACATGATCTTAATTTATTAGAATTAAATGAAAATATGACACTCAATAGGAGACGATGTATAAAAAGGATTTATGTAGCTAACCCCACTTAGTGGGATAAAGGCTTGTTGTTATTATATGATATCACCAAACTGATATATATGGTGGGCACAAAAATGGTAGCAGGTGTCAAGGCAGTGGTAGGCGGCAATGACGGCCAACAACAGTATCCAACTGTGGGGTGATAGCTGGTGAGAGCGGCTAGCCAATGACAATAATTTGTGGGGCAACACCAAGGCAGACGACTGAGTTCAAGATTGAAAATATTGGAACTCCTAAATATTATTGAGTAGCTTCAAAATTTAATTTCAAAAATTAAAAAAAATGTAAACAGTTAAAAAAAAATACTAAACAAACATAACTTCAAAAAAATGGTTCCAAATAGGCCCTTTGATAAAGATTTTAGTTTGGTTATCAGCAATTGAAAGATGTGTTGGGAGCGTATAAGATAGAAGCAATCCTATTGCCGATTTATTCCATGATCAAGTAGTGGTCAACCTCAACATGTTTGTGGCAATGGTAAATTGAGTTTTTTTTGCCATATTAATTGCAGTTTGATTTTCATACACTAATTTTATTGGTTCTCCTATAGATAAATAATTCATTTAGAAGACTTCTTAATCATATTCCTTCGCAAACGACATGCATCAATGCCCAAAATTCTGTTAAGCACTACTTCTAAGAAAATATGTTCAATTTTTTACTTCTCCAAGTTACCACGTTTCCACATACAAATGTGCAAAATAGTAAATGGACCAGCTATTAATAGTTTGATCAGTCTAAATCAACATCTGTGAATATTTCAGTGTTCCTTCGAGCAGTTTTTGAAGAAGAAGAAAAAAAAAACCTCTTCCCTATTATCATTTATAGATATCTTAGAATCTAAAACATAGCACCCATGTGTTCTTCTGTAGGCCAATTCATGAACTAGTTGAACATGCTCAAGAGGAAAACTATCAAGTCTATGGGTAAGGTAGATAAAGTTTACCACCTAATCTTTATCATTGACATAGACTTATTAACAAAAACGACTGCCTCTTTTTATCCCAAAATTAACATTTTGGTCCCCATACAAATACTTGACGGTTTGCACCTCAACATTCTTGTTTCCTCGAGGCCAATAATCAATTTGTGTTAAGCGATATTGACATCTTGATAAGATCTAGCAACCTCCACCCATATAAAATATTTGAAAATCCCCGAGTCTTTAATTTCCAAATTGTTAGCCAAGATCGTTTCTTCAGTGAAGTCCCATGTAAAAAAAAAATATCATCAACTTACACTATCAAGATTGTCAATATACGTTAATAGATCTTTTAAAAATAATATTTGATCAGCTTGACATCAAGTAAATGCATATGTTATAAAAACTTATATGAGCCTATCAAACCAAACTTGTGAAGATTGTTTTAAGCCATATAGAGGTCTATTTAGTCAGCGAACTTCATTGGTAACATGATTGTTAAACCATTTAGTCAAGCTGATGACACATTGTTCATAAAACAAGCTCATGAAGGAAAAATTGTTGCTTCAATCATATATGTGGATGATATGATTCTTAGTGGTGATGATGAAAGAGATTCTTAAAACCAAAGAAATATATGCCGCCGAGTTTGAAATCAAGAACCTAGGAAACATGATGATATATTTTCTAGGTATGGAGGTAACTAGATCCAAAAAAGACATTCTTATATCACAGAAGAAAAACACCCAAGATCTAATAAAGGAAATAGGAGTGTTGTATAGATATTAAATGATATTGATATGATATTGATATAAACCATTTAAATAACATGTCAAATGATTATATTGATCTATAAAAAAGCTTAACTGAAATGCATATTGTTATTTCTCTTCATTGTATTACGGTAATTTAGGAGAAAGAGTATTCAGGTTTAATTAAATTATTAAAAGATGAGCGATAGACGAGGAATTGTTTACGGACGATGGGGACAACTAGTAACGAGGTAAGTTTAATTGTACCATTTTAATTTAGGGCCTATTTAACGCAGCTGCAGCTTTTCAGCTGCAACTACGCTGCCCCAGAAAGTTGCTCTGGGGAAGCAGCTGCGGAGAATTTGGTTGTCTGTTTGGTTCAACCGCGTGAAAATAACTACAGGGCAGTTTTTTCTGTAGGCAATTCAATAAAACTGTGTAAAACATAATATAAAATAATTTCTTTAGTAAACAAATTACTTTTTAAACAATAAATTTATATTAATTAATAATTAAATAGTAATTACTTATATCTTTATCAAATAATTAAAAATATAAAAAATATATTTATAAATAAATTAATTAATCATTAAATATTAATATATAAATCCATCTAATTATAATTAAATTAAAAATATATGAATTTTAATCCTAAATTAACAAAATTAAAATCAATCCCTCCTCCATCCCGATTCCGATTTTGCTCAGAATCGTCGAAGGCAGTGACAAAAGCAGAAGGTGTAAGGAGTAGTTGGCTTAGGCTCTTCGGTCGAAGGTGGAAGGAGTCGACGACTTCGGCGAGCTTCGGGAGAGATCGGGAGAAGGAGCCGACGGTTTTGGCGAAGAAGAAGTAGTGGTGCGGGTGTCATCAGAAGCGACGAAGGATGTGATGGAGGAGAATGCTCTCGGCTTCGCGAGGCGGGGCAAAAGCGGAAACATCTCCCTTAACGCGATCCAGGAAGCGGGCCGCACGGTAGAAGGAGCTGCCGGCTTTTCGCCAAATTCGCGGCCCGCGGCGAGCGGGACGCGGAAACAAACATAAAACATGCTCACGGATTCGCGGCGCTGTGTCGCGCCGCACCGAAAAAGCTGAACCAAACAGGCCCTTAATTTGTAGAGGCTTTTTCATATGTTAGATTGTAGATGAATGTAGAAAATTTAATTCACACTGTTCGACCATCTTCACGCCTTGGTTAATTCCAAACCCCTGGTCGGGTTGTGACAGTTGTGAGGTAAGAGATTCTTAAAACTAAAGAAATGTGTCATTGAGTTTGAAATCAAGAACCTAAGAAACATGATATATTTTCTAGGCATGCAGACAACTACATTCAAGAAAGGCATTTTTTATATCACAGAGAAAATACACCCTAAACCTAATAAAGGAAACAGGAGTGATTGGATCCAAATCGGTTGATACTCCAATGGAACACAACAAGAAGTCTAACACGAAAAAAATATATATATTTGTGCATATGGGAAGATACCAAAGATTGGTAGAAAAACTCATGCATATATCATATGCTAGGCTAAATATTGCGTACTCTATCAATATTGTGAGCCAACACATGAATAACCAAGAACATTTGAAAATGGTATACAAGAATCTGGGGTTTCTCAAGAAGACTCTTGTTTATAGATTAATTTTTGAGAAACACATACACAAAGAGGTGAAAGTCAACATTGATGCTAGTTGGGCAGGAGAACTCATTGACATAAGGCCCAGCACAGGTTACGGCTCATATGTATGGGAAATTTTGGTTACACAGAAATAGAAAGCAATTGTTTCTAGAAGCAATGCAAAATAAGAATATAAGGTACTTGCCTTGGGAATCTGTGAAGGGATCGGGAGTCACAAATTTTTAAGGAAATTGGGATGTATCTCCAATAAGCCTATATAGATGTTTTATAACAATCAAACAATTATCGAGATTGCCAAGAATCCTATGCATCATGACAAGATCAAGCATATTGAAGTTGATAGATACTTCATTTCTGAAAAGATTAATAGGGGAATTATTTAGCTAAGTTGTGACCTAACACACTAACAAGTTGTTGATATGTTCACCAAAGCTCTCCTTTAAGCACCTTCTCAAAGTTCAATACCAAAATTGGTATCTATAGCATCTACAACCCAACTCGAGCAAAAGTGTGGAAACCTGAGAAGTTTCAGGTGGTATTTCCTAGCATGGACCTACCAACTATCAAAAACTTATGGGACATTTGATTGGCAATCAATTTGGAAACCTCTTGATTTGTGTTTATTCATTTCCTATTTATGTTTTTTTATCTTTTATTTCAGAATTATTTCCTTTCATAATTAGGCTAGATATATTTAGTAAGTTTATAAATTAGGAGGGATTGGTGTCCCTATATATGTACCCGACATGTGAATAATAAAATTATGCATTTTTCTTCCCAAGTAACTTCTAGAAGTGCTAAAATTATAATCACATCAAAGCATATGCATGAAAAAAAAACACTTTAAAAATATTAATATTACTTATATTTTTTTGTGATATTAAGTCAATATTAAAAATCATATTTTAAACATGTAAATACATAAGAACTTTGTGGTATGTCTTTCAATGCAACAAAAAAACCACAACTAATCAAAGGCCTAATCCCCCTCTCCACGATACCTTTCTCTGCTTTCCTACAACTGCTAATAGCATCTCCAATAGTCTCAAGTCCCCAAAAAGAACAAGAAAACTCAAAGATTACATCTTTATCGTCATTGGCATTACCCCAACTTTTTAGGATAACATTGTCCCAACAAATTGGGATTCAACCTGTGCACCAAACAATTGGAAGGCTCGACAGAATGAGCTCACCCGACTTGACATGGTTTACTCAAACTAGTTAGAGTAGCAATGAACTTAGTCTAGCTACTTGCCATAACAAAGATGACCTCACGAAGCTCATGGAAAACTCACTAGACTAATGGTAAACTCACCCATCTAAAGATAAACCAAGCAATCTCAAGCCTAATTGCTTAAGATCAAGAGTTGCTTGCTAAATACGAGAACTTCCCATCAAGTTGGCTACAAAACATAGTATACAGTGAGACTACATGCCTTATATACTTTACAGTAACCTATAAGGCTTGCTAAATACCTTTTTTTATTCATGTAATTCAATATGTAACTTTTCTTGTAGTACTCAAACCTTGAACAACAACAAGCATTTATCCCACTAAGTGGGGTCGACTACATGAATCCTTTTTCTCCATTGCATCCTATTGAGTGTCATATTTTCATTTAATTTTAAATAGACTAAGATCATGTTGTATATAATATGCCCACGTCTTTTAAGTCTACCTCTGTCTTTCTTAACATAAGTTGAATCTAAAACATCTACTCTCCTAACTGGATCAATAGATGGCCGAAGTTTAATGTAACCAAATCATCTAAGATGAATCTCTTTAATCATGTCTACCACTATAGCTACACTAACCCTATCAAGGATTTATTCATTTCGTACTCAAACCTCAAACCCAAACATATAAATAAAAGGTCACAAGAATAACTTGAGATTAAAAATTCTCTTGTAATTGGCAAATTTCAGGGAGAATCCTAAGGCTTCTTACTATTTAACATTCCTCTCTCTATTACTCTTTTCATCCTCTCTACACTATGTACTAGTAGGATTCTGATGTAATCCATCAATAATTTAAAATCCAACATATAGCAACTAGAACTCTCACCCATTGAGATCTTGTCCACTTTGGCCAAATTGCCTCACGGTTTTGTCAAATTGGTGTAACTTACCAAGACGATGCCCGCCCCAAGAGTGCTCTTGAATTAGCACACTTAACTTTTAAGTTTCAGATGAAACTCTAACCAATACAATGTTCGAGAGTTCGACTTTATTCTACTTAAGAATTTCACAATCTCCCTCACTTAAGTAAATGGCATCATCATCAGTATTTTTTACCCAGAATTAGCTGGATTCTAGAGATGACCTCTACAGTTACAAGAGGTAGATTCGACTATGAAGCACTGTCCGAACTTGGATTTAAAAGGTGCTTCACATAATGCAGCACTTTATTCTATATGACACATAGTTCCCATTTTTAGTTCGGTATAATGCTCTAATACTATTTATAAACAACTCAAACTCTTATCTGTCAAGATATTGCCCGCTTTGGCCAAATGGCCTCATAGTTTTGTCTCATTGGGGTAACTTCCCAAGAGGTCACCCATTTTAGGAGTGCTCCCGTACAAGCGCGCTTAACTTAGGATCTTCTAATAAAACTCCAACAGCTATACCAAAAGACACCTCAAAGGGTTCAGGTTCATTCTACTCAAGGGTTTCACACAACACAACCTCGTCCTTTTATTGTCTTTGCTTAGAGCTGCAAAAGATGTTAAATAACATAATTTATGTAATTTTTTTTGCATAATTTTTGGATTGCATTTTTTTCCTTTATAATCCTTTTACATTCATATTATCTACCCGTCTTATGGGTGCATCTTCTATTTTTATTATACATGCTTAAATCACTCAAGTCTACTTTCCAGTATTATATATTAAGTTGATGCTACTATCATTATGCCTCTAATATCATCAATTTACAATCTAACCTCCAAAATTTGGTAACACGTCGATCTTAAAATTCTAATTTAGTCAATATCAGCTTGTCTATCAATAACTTCTCTAAACAAACATTCAAATTCATACTCATTAAATGGAATTTTCTAAAATCTACTTTTTAATCTTCACTATTCTCATATTACATAATCCTACTAAGAGCACTTCCACATTTCAATGACCAGATTCTTATTTTAAATGTTAAATCAATATTTATATTATTATTTTATATTATAGATCCAGAAAAGTTAAACCCATCTTACATAGGTATTAACCTTAACTTCTATTAATATTGACTATTCAATAGTAATAACACATCTAACTTCACTTATTAAGACCAATCTAAAATATATCACATCCTATTCCTTTAACTTTCAAATAAACTTCTTGAACTTCTCACTCAATAATACCTCAAAATAGAATTTTCATCTTACGTGATGTCTTCATTTTTAGCAAAAAATTTATTATTGTCAAATTTAAAACAACTAAGGTACTGTTTAGAGCAATTAGCGAACTATCCAGATACTGCTCGATAAGTGATCGATCCTGATAATCAGTGATGAAGCACTGATCCGGATAAATTGTTCTCATTGCTTTAGTTTACGCTTATGAAAAACAATTGATTTCGAAAAATCGACCATTCCGCACTCGTTCGAATAAGTTCGTTTAATTGTTTGGTTAATGCGTCTTAGTAAATGTACTTATTTGTAAAAAAAATTTAATTAAATAAATAATCTGTGCAGCAGAATTTGGTATTTTCTCAACAAAATTAAAGAAAAATTTTCAGACAAAAAAATACTCGGAGGAGATCACTTTTTCAAACAATAAATCATAGCCCAAAAGCCTCAATCATAACATATCAAGGAACTCGAAAGATGCTAAAAAAAAGGAGAAAGAAAAACAGATGAACAAAATCAAGCATGACAATGCCAGGATAACAAATATCTTAGATCTGCTCTCAAAACAGAACCGAATGCAATAGTAAAACTAAAAAGTCAATTTGATCAAATGGGACACATATGTAACACTATGCAAAATAGACATAGAAACCAAGATTCACCAAAAAGATGGAATTAACAATTCCAATATTTAAGGATTGTTTTAAATAGAAGAAGATAAATCTAAAATCCTTAATTGAAGCGTTAATAGCCATTGTTTGTACTGAATGATGAAGAAGAAAGACAAAATAAAATGAAATATAAGTGACTGCCATGGTGTAAAAAAACATTAAATATACAACAAACTACTCAATTTTTAATCCTCATTCAAGTTTCAAGTGTTAAAAATATCAAGCTATACAGGAAAACAAATTTAAACATTATAAAAAAAGATGAGAGGTAGGAGATAGAGGGTAAATAGAAATCATGAATATTTATATGACCTTTTCAAACTCTCAGGAGTTGTAGATGAGCAAGAAAATGTATTCAAACTCAGAAAATCTTATTCATCATCTTCATGAATAATGTTCCCACTAAACATTCAAAAATGTTGCATAGACAACAATTTAATACACAAGCTAAACCAAACAAGCAAATATGGAAATGTGGGGAAACTTCCCAGTAATGCTTTCAAAGATCTAACTCTTCCACATTAAAGGAGCAATCATCATGGTGAACAAAGTATAGCATCAGAGAACAGTGTCACAAAAACAAACCAAATAATATTATACTAATAATCACTACTTCACAAAGGAATAAAATTCCATGACATAGAGCTGATGGAGAAGGTGAAGAAATAAATAGGCATTGTCATAATCAATTTTTAATGGAACCATACCCCGCAAAATTACTCAAAACTGAAATAGATGTACATTAGCCCGATGCCATTCTTTTATGCAGATTAAAAAAAAAAAGAGAAGCCATAAAAACAATTTGGATAGAAAAATAAAAACAGAACTTTGAAACTAGCATAAAAAATAATATGAAGGGAGAAGATATTGTAAATATTTATCAAGAGAGAAATAAAAACATAGTATTGCACACATAGTAAGAAAAAATAATTAAGTGCATGCATTGAGGCCAAAAAGTTCTACCGTATCACATATCAGCATGTTTCTAGCACATTACAAGGCAACAAAGTAAATAAATTGGGACACGGTTGATCAAATGTCTTGCATTGAGGCTCACTTCTAGTTCCTGGTTTTCCATACTATGCACTTCCCTCTATCCAAATAGATATCTCTGCTGCTTCAGCAATAAATCATCAAAATAGTTCTTTATTGCAGTCAGCTGGTCATTCGATTCCCTGCCAGATAAAATTTCTCATGCCCAATAATAAAAATGTAATCCAAATTCATCCAAACCTTAAAAATTTTCCTACCAGTAAATCTCAACTTCTCAAAAATTTTCAGCACGCAACCTCCTCCGAGTGATCTCTCGCCGGCGAGCCTGGCGGCGGAGTAACCTCCGATCTAGGAAGGGATTAGAGCAGCGAACCACCGGCGCCCGCTTAGCTTCTCGTATCTGTATTAGTTCTACTCGCTGGATAACGCTCTCTTCGTCCTTCTTCTGCTCAGGCTCCGATTGATCGTACCCTACTCGCAGGATAACGCCATGGAAGCTTGCGGAGGAGGAGGAAGAAGAAGGGAGGGGAGCATGGGGCACTCCGCGATGTGTATATTCCTTCAAAATACCGGATAGCTTTTGTTGCATTGGGGAAGTGGTCCGTCAAAAATCCACCTCCGCTTTCTCTGTCGAAAGTTGTGGAGAGGGTGCTTCTGCTCCCATGGCTTCTTCTTGAGGTCGATCGGTACCACCAATCTAGGGCTTAGAGGAGCCATCGTTGCACTCCGTGGAGAAGCTCGGCAGGCAGAGGCGCTGATTGTTTGAAGGCAGAGGCGCTGATTTTATCGGCATCGGCTTCGGCTTTGCAAGGCGAGAGGCAGGGGCGTAAAAGAGGTATCGTCCGCGATCGAAACAGCGGCCCGCGGGGGTCCTCCCGCGGGTCGCGTGTAATACAAATTTCAAACTCCGTTTTTAAATTTGTTGTTTATAAGTGTGAACCAAACAGTGCGGTAGCGTTTTTAAAAACGCCCCCGCACTTATAAGCTGCCCCAAACGGGCACTAAGTCAATAAAAGTTTAAAAATCTATTGCATCATGCCTGAGCTATTTTATATAAATTCGTTTTTCCTTCCTTAAAAACCATCTTATCATATAAAGCATAAGAAACTATAGATTTTGCTTTCTAAATACATTATAGCAACTACATATCTCCTTGGCCATTTTATTTGCTAGAAACTAAATAGAAAAAAAGAGAAATTCATCTCACGAGCTTATAAGTGATAGGGCTTGCAGTAGATAGAAGGTTAAAAGATAGAACTATTGTGGTCAATGATGCCAGTGGTAGGGTAATTGATATTAGCTGTCGACTATGATTATATAATTGTGGTTGATTTTTATGCTTCTAGAGTTGGATTAGAAAATATTTCGAAAAATTAATTTTGGGAAGAGATGAATATAAACCCCATGGAACTAAATCCATGACAAGCAAACACCGAAAATACTAATTCAATAATTAAAGGGGTTGTCACGTTAGGCAGTATATGACTAGGATGAAAAAATGTCAACAACTTCACATCCTAATGATAAAACTTGTCCCAACAACAAACATGGAAGCCCCAATAAAGAAGATTTGAAGCACAATTCGCAAACAATTTTTAAAGTACTTGACCAAAGATGACCTGTACCTTAGAAACTTATAAGTCATTTACCCAAGTGTTACCTTGAATGGAATTGGCTTTGACAAGCTGAGCACAGTCTTCCAGTAAACCTTCACTAATATCATCAATTGTTTGACTTTTGTTCAACCTTAAGTAAACATGAGCTGAGGACATCTTATCGACATGAAACCTGTAAATTTGATGCTGCTGTTTCAGGAAAATGAAATAAACTTCAAGAAAAAATGCATCTGAAAGTATAGAAAAAGATAATTCTATAAGATCTAAACTTCCCGAATAAAAACATCATAGATCAAAAAATGATTCAAAAATAATTGCTGATGTCAAAGGGATTAAATATACTTAGAACAAACAGTGGATAGTCAATCAACATAGCTGATAAATTAGGTATACCAAAAAGTTTTTTACACGGAAAAATTAAGGAAAACACAGAAGATACGAAAAGTATTTACTACAACCAGGGAAGTCCCAAAATAGCTCATGCAATCAAGAGTAACAACCATTTGAATTCCAAAGCATTGGGCACTATAAAGGAATATGGTCATAGATTTTAAAATTTTCGGAGGGGATGACTACATTAAAGTCAAGATTTCAATTCCATCATCAAACATACTCAAATATAGGCCCACCTTATCAGTCTTTCAATAAACAAAACCGCTAAGACCTACATTTGAGGTTATTCCAGCTTATTTACATCCTGTAAAGAAAAGATCGAATTTATTAGCTCAACCATAACATCCTCCTCATCATGCCACTTCGTGATAGTTTTAGTCACTACATAAGTGGCTCCTTTCCGCTCAAAATAACATGCCAAATCTGGAGCAATTACTACATGATGCATTCAAAAAAATTGATTATTAATTCAAAATTTGACAAAAAGTTGATTAAAAAATATTGTTCCCAAAATTAAGGAAGCAAAATCAGCAAATGTAGATAAAGTCAGCTCATGATCCTACAAATGACCTAGAACAAATTAATTCAAACAGATTTGAAGTAGGATCCTCATCAGACTACAACAAAATAAAAAAAATAAAAAAAAAGGATAGAAACAAGCCGAAAACTGCCAGCATAATTTAACCAACTAATATTTGCAGTGCTATAACCCAATGGCTAGAATAGCTCATCAAAGGCAGGCAATAGAGCTCATATCTAAGCATAGACCTCAAAGCTGAATCACATGAAATCACCTTGAGGGTCTTTTTAGCTTTTATCTCACCCAATGTATGAACTGAACATCAACTCAGACTGAGAGAATAAAAGAGAAACATTTGAAATCGAGATTTCAAGGTAATATTTGAAAACACATCCTGAGGTATCCTTGTAATTCAAAAAGGTTTCTCATATTTCACTGATATCAACAAACTGTCAAAATACATATACAAGGGAAGAAAAAGCAATGAAATCTTAAAAAAAAATAAATCTTCAAATAAAAATGTCTCCTTGTAAATTGGATTAGTAAAATTAAACTTAGTCCCATTTGGCCCACCATCCTGAATTCTAAAACATTCAATGAAAGCAAGTAATAATTGATTTATGGGCATTAAACACAAATAAGCTAAAATTCCTCAAAAATGCTCAGATCAAAACAATTCAAAACCCATATCATAAATCAATTCAAACCTAAATTATATTTGGAAATAAATTCATGAGATAAGCATGACATCTCCTTTAATATACCCAAATTCTTATTTTACCCTTCCTAGTTTTACCACAAGTATGTCATACCTTGCTCTACAACATTCAACATGTGCAGCTATATTTTCTCCATAGGATGTACTTCACGTGAAGCTTTAAGGAATTGATTCTAAACTTATAGCATCACCTAAAAAAAAATAACATTTTTCTTTTTCGTTTTTTTTTTTTTTTTTTTTTTTTGGGTATGCTAAACTTGAAACAAAAAACATAATAAAGGGGAAAAAAATACTCATTCTATGCCAGGGACATTGCGTCTGCGGTGTCAATGCAACCTTGGGTAAAGCAAATAACAAAAGGATGGTAAATGACTGCTTCATATAAAAATGAACCTCATCCATATACACGGAGAACTAAACTCAAGCAAATAGGGCTTCAATCAACGCTTCTGCATGATAAATTGATCTTGCAGACAGCCATCTAAGCACACCAAATTTTCATCATTCTTGCAGCCGCCCATTTAAAGAAGCAAACAGTATTTCCAGCACCAGAAATCGATAATAACCTAAGAAAAAGCAGTACTTCGAGATTAGCTGGAATCAGCTAAGAGATTACCATATGTCCTCCGGAAATCCGTATTTGATCAGCTCCTCGTTCTCGTGTTTGTCCAGCCCCATGTAGATCGTGTAATCCCCAACCTCCGGCCGGGCCTTGAAGTATAAAACCATCTCTTTCCTGCTTCCAGCAACGGCTTGAATCAGATCTTAGAACCCCGAACTTCCCCAACCGCGATCAGAGATTTCCAGGACGAACCCGGAACCTCCGAAGCGGAAGAAAAGACGAGATCGTGAAATCGCAATCGAAGCACTCAGAAAAAAGAAAATTTCAATAACACAAATCGATCAGGGTCTCTCTCTTCGGAGACTAAGAAATGGAATTCAAAAATTGTCGAGGAGAGAACGGAAATTGCGAAGAAAATCCAAAGCGATGGGCAATTTCTGCGATGGCGATAAGGATGAAATGGAATTTACGCAGATGAGAACGAGAGGAAGTCGGTCTACCACGAAACGAAAAGGTCGGCGCCTTTCGTGTGTCGGGCGCGCCTTCTTTGTGTTTCGCTCTTTTAATTTTTTTTATTATTTATTTATTTTTTGAATTTAAATTTTTTATTTGACTAGATTCAGATTTATCTGCTTAATTCTATTATTATTATTTTAATTTCTTTCATAGTAGCAATGGAGTGAGTGAGGCATGAATAGGACTTTAAAATACGATTTGTTGTTCGAGAACAGGTCGTGGTCAGTTTGTTAATAGGTACATGTTTGATTCGTTCACTATGTTAACGAGTGGAACACGAATAATTTTTTTCCGTTCGATATAATACAAATAAAAGATTTGTTTATTCGTGTTCGGCGCTTTTGATGAGTAGTATTTTTTAAAATTTTAATTGATTATAAGGCAATAAAAAATTATAATTAATTAAAATTATTAATTAAAATTATTAATTAAAAAATAAAATAAAAATATATTAAATTATATTTTAATGGTGTTTTAATATAAGTAATAAGATATAAATCTCGTCTCAATCTTTAACACCATGCGGTTTCGTAAATAGTGTTGTCAAAACGATTCTTTATTTGTGAACAAGTTGTGTTCAGCTAGCCGAGCAAATTAGGCGAAAACAGACATATTTTTTGTTTGAAATATAAACAAGTCGAATACGGATAACTGTATTTTTTAACGAGCCAAACCTCCATACATGAATTGCTTCAAAAAAATTTGAGATTCATAATTTAAAGAACAAAAGTTGTGTATTTTTTCATGAAGAGATGATGTGGAATTAAATGAATGGCAGGATAAAAAAGACTTGAATGGAAGGTAGATCGTGGGCATTTATACATATACCATCCAAATCTTACATATTTTCATTCTTGCATATTTGCATAGTCATCATAAAATTATACCGCATTTATATTTTCATGTGAATAATACTAGAGAAAGAGTAAATTATAGAATCTTATTCAAACTTTAATCGAATCTTATTCAAACTTTGTTCAAACACTATACTTACTTTCGAGCAAAATTTGAATTATATTCCAAGAAGATTTAAACATGATTTGAACATGTTGTTTGTGGTGGAACGAAGATCTTTACGTGCCCTCGTGTTTCGGCGTCTTCTCCTCTACTCTCCTAGTTTTATCCTCCTTGCATTTCTGAACTCTTGCTTTGTTGCTTCGATTGATCTTTTTCCTTTCGGATGTGTGTCTCCTTAAGGTATCAAAAAACAAACTTATAACATATTTCTCTTCTCATTCTCGTTCTCGTTCTCGTTCTACTTCGTGATCTTGTTCTCGATCTCGTTTTCGTTCGGGTTCAAACACTTAAAGCTCAGCTCCTCTCTCTTCCCCTCCTCCTCTGTTATGCAATTTTATGGGGCTATTGCTAAATATCTTATTTTATTTTGGTATAGACTGTGAAGTTTATGCTATATGGATTTAAGCTGAGTAATTTGAACTATTTGGATTGTTGAGTACCCTCTGCTCTTATAGTTCAGTGCGAGAAACTTCTATTTTTCATCTTTATGCTAAGTAACATCATTGCTTTTGGTTTATGATGAGAAAATATGCTTCGATTTGTTGTTCTTCGGGTTGGTTGTGAGTAAATTCTATTTGAATTATTTGTACGATTGAGAGCTTACAGTTAACACGTGTATATAAAGGCAATACAATATTTTTTATTAGATATCTCCTCAAATGTAAAATTTGATATTTATCATATATGACATTTAGGGTTTCTTTGGGACAGCTGTAATATATTAAAAAGCAGTTGTGAATCTGCTGAAAAATAATATGATATTCAAAAACTGTGGTGGCTATTACAATTTTTTTTTTTTTTAGAAAAAGTCACACCGCAGCTGGGAAGCTGCCACCGCACCTAACTAGAACCGGTGGGAAAACGCAGATTTCAGGTACAGGTTTTTGAAAAAGCCATCAAAACGCAGTTTATCCAAACAAACAAAATTGTCATTTCATGCCTTCTGCTTATTGAAACATCATGGCATGCCTTATTGCCGCATGATGTCGGCTATCTCATCGCCAATTGCTTATTGTCATCCTCATTGTCACTTACTATATTTTATATTAAATTCATCTTTATAAAAGCCGAACACAAAGATATAAAATATTGCACATATTTTACAACGAACTAAACTCTTAAAATATTCCAAATACCCTCATTTCAATTACATCGTATTATTTTTAAACTCCCATTTTCAACAAACCAAATAGCCGCTTAATTTTCTTATTTTAATATTTGTTCGAATCTAACTTTTTAATCTTTTTTATATTCTTTTTTTTTTTAAAGGTTGATCGACAGTTGGACACCGTCGATCAACTCCTATAGTTTGCACTGAACGAGGAGCAGACCCCATTCCAGTCTTGTGTGTCATTCAAATCCTTCTATAAGAAGTGGGATTCGAACCCTAAACCCGAGGGACTTACGCCAAAAGCCGTTACCAATAAGCCAAGGCTCACGCACCATTTTCTTAAAAGTAAAATATCTAACATCCAAACATTCATATTTATATATACGCCGTTCAAATATTTAACATCACATCAAAGTACGTTCATCACAATTTTCTTAAAAGTGAAATACATATTTACATGCGTAGCATAGGTGTAAATACTAAACTTTGAGTGTTAGATATGCAAATACACAAGAATTATGTGGTATGCATGTAAATTTACCAATAAAAAGAAGTTATATCAATGTTTTTACCCAAACTTGTGGCACATATTCTTCATGAAAAATGCTTGCAACTTGCACTTCAAAAAAGCAAAATAAATAAATAAATAAATAAAATAGTGGTGGGAGCATTAGTTTTTTTAGTGCTAGAAAGTGAATAGAATGGCCACTAATAAATCCATATTATTAACTACCATTATGTGGTCCAAATTAATAATTCAAGTTACAAGTTGATAGGAAAGCGGATAGATAGATGAGAATGCAGCTATGGCCCTTCCTGTTGCCTTTTTTTTTTGTGGTTTAATGATCCCTAAGTAGGGGGTGTAAACGAGTCGAATGCAGGTGAGCTCAGTATCAGTTATTGCTCGGCTTGTTAAAAAATCATTGTTCATGTTCGACTCGTTTATATGACAATTCTATTCTGATTATAAAAACACTTGTTCATGTTCGACTCGCGAATAACTCATTGTCATGTTCGGCACACTTGCTTAACGAGTCGAATATGAGTTGTTCTAAAAAAAAGAATTGTTTTGACAATCCTAATCATGCGTACCGTAGGGCGTTAAAAGTTGGGGCGAGATTTAAATCTTATTGTTGATATTAAAACATCATTTAAATATAGTTTAATATATTTTTATTTTATTTTTTTAATTAATAAACTTAAATGCTTATAATTTTTGTAGCCTTATAATGAATTGAATTTCTTAAAGATACTACTCATCAATATATATATATTGTTGCAATGAATTTCAATTACTAGAGCTAGAGTAGACCCGATCTACAGGGAGGCCCTTCATTATAAATAGAAGGGTTGGGCTCATGAGGAGGGGAGAGGTGAGAAGAACCAAGAAGGAGAACTAGGAAGAAGAGAAGAAGGGGAGATGCTTGTGGAGAGTGAGGAGAGCATCTTGGAGATCTAGGGTCGAGGTGATTCGAGAGCGAGATCTTGGGCAAGATGAGGGCTCATTTCTGAATGTACAAGCCGTGTAATTATTCTCTATTGTCTTAGTGGATTTATTGGTTGATTCTCTCCCGTGGATGTAGGTCCGAAGGACCGAACCACGTAAATCCTCTTGTTCTTGTGTTTTGCATCTCTTTGTGGTGGTTTGTGTTTGGTTCTCTTGCCAAGATTGAGGAAAGAAAGTAGATTTTCCCACAACAATTGGCGCCGTCTGTGGGAATTCCGTACTTCTTGGCTAGAGGTGTTGGCAGTAAGGAATCAGCAAGGTGGTATTCTCTGGAAGAATTGCTGACTTTCGGCAGGGAGTTCTTGAAGCACTGCAAGTGTTCGGGCAGGTATCGCAGGTGCTCCTTCGGCTCTTCCTTTCCTCCGGCTACAACAAGAAGTTCGGCAGTCCTGGTTCTTGGACTGCAGGTTCTTCTTGGACGGTTCAAACTGCAAGAAGGAATTCTGCTTGCAAAGAGTTCAACATTCAGTTTCTTATTTTGTCCAGAAGAGGAATTCGCCATTTCTTGGCTACTGGAATTCAGTCTCTAGCTTCTCAAGCGTGCAGTTGGTCTTCAGCTGTAAAGATCGCAAAGTAGAAGATCGGGCGGACCTGGTTTTTTGTGCGCGACGGAAAAGGAGGGCACCGCGCTTCAGATTCGCAAGGGAATCTTGTATATCAAGCGGGAGCTCGGGGTTCCATTTGTGCCAGAGGGGATTCGTGTGTGGCTCTGTTCGTGCGAGCAGAGGGGATTCGCGCGGTTCTGTTCGGCGACACAGAAGGCTTCGCGGGCTGTCATCGTAACCAGACAGCTTCACGAGCTGTTCTCACAACCCATAACAAGCGGAGCAGGGATTCACGGATTTTGCTGCAAACAACCAGGAGTTCGCTCGCACAGAGGAGTTCCGCGACAGGTGTTCTGTGATCAAATCTGAGAGGGAGGCTTCGGCAGTGCTGCAGAGAGGAATACGACAACTCCAGATTCTTGGAAGTGAAGCATTGCAGAAATTCATCCATGTGATCCTTCAGCTCCAGGGTGTTTGCACCGTGGAAGGGTATTCCTGCAGGCGAACTGCAGAAAGTGTAATCGCCAGTAAGGAAGAATTCGGCTTTTTTTCTGGTGTTCGGTTCTTGGAAGTTCCGTAGGTGGCTAACTGCAGCTACCAAAATTCAGCACTCCATTTTTCTTCCATTTGACAGGCATCAAATTCGGCATCAAAGAAAATCTTGCAGAAGAGGAACGAACAATCCCTGTACTTAGAAGTCCAACAAGGAGTTTCTTGTCCTGAAGCAATTCTTGCGGCATCAGCGAATTTGGCAAGAAGTCCGTTCAATTCGATTCAGGGAGATCGAAGAAGGGGGGCTTTGTTGTTCCCCCCGCGCAGAGAAGTCGACAGCAGGCAGGCGAGGTCTTATACGCAGGAGAAGGCCGAAGGAACATGAGGAATATTCCTCTGGATAAGGGCCTACCCAGGGAGTTCGCGTCGCGGGAGCTGTGGATCGCGACAGTCAGAACAGGCGCGCCTGTTCAGAACACGAGCACCCAGGGGAGTTCGCAGTGTCACGCGATAGACTGGTTGCAGAAGTTTCACAGCTTTAGCGGTGCAGTTAGCACACGGAACAGGCGGAGCGGCGGCGGTAGCTGTTCTTCGCGCGACAGGAGCGAATCGCGCAAGCTTGCAGAAAGGAGAAAAATTAATTGTCATACGAGGGAGGAGATTGCGGAGAGACTCACTTGGGGAAATAAGAGTGATTCTTATTCTCTATTTGGCAGATTTAATTTCTTATTTGGCAGATGTTCCCAATTTTGCAAGAGGTCCAGGAAGTTTGAGAAGGGTGTTCCGTTCTTCAGTTCGAGACGGGAACAACATGCAGTTCGCGGCAGGTCTAGTTCGAAAGCAGGAGAGGTACCAGAAGGAATATTCCTTCTCAGGATGAACCATGCAGGTCTTGCAGGAGGGATTCCAGAAGAAGAGTTTGCGACAGTCAGAATTCACAGGGGCATGCTTCTGGTTCGCAGGGGTGTCGCGACGTTTCGCGATTGCTTGCGGGAAGGTGCTTGGCGAGGTGGAGTTTGTGACAGAAGCAGCAGAACAGAGGAGCTCCGCGAGGTGGAGCATCGTGCGGGAATGTGGAGGGAATCATTACTTTGTAGCTTTGTAATTGAGAGTCAAGGGGAGAATTGTTGCAATGAATCTCAATTACTAGGCTAGGTAGACCCGGTCTACAAGGGGAGGCCCATTCTATTATAAATAGAAGGGGTGGCTTGTAGGGGAGGGGAAAGGTGAGAAGAACCAAGAAGGGAGAACTAGGAAGAAGAGAAGAAGGGGAGAGGCTTGTGAAGAGTGAGGAGAGCATCTTGGAGATCTAGGGTCGAGGTGATTCGAGGGCGAGATATTGGGCAAGATGAGGGCTCATTTCTGAATGTATAAGCCGTGTAATTCTCCTCTATTGTCTTAGTTGATTTATTGGTTGATTCTCTCTCGTGGATGTAGGTCCGAAGGAACGAACCACGTAAATCCTCTTGTTCTTGTGTTTTGCCTCTCTGTGTGGTGGTTTGTGTTTGGTTCTTTTGCCAAGATTGAGGAAAGAAAATCGATTTTCTCGCAACATATATATATATATATATATATATATATATATATATATATATATATAGACACACACACTTGATGAAGCAATATTTGGAGCCAAAACGAGTCAAACACGAACAAACAAATTTTTGTTCGTGTTCGGCTCGTTTATATATCGAGCATAATAAATGTGTTCGTGTTTAGATTATTAATTTAGCGAACGAATTAAATACAAGCTGTTCCCGAACAACGAACAGTTTTGACAGCCCTACGCGTTAGTCCCCACACTTTTGGTTATTATATATGTTAATTTATTAGAATTGGGGTTTATTAAATTTTAATTAAAACTAATGGCTATTATGAAAGAAAATTTTAAATACCGTAACATCATGTTATTTATGTGCAATTTTGATATTGTAAATTGTGACTAGATGGATTAATTTATATATGTTGAGAACTTTTTATATATATAAAAGAAAATCTTAATTAAATTTAGGGGTAATTACATACATAACACCCAAACATGCTCATATTCGTGAACTATCGAACCAATATATTTACACGTGTCACGATCAAAGCATCAAGAATTTGATAATAACGAGAAAAATGGTTTGGGTTTTTACGGTGAATTTTGATATTTGAGTGAGAATTTGAACAATGGATGAAAGAGGGTGTTAGTTTTGTAAATAGCATTGTTTCCGGTGATATATGAAATTGCCCCAATTTATCAACATAATTTTAAAACTAAATAACTGTGAGTTTATAAGTTGTCCTAAACAGTCCCTAAATTTAGATGTGATGATCACAAATACAAATTCCGACAATGATTTTATTATTGAAGTGAATTTGATATTAATTTATAAGATATACATCATGATAATGTATCATTGGTCGGCTTGCATAATATTAAAATAAAATTTTACAAGAGAATAGACCCATCGTTGTTGGCCTCAGTTTTAAATGAGATTGATTACTTTCTTATTAGCCTAAACTTAATCTTTGGGATCCATTCTTACCATTGAATCATTCATTAGTTTCTTAGAGGTTGTTTTCCATTGACTATAACATTTTGTTAATCTTAGAAGCATGAACTAAAAAGATTTTCCCTTTGGTGGTGTCTTATGGAATGCTTTAACACACATTAATATTAAACAAATTTTGTAGGACTCTCTTAGGCTTTAAATGAACCCAATTGATCTTTAAATCTTCATATGAAGTTCGAAGAAGAATGGTTGGACTCTCTACAACTAATTGTAGCTACTAAAAGAAAAAAAAAAAAAGTCTAAACTAAAACTAAAACCCATGGTATCTCAAGTCTCATCTGAGACTCTTAAACCAATTAACTGTTCTAACCCTAGTCTAAATCCAAAACCTTTTAAAGGTTTTAGGGCTCATCCTAATAGTTTATTTACCATTATTTGATTCCTCATGAATCAAGGAGACATGACCAACCGAAATTTAACAAGAGACTCTATAATGACCTAGTGAAGTTCACATGAACTTGTTAAATTTGTAGGACATCATGGACTATATGTTAAATCTTAACCTTAAGCCCTTGTCAACATAGTTTGAAAATTTATTTATTTTATTACCCATAAAGGTTTTAGTGAAATAAACAAATTTAATTGAATCTATCTTTGGTTCTAAGAGAAACTAAAGAGGGCAATAAACAATTTGAACCATTTGAAACCCATTTAAGATTTAATGAGATACTCTATGACCAAATAACTCATTAAGGTTTATAGAATTCAAACTAGTTTTAGTACTCAAAGAAGTGGTTTTAAATAAACCTAGAAGCTTCTAAGGTGCATAAGAGACTCACATGAACCTCATAACCCATGTTTTCATTTATTTCTCGTATTATTTTTTAAAGGAGTTGTCAGCTTGTCAATCTTTGTATACTTCCCTTTTTTGAATAAATATCTCTTTGGAATCGTAGGAATGATTAAGAGAAGATAGGAACTGAAAAAGACGGACATACGACAAAGAAAACAAATAAGAGAAAAAACATGAAGAAATTACGTGTGATAAACCTCGCAAGGATATGTTAAGTATATTCGACCAAACAAGATTGAGCAGAAGCATCTTGGGCTAATATCCGCAAAAGAATACCTACATAGACTACCTACAACTAGAGATTCAGGTTTGTCTGTTCTAAGGTCCATAGTACTCCTAAGAGGACATATCTCGCTGGGTTAATTACAAAAATGTTCAAGCCCAAAGCTCACTAGCCACATTTCCCTCCATTATTTCCAAAAATGTCCCTGCCACCTTAATTTGAAAGCTGGCAAAAGTGGCATGATAGCTCCCATTTTACATACCTAAGGAAAATACCCTCAAAGCCCAAGGAAATCTCCCTTTTCGACTGCAAAGAGGGGTGCATCGGGGTTAAAATGGCCCAAAAAAATGAGATAAATTGTGCCTGGAAGTGAACTGATGCCTAGACACCTAGTCTGGCAGCTAGGTGTGAAGCCCCTGACACCAAGGTGCCACATAAGTGACGCCAACTTTTCAACCCACCCGAAAAATGATTACTTTTTTAGTTGTTTGCCCATAACATGCGCTTAGATGCCCAGTCAGACCATGACCTGTGCTTGAGCACCAGAAAATGGTGTCAAACTTCTCTTCCCTCGGGTATTAAGCCCCTTAGAGGATGTTTTGGGCACCTAGGTGCTGGTCAAGCCCTAAAAATGTTATTTTTACTGGAAACATCTGGCTGAGTTTTTCCTCGATCCAAAATATATAGGAGACCACATATGAGTAAATCATGATCCTCTAACTTCAAACATGAGTATTTTTCTCTTTCATTGATTAGAGAATCTGTCGCATTTTTTGCATCCATTTTTGGGTGTCAGTGTTTGTTTGCAAGACTCGGGATGATTTATTGTTCATTCATACCAACCTGACGCTCATTTGGACTTTCTAGTACGTGACTTGAGCACGAGATCGGCACCATGATTACTTTTTTCCCTATCATGGAGATTTCACCCCAGGGTGGTATTAGATCTAACACAGGACATGTCAAATGTCCATTATGATGTTTAGAAAACTTACTTCATCGGTCTAGAGTTTTTTGTGACCTATAGGAGCCACAAAACTTGCCCACTAACACTATCGAGTTAGAATCAGGGTTTAGTGTCACTTTGCATCACTTGAGGAGGACTACTATTCCAATGGGTTATTTTGATTTTTCATTTTGTTTGTATACCTTCCTTAGTGATCACAACTCAATTCTCACCCATTTGGGAGCTTCCGGGCCAAGAAAATCTCACATGAATCTCCACCACACACTTATGTCTCATAAGGGGCTCGACTTGCTCTAGCATGACCACGCCCAAAACTCGGTGTGGCCACACCCAGGCGTGTTCATGCCTAGTCTTGGGCATGTCCATGCCCAGTCTTCACCACTCCTAACCAAGCCACAACTTTAGCTGCAATTTTGACTTCTTTTGACTTCTCGGCTGCTTCACATTCGCCATTACGATTCAAAAGGTACAATAACATCCCAAATAATGTAGCTACTCATCCGGGAAGCAATGATGGAGTGTTGAGTGTAAAATTTATTATTCTTTATGTAGAGAAAATTTCGCTCCCATATTTCCTTCACATGATTTAATAAGTAAGTTGAGAGACTACACTAAGGAGGAAGGGCTAAGGCATTCGAGCGGAACATCCAGAGAGCTTCAGGGAAGCTTTCTCTGGAGAGACAAGTGAGGAAAGAGAGAGTTGTTCTTCTTATTTCTTCCTATCTTACACCTCCTCCTCCTTCTACTCCTATTCTCTTTCTTAATTAACAGAGAAGAAATTTGAGTGATGACTTCTATCTACCTCTCTTGTAAGGAGAGCATCTCTTGCTTTTGGGAAGGTTTCACCTTCTCTTAGAAAGAGAGTTTCGTTCAGCACGTTGAAGAGGAAGGAGACAATCTTCTCACCTCCCTTGGGAGAGCTGTACCTACACGACGAGGGACTTATTCAACCACCGCATTGGTGAGACTCTATAAAACCCTTGCATCTTCTTTTCTAGCTAGCCTTAGGAGTGGATTTTTCTAGGTTGTGTGTGTCTTTGGTCAACCACACCAGGTAGGCTTGGTCGACTAATACCGGTTGGCCCAGTCATACACCTTTGATTACCCAGCTTTGCGGCATCGCTGTGGGTTCTGGTCACCCACGCTAGATAAGTTGGTTCACCGACATTAGTCAGAATGAACATACACCTATTGATTGACTACTTGTGTTTTAGAGAAAGTACTAGGTTAGAAGTTCTTTTCGTGGTCAAATCACTATCGAAGCCAAGATTGTTCCCTTAAAACTCTTAAAACTAAAACCTAAGCGGGTCGAGATCCCTATTTACCACGTCTTTTGTGATTTATAACCCTCCTTAGAGGGGTTGGAATATTGGTTCTTACGAAAATAAGACAATTTTTGTAGCTAGCTTACTTTACAAGATTATGGGAAGTTGTGAGATGGAAAAAGCTTTGTAGTTAGTCGATCCTACAACATGGTGGAGCCGTGGAGAATTTCTTCTTCGAGAAAATTGGAGGAGGAGATTCCCCACATCCCTTGCCAAAGCGAGAGGTGGCTACACCACAAATCTATATATTGCACCCAAGAACCTAAGCAAGGTCGTTAGGAGCATTTCAGCTTGCCACTGAACTTGCATATTTTTATACTTAACATAATTTTGTATGCTTTGTGTGTTGCATATTTTTATATGCCTCACATGTCTTAAGAAGTTGCATGTCATATGACCATGCATGCATTGCACTTTGGCTTACCCTTTGCATGTGGTTACCATTCTTAGCTTAATCACACAAGGTTCACAATGTCATATGTCCTATGGACTTCGGTGATCGTTTATAACTCTGCACGTGTTCGCTTGAACAGTGTGGTATGCTAGGCCACCCTTTGGATATGATGTGAATGTTCATCTGTCGGCATATTTTAGGTTGTATTGTATTTTAAAAGGGGGGTCGCCTAACAGAAGTTGTCGGCGAATTTAAATTTTAAATTTGATTTAAATATATATATAATTTAGAAAGTAGTATTTGGCTTTGAAAATAATTTTTAAATTTGAAAGTTTTAAGATATGAGATTAAACCGATCTCACATCCCAAATAGTTTATATAAACGAGCACCGCACCACAAACCGTGTATCTATCCCTAAAGATGATACACCGCTCGAGGTGGGGCTCGATCAAATAAACTAGAAATTTTGTGACATCCGTTTGGTCTCGCGAACCAATTTTATAAGCCGACAAATTCCCCGCTTAATATGAAAGTATTAAACGGGGTTTATATTACTCGGGTTCTTTAAAATTCCCTATAAGGGCAAGCCCCTATAGTTAATTACATCTTAAGTGACGGGAATCACCTAAGAAAACTCTCGATAATAATCAATAACTCGCTTTCAAGAATTTCAAAGTTTAAGGTTTTCAAAGATTGAATTTTGGAATTTCAATAGTGAATGGATCAAATTTTGGAACATTTTGTTTTGTGAATCCAAAGGAAGAAAGGTAGGAGAAATCACCGATTCGAAGTGAACTTCGGTAATTTCCCGACTATCCTATCGTTTGGCTTCGAGTTTAGGAAAGTCCTAATACTTATTTAAATGTTTTGATCTCGCCAATTTTAATTAATTAGGGCTTATATTTGTATGATAAAATCAAACAAATAACTTTAGAAGATGTGAGGGTTTATTGTCGTATCCGACGACTACCTCGGAATCCTAAGACCGGTTAGGGCTTAATTTGCAATGCAAATGCCTAACGAAGAGTTGAGGATTTATGTCGCACTAGGCAAGCTACCTCGAAGTCCTATGGCTTTGTTGTTTAATTCTAGGAAAGTTTTGCTGAAATAGGTTCAAGTTTTGCTGACGACGATGGCCGTGCTGCCCACCATGCTCCAAGCTCCTTGTTGTTGCAGAGGTTTAGTTTTAAAAATCATAAATCAGGGGATGAGAAAAGTGTTTTGGTTTAGAGAGGTCTTAATTTCCAAGTGTTTTGTATTTTGATTAAAACAAATCTTAAAGTTGATTATAACGACACCGGTTAAGATCCCACGGTTCCATCCTTCCGGCATCATTATTTTTATCGGATTCACTTAGTCCGTATGAATTTGCTAAACTCAACCGAATGAGTTCCACACTTTCATTTAGACCGTGGAAATCCCGTTAGCAACACGTAGGTTACATCATCCGAGGTATTCCCGATCATCCAACGAGACGTTTTAATTTAGTTGCAATCGTAGTTTTGTGTCTCGTTTGTGATTAAATTTTGAGTTGTTTTATATTTTAAAATGTTGTGGCGGTGAATTTTATCTTGCAATGACTTTTAACTTAATTTGGTTTCAGTTTTAGGGTCTATCCTAAAGGTGTGGGTTTTCATGCAACAGTTGTTTACCATGCAAGAAAAAGTAAGTGCAATGCAGTTAAATAAATTGCAATAATGTAAATTACAAGAAAGTAGATTGCAATAAAATAAAAGCGTACCTGGAGGGTCTTCCCGTCATCCCAAGCTGCACTTAAAACACAATTAGAATATTTAAGCAAGTTCCTAGGTAAAACTAAGGGAAAGGTTATGGTTTTCTACCAAATTCCTAATCCTATAGCTAGTCATCTCCTATGACGTCTCAGGTTCTTCGTGTTTTTATTGAGGACGATTTTCTTCATCCAAGAACAATTAAGTCCAATTGTTCTTATAAATATCCTATCATATCGAGGAAGTGCTTAAGAAGAATCTTAAACATCTTTTCAATATTTCTGTGATTGTTTTAAGTCCAAATGAATTTAATTATACAAATGAATTAATCGTCCAAGAATTTCAAGTTTTATTGTTATCTCGTTCGAGTGAACTGAGACATTCGAATATCCTATGAGTGAGGTAACACTTCGTTTGATGTTCCATTTAGGAGTTATAATAATCAAAGCTTTCAAGGGTAAATTAGTATTCAAATGATTTGATTTAAGTTAAAGCGGTTTAAATTTGGAATAGTGTTCAAGTTGCATTACATTTATTTTGAATTCTTTATGTCTTAGGTGATGTTATATTTAATTCAATTTAATTTAATTCGAGTTTTAATTTAACTTAATTTAATTTAATTTGATTTGGTGTTTAATTAATTTGATTTGATTTAATTTAATTTAATTATTCAATTTAATTTAATTTAATTTAATTATTAAATTTAATTTAATTTAATTTAATTTTAATTTAGTTTAATTTAATTTAATTTGTTTTAATTTAATTTAATTTAATTATTAAATTTAATTTAATTTTAATTTAATTTATCTTTAATTTACTTTATTTTTAATTTTAATTAAAATTTTAAAAGAGTTTAATAATTTAATTAAGTCTTTTAATATTTTAAATTCGAGTTATCATTTTAATTAAAAATTGAGTATTAATGATATAATTAATTTAGGGATTTTTTAAATTAAAGAATAAATCTCTTCCTAATAAATATCCCTTATTTTAATAATCCCAATTTATTATTCCTCCAAATTTAATCTATTATTTAATTAAAGTTTAATCATTTTAAAATTATTTAATGGGTTTCTACCCTTTAATTATTTAAATTTCAATCATCCAAATCAGATTAAGATCAAATATTTTACTTGTTGATTTTTTATTAAACCTAAAGTTTTAATTAAGGGTTAAAAGTTTAATTACCATTTTACCCCTTTAGCTTAATAATTTCATAACTCACTAAATTGAACTCAAATGAACTTGAAATTTTTATGTGACTTCACTCATATATCAATAAAGACATGAGAGGAGAAAATATGATTTTTCTGTATTTAATTTATTTATATAATTATTTTTGGTGGAAAATAGAGATTTTCAAGGAAAATTTGATAACATGACCAAAGGAAAGTTTCTGTTCTTAAGAAAATTAGGGGACATTCCTAATGACCAGAGAAGCACTTGGACCAATTTTGGTGATTTTTTGAATTATATTATTTTTATTATAATTAATTTAAGTTTTGGAGTGTTAATTAATTTAAAAATAAAATAAATGTTGAAAAATGGATTTTATATTTTTCAAAAATCTCTCTGATATCAAGGAAACCAGAGAAACAAATTTTGCAATTTTATGATTTTTTTATGATTTATTATAATTATTTTAGTGAAAATGCTAGAAAATACATTTTTTTTTTAATTTTTAAAATTACCCTAGGGTTTTAAAATTCAATATCTCACTAAATAGACCTAGGAAAAATGTGGGATTTATTCCTAAGTGATTAGAATTCAAAATGTGACATTTTGGTGGATTTTATTATTTTTGTGATTTTTATTATTTTTTAATTATTAAAAATATTAAAATATTATTAAAAATCAACTTTTTTAGAAAATTGAAATTTTAATTTTCTTGGGTTCCCCTGATATCAGAGAGGCTCCAAAACCAATTTGGTGAATTTTTGAAAAGTATTTTAAAAGTTATGAATTTTTAAAGTTTAAAATGGCTAAGTGACTTAATCAACCCAATTAGTGGGGCTAACCAAGTCCAATTGACCCCAAATTTTTATGGTGGATTCCTCTGATCCTAAAGGTCAGTGGAGAATTGATTTCAAGTCAATTTGATGTTTGGTTAACTCTAATTAATTAAAGACCTATTTTGGGTGTTTAAGCCAATTAGAGTTGTTCTGAATGAACTAAGCCAAAATCTATTTTTCCTAGGGTTCTCTCGGTCATAAGGAACATCACCAAATTTTCCTAGAATTTATTTCACAACATGCTAATTTTTGGAATTAAAATACTCAAAACAGCAACATGCATTTGAAAAATCAATAACTTTTCACAGAGATGGCCTCTGACCTTGGAAAATTCAGGAATGTTCCCAAGTTCAGAGGCTTCAAAGCCCTATGGTCTCATGCCATGGTGAATTGTATACATGCATGGAGAATTAAATGTATGCAGAGAGTAAATAAATTATAAAAAATAAAATACTTGATGAAATTAAATGATTTCTTTTCCACATTATTCTTCTCTGTTCACTGAGCAAGAGGGTATTTTTATTTTATTTTTGTGATTTTTCTACACAAAGATATGGATTTTTGAAGTTTCGATATTTAATAAATACATTAAATACCCTAATTATCTACTTATCCACGCGGCGCCAGCGAAACATCGGCAGCCTCCGAAGGGGTACGTGTCGCGCCGTGATTGGGCGCCGCCATCCGAGTCGGCAGCCCGGGCCCCGCGGTTCTCGCACCGTTTCCTGGTCCGACGCCATCTGAGCCGCTCGTCCGCGCGTGTATTGAATGGACGGCATCCGTTCATCGTCCCCAAGTGTTCTCACCCGAGAGTCGTCCACACTAAATCCCTAAGATCTCACTCGATTCTCAATGGATTTTTACGTTCCTATACTCTATGGATTCGTCTTGAAGAGACGAATGCATCCATACGGTTAACATGCATTGAAACTAAGGCATTCGAAATGGAGAATCTTCGAAGCTCGGGATGAAGAGCTAGCTCATACCTTGGCTCAGAGAAGTGTGGCTTCAATCTGAGAGTTGTTGCGCCTTCGATTGGGTCCTAGCAAGCTCCAGATGAAGTCTCCTGGTCTGGTGAATTGCCTGGATATGATTTCGACCAAGCCCGATCACAAAGCTTGGAGGCCGGAGCAACCGGGTGGCTTGGAGATGGGGCTTTTGATGGTGGACACCTTCTCTGGTCCGGTGAAGGTGTAGAGCCAATCAATTTGGGAATTGGCTCACCGTGGAGAAGTGTCCTGGTTTTGGGTTAAAGTTCGAGCTCAAAATCGGGCTCGCCAGTAGGAATCGGGCTGGAATTCAGTGCGGATCCGGTGCTCTATGTGTGGAGAGTGATCCGGAGTGATTTTGCGGAGTTTCCTTAAGGTTTTTGTTCAGCACCTCTTTGGCCGAGAGGGTGAGGGGTTTAAATAGGAGAGGGTGGAAGGCCTCCCAGGGGGAGTTAGGGCTTGGGATCAGCTGCTCTGGTGAGGAGAAGATCAGCCATGGTAGCCACTGGGGATGGGGCAGCTCAGCAAGTGAGAATTTCAATGTCGGCTCACATGTGAACTCTCGGCCATGGTGTTTTCCGGCGGCCTGGTGGCCGGCCGGCTGTGCAATGGTCACCATCTTGGTCAGGTGGGTCGTGGTCGGGTTTAGTGTAGCAATTGGCAAATGCCATGTGTAAAGGAGTTGGATTGAAATGGAATGGGGGATGAGCCTATTTTTGGTCCAAATGGGTCAACCCACCTTTTGGGCTTGGTTCACCTCCCCATGGCCTGATTTTGGGCTGAGAGGATCAGTTGGGTCAGCCAAGAGAGAGTGGTGTGGTCTCTATCCATGATGAGGTGGCTAAACATGGTTTAGTGTGTGACATGCTTAAGGTAAAAAAGGCTTAATGAAAGATTAGGAAAGGAGCCCCTCCTTTTACCATTAATGGCATGGTCACATGTCAAGCCTCCCATGGCTTCATGTGGCTTGTCAATGGCTTGCATGGCTTGTCTTTGGCTTGGGGAAAGTTGAGTCAATTTCATAAAAATGGGTTTTAAGAAATTTTTGGTAATTTAATGGGAATTTGGATGAAGCTTCATTTGGAATAATTCAATGATGATTTTAGGACTTAGGTAATGGATTTAATTAAATGGATGACAAATGGAGATGTCATGTGGGCTTTAGGGTAGATTTGGGCTTTTGAATTTTGAAGGAAATGGGCTTTTAAAGTGGTTTAAGGAATGGGCCCTTAAGTTTAAAAATGAATTTATGGATGGGAATTTTGTAAAGAGGTTGGGCCAAATAATTGTTGGGTTTAGCTCATAGATGTGTCATGAGTGATTTGAAAAAAATTGGGGGTGATTTGGATTTGAATTGGGTTGAATTTGGGTTAGGTTTGGGCTTAGGTCAAAAATGGGCCTTTTAACCTTGGGTTGAGTTTGAGTAAGGGTTTGGGTCTAAATTTTGGGCAAATCATGTTAGGGTTTCGTTTGTGGGAATGTTAAGGAAGATTTAGAAAAGATTTGAGGTTAATTGGAGTTGAATTGGGTGAGTTTGGGTTAAGTTTGGGTCATGGGTCCAAATTTGGGCTTTAAGGCCAAAAGTGAGATTGGATCCAAATGTCAATCAAATTGGACTTGGATTTGGTCTAAATTGGTATTGGGAATGTTGAATTGAAGTTTAGAATTGAATTGGACCAAAATTGGGGTCAATTGGGTAGGTTTGGTTTAACATTGGGTTCACTTTGGGTTAAAATGGGTCAATTTGGGGGTTTTGACAAAAGTAGGGTAAATTGACAAAATTGGCCCATGGTGTAGTTGGACAAAATGAAATTGGGAATATTTAGGATTTTCTGGAATTTTCTGGGAATTTTCTGAATTTTTGGATTTTTAGGCCAAGAAGGGTATTTTGGGTATTTGGAGGGTATTGGGGGGTATTTTTGGAATCTTTGGTATTTTTGGGTATGGATGATCAATTTGAGTGATGTGGAGATGTTTGGGATTGATTTTGGAAAATTTTGGGTAATTTGGAAATTTTGCAAAAATTTGGGTAATTTCAAGGGTTTTGGGTAGGTTTAGTAGGTGTAGGGCCCCGGGGGTCAAAAATTGAAAATTTGGGAAATTGAGGATTGGGTGGATTTAGGTGGAAAGAAATCATTTTGGTTGAGCTATGAAGCCATATCAAGCCCATACGAGCCATGAGAGGACTCATTTGAGGCATTCACTATGTTGTTCCTAACCCTCTTAGCCAAGGGCTCAGGGGTTAAGGACCATCCATGTGAATCACCTACATGAGTCAGGAGGTCAAGTTGGGTATGGGTGTAGTTTTAGGAAGTGTGTGGAAATGTAGTGTGTAAGTGTAGTGTATAAGTGTAGTGTGTGTAAGTCGGCCCTCATCGGACCGAGCCACCTGGGGTAGCCCTAAGGCCAAAGAGCCCTATAGGAACTCATCCTTTAAACTTCCACATTTGATTTCAACCCTCTAGGTGATTAGGGGTCTATGGTCAAATTTGTGGAGTTTGCAGGGAGTTTAGAAATGTTTGGAATTTCTAAAAGGTGGGTCCCAATTCTAGTCCTCTAAGATAGTCAAAGGAAAAGCCTAAGGCTAGATCCTAAGCACTAAAAAGAAGAAGGGAAGACCTCATCAAAAATGAGGTCAACATCATCTCTTTGGAACATTCATGTCATATCCAACTGTTTGATATCACCACATATGTTCGTGTAGGAAACGGTGGAACATTGTGTGCACTTCGATGTTCAATGTGGGTGTACGTACATGTTAGAATGCTCACATTTTGGAGAGTTTGGTGTGATACGCATGTTCAGCTAAGAAATTGTAGCACGTTAAACCCTCCTTTAGGTTACCATGTGGATGTTCCCATCTGTTGAAATATCCATGTCATGCCCAGCCCTTTTGGTGTATCGCACATGTCAGCTTGAGCGACCATGATACACTCACCTCATTTGCATTTTTGCATACACGTCATTCAATCCATTTAAGTGGAAACTCGATTCGTTTATAGGAGTGATCGTTTACCGGTGTTAATTCATAAATGAGCATTGCTTACGAGGATGACTCAACGAGCAATGCAAGTTTTCTCATGAAGTGCAGCAAACTGTATGACTGTGCTAAGGATCTAACCTATGTCACTGGCATGTTACTTGTCTACATTTTATGGTTATATTTTAATTAAAAAATATATACTTTTTCTTATAGTATGATAACCATTCTATTTTTAAATTATGCAATCTAACGAATTATGTCATTTGTAAGGCAAAGTCTTTAAAACTCCACCCGAGTGACATCCTTTAGATCGCATGGATTTTTAGGATGGGTCCAGAATTAGTGACATCGTCAAAGTCATACATAGCCGGTGATGTAACCCTGAGCACTTATGTGTTGTGCTAGGACACTTCTCGTTAGATGGTGTGTTAGGCTAGGATTAGGTCGCTAAGTAACATATTTGATACATCTGGCTATTGTTCTCTGTTGGATTGATTGTTCTAGCCAAGAGTCACTTTTTGTGCTTTTTGACATACTTGCGTGCTTTATATGTATGATAGTATATTAGATTATTCTTCTATAGGGAACTGTGCCTATATATATGCACATACTCAAGTACAATTAAAAGGGGAGCATGTGATGATTTAATAATCCCTTGTTTGCAGGTTCTATTTAGCCCCCCCCACCCTAATAAGATAGGCACGACTTAACTACGATTGCAAGTTAACTCGTACTTATCCTTTTTTTGCAGCTTGAGTCTTTTCTTTTTAATATATATTTGATAGAGTCCCTAAGCTGAGTTTGTATCGAATATAAGATATGGGTTTGGGTTTCAAGGCAGATGATGCATCAAACCATGTGCCAGGGACCAGAAGCAGTAGCTCATGTCTTGTACCTTAAATCTGAATCTATTTCTTGTATGGATTTAGGACTGTGCACGTATATGTAAAGGCTAGTTGCTTTTTCTGCTTTTCTTGGGATATGTCGCTGACCCAACGACACTAGACCTTTTTGTATTTTGCTTTGCTTTACTTTCAAATGACATGATTTAAAGCTTGAAGTGAATTTCATTATTTCTTTTTATGGCTTGTCTGGGAATGTCATGATGGATTTATAATCTAGGCTCTTTAAGAACTTTATACTTTAATTTTTTCTTAAAAAAATAGTTAATTAATAAAAGATTGAGATTGATTAAAATTTAGAGTTAAAATATTCAAGATTTTCAAAATATGTATTTTGTTACCTGCATTTCCTTTAGGCCAGTTTTGAAATGGGATTGCATATACACCCCATCATAATTAATAGAGCCTCAATATTCTCTAAGGATTGCTCATGATAATTGCATTATATGCATTTACCCAGGGAGGACTCCCTGAATTCGTCCTATCTGACTGGCCAAGCATACTCTTTCTATATAGAAGGTTGTCTGGAACTCTTTGGTCATTAGAAGGCTCCCCTCTCTATACATGGTGTAATAATCTATGGGTAGTGTCTTTAACTTTGTAGCTGTACCTCCCATTTCTCTTATTTCTAGTGGCATTTTAGTCATTTATTTGGCAGGTGTAAGTCCTAATTCTTGGAGCTCCACCTTATAGTAATACGTTAGAGTTTCATTCTTGTTTCCTTAGGGCTACCGATACTCCCTCGAATGATGTAATTCATGGATTGTTGATTATGGGTCTTCAGTTGTGCTGGGTTGACTATGTTTATAACCAGCTAGACTAAGGGTCCCCACATATTGGGATGACATATCAGTGGTATCCTGACTCAACTGTCTCTACCTTTTTAGGGATCACTCTGCCCCTTTAAGCCACGCCATCCTTTCGTGACCTCGTTGATGTCTTCTTGGCAGCCTCTTCTGCCGAAAAGTAAACCGCTTGTTTAGGATATGATAATATCCCTTTGCCCTTATGGCTCAGTGAACCTTTAAGCATAGGGATGTTTATGTTGAGTTGGCTTGGTTATTTCACCGGATCTCACCTATCGATGCGCCGACATCCACTCATGGATTTGAGGCACTCACCCTCTCACAGGTGGCTCGGTAAAGGCCCCCAAGGTAATGAGATTCCCCTGGTTGAAATAACCATTCTTTGATGACCCAACTACTAGTTGTCACAATAAAGTAAGAGAAACACCTTTATCAAAATTATTTTTGGTTATCCTCTGAGATAATTAACCAAAGGGATATGTTTCTTTGTGAGTACTCTTGAACAAGAATAAGAAGTGTTTTTTTTTGTTCTTTGTTTTGGTGGCTTACATGAGGATCTTTTTCGTGGATATTGTATTTCGATCTGATATTGTTTGGACATATATTCTTGACCTATCACGTGAAGATTGCCCCTATCTAAGTCGTCCGTGATTTTTTTTAATTATTTTTGTATCTTTATTTTTTGTATATCTTTTCCCTTCGGTTCTTCTCTTCTTCATATCATTCATACCATCCGGGAGGGAGATTTATTCAAATGGAAAAATCATACAATGATACTAAGTATACAAGATGATGAACTTGAGGTTAAAAAGAACCAAAAAACATCACCAATTGACATTTTGAACTACGACGTTGGTAATGCATTCTAAACCATAATTTTCTTGTGACACGCATAGAAGGGCTATGTGATTTCCCTAAACCTCGGGAGGCTTTGAATGGATACATAGAGACCTCTAAAAACCAGAATGGATATTAAACATGGGCAATGTCCTAGGGGAGTTTGTTCAACTACAGGTTCTTCTGGGTGGGGTCGAATCATCGCAAACACTGATTTGTGCCCTAAACACATACCAGAGGTCTTAGATGAGTGTTTTGAGCTACATGTTGCTATGAGTGAGCAATGAATCAACCTGAGCCATTCATATGGACATCCCCTACACACATGTCATAAAAAATAATACCCATTAAAGCACAATGCACTTGTTGGAAGCAACTCAATATTTGATCAAGCCGAGGATACTCGTGTAGCTGACATGACCCGAGGGACCAAAAAGAAACCAGTGCCATAGGAAGGAGCACTCCAAAGTCATATCCAATCCTAGGGATTGAGAAGAAACGCATATGAGACTTACATCCAACTCAAAATGTGGGTTTATAGGCCGTAGAGGCATGGCTTGAAGGGTGGTCCAGAGGCATTAGAGGCATGACCACAAAGGGTGGTGTTGACCTCATTTTTGATGAGGTCTTCCTTTCTTCTTTTTAGTGCTTAGGATCTAGCCTTGGGCTTTTCCTTTGACTATCTTAGAGGACTAGAATCGGGACCCGCCTTTTAGAAATTCAAACCACTTCTAAACTCCCCGCAAACTCCACAAACTCGACTATAGACCCCTAATCACCTAGAGGGTTGAAATCAAATGTGGAAGTTTAAAGGATGAGTTCCTATAGGACTCTTCGGCCCTAGGATCGCTCTGCAGTGGCTCGGTCCAGTGAAGGGGCCGACTTACATTACACTTACACACTACATTTCCACACACTTCCTAAAACCACACCCATACCCAACTTGACCTCCCGACTCATGTAGGTGATTCACATGGATGGTCCTTAACCCCTAAGCCCTTCGCTAAGAGGGTTAGGAACAACATAGATGAATGCCTCAAATGAGTCCTTTCATGGCTCATATGGGCTTGAAATGGCTTCATGGCTCAACCAAAATGATTTCACCCCACCTAAATTCACCCAATCTCCAATTTCCCAAATTTTCAATTTTTGACCCCCGGACCCTACACCTACTAAACCTACCCAAAACCCTCGAAATTACCCAAATTTTTGCAAAATTTCCAAATTACCTAAAATTTTCCAAAATCAATCCCAAACACCTCCACATCACTCAAATTGACTATCCATACCCAAAAATACCAAAAATTCCAAGAAAACCTCCCAATACCCTCCAAATACCCAAAATACCCTTCTTGGCCTAAAAATCCAAAAAATTCAGAAAATTCCCAAAAAATTCCAGAAAATCCCAAATATTCCCAATTTCATTTTGTCCAACTACACCATGGGCCAATTTTGTCAATTTACCCTACTTTTGTCAAAACCCCCAAATCGACCCATTTTTAACCCAAAGTGGACCCAATGTCAAACCAAACCTACCCAATTGACCCCAATTTTGGTCCAATTCAATTCTAAACTTCAATTCAACATTCCCAATACCAATTTAGACCAAATCCAAGTCCAATTTGATTGACATTTGGATCCAATTTCACTTTGGGCCTTAAAGCCCAAATTTGGACCCATGACCCAAACTTAGCCCAAACTAACCCAATTCAACTCCAATTAACCCCAAATCTTTTCTAAACCTTCCTTAACATCCTCATAAACAAAACACTAACATGATTTGCCCAAGATTTTGACCCAAACCCCACTCAAATTCAACCCAAAATCAAAAAGCCCAATTTCGACCTAAACCCAAATCTAACCCAAATAGGCCCAAACCTCAAAATTAAAACCCAACCAAAGCCAAAACCTCTTTGAAACACTCCCATAAACATTTCTTAATATTTATTTTACATCAATTTCAACCCTAGCCCAACATTGGCCCAAGTTAGCCCAATTTGACCTACATTGGCCCATTTACCAAATAAACCCAAATTCAACCCAATTCAAACCCAAACCACCTTAAATCTATTTCAAATTATTCATGAAACATCCCTAAACCAAAACCAACAACTATTTGGCCCAAACTTCTACAAAAATTCCCATCCATGAACACACCCCTAACTTAAAAGCCCACTTCCCTTAAACCTTCTTAAAAGCCCATTTCCTTCAAAATTCAAAAGCCCAAATCTACCCTAAAGCCCACATGACATCTCCATTTGTCATCCATTTAATTAAATCCATTACCTAAGTCCTAAAGTCACCATCAAATTATTCCAAATCAAGTTTCATACAAATTTCCATCAAAACATCCAAAATTCTTAAAACCCTTTTCATGAAACAAATCAACCTTTTCCCAAGCCAAATGAAGCCATGAACAAGCCATTCTCAAGCCACATGAAGCCATGAGGGCTTTGACTTGTCATTAGTCCATTTATGGCAAGAAGAGGGGGTTCTTTCTTAAACCTCCTTTAACCCTTTTTTACCTTAATCATGTCACACACTAAACCATGTTTAGCCACCTCATCATGGATGGAGACTTCACCATTCCTTCTAAGCCGACCTAAATGATTCCCTCAGCTCAAAATCGAGCTTGGAAGGGTGCACCAAGCCCAAAATGGTGGGTTGACCCAAACCAAGCCAAAGTGAGCCTTCTCCCATTCCATTTAAATCAAACTCCTTTACACATGTCAAACCTCAATCGCCTACACTAAACCCCAGCCCCCGACCCACCCGACCAAGATGGTGACCATCGCTCGGCCGGCCGGCCACCGTGCCGCCGGAAAACACCATGGCCGAGAGCTCACATGTGAGCCAACATTGAAATTCTCACTTGCCGAGTCGCCCCATGCCTAGTGGTCACCATGGCCGATCTTCTCCTCACCAGAGCAAGCTCGATCCCAAGCCCTAACTCCCTCCGAGAGGCCTTCCACCCTCTCCTATTTAAACTCCACCCCTCTCGGCCATGAGAGAGCTGAAACAAAACCTTAAGGAAACTCTGCCAAAATCACTCCAGATCACTCTCTACACATAGAGCACCTGATCCCCACTGAATTCCAGCCCCAATTCCTTCTAGCTGAGCCCAATTTTCGGGCTCAAACTTTAGCCCAAAAACCAGGACACTTCTCCACAGGTGAGCCAATTCCCAAATCGATTGGCTCTACACCTTCACCGGACCAAGGGAAGGTGTCCACCACTAAAAGCCCCATCTCCAGGGCCACCCGGCTTGCTCCGACCTCCAAGCTTTGTGATCTGGGCTTGGTCGAAATCATATCCGTACAATTCACTGCGACCGGGAGACTTCATCCGGAGCTTGCTGGACCCAATCGAAGGTGCAACAACTCTCGGATTGAAGCCACACTTCTCCGAGCCAAGGTATGAGCTAACTCTTCATCCCGAGCTCCCCGAAGATTCTCTATTTCAAATGCCTTAGTTCCAATGCATGTTAGCCGTATAGATGTGTTCGTCTCTTCAAGACGAATCCATAGAGCATAAGAACATGAAAATCCATCGAGAATCGAGTGAGATCTTAGTGGATTTAGTGTGGACGGCTCTCGGGCGAGAACACTCGGGGACGATGAACGGATGCCGTCCATTCGATACACGCGCGCACGGACGGCCGGGATCGCGTCGGACCGAGAGACGCGTACGAGAACCGCGGGGCCCGGGCCGCCGACTCGAGTGGCGGCGTCGAACGGGAGCGCGACGCGTGTGCGTTCGTGAGTCGCCGAGGTTTCGCCGGCGCCGCGTGGATAAATAGAAAATTAGGGTATTTTCTTATTTATTTAATTCCCTAAACTTCAAAAATCCATATCTTTGTGTAGAAAAATCACAAAAATAAAATAAAAATACCCTCTCGCTCAGTGAACGGAGGAGAATAATGTGAAAAAGAAATCACTTAATTTCATTAAGTATTTTATTTTTTATGATTTATTTACTCTCTGCATACATTTAATTCTCCATGCATGTATACAATTCACCATGGCATGAGACCATAGTGGCTTTGAAGCCTCCGAACTCGGGAACATTCCCCGAATTTTCCAAGGTCGAGGCCATCTCTGTGAAAAGTTATTTATTTTTCAAATGCATGTTGTTGTTTTGAGTATTTTAATTCCAAAAAATAGCATGTTGTGAAATAAATTCTAGGAAAATTTGGTGATGTTCCTTATGACCAGTAAAACCCTAGGAAAAATAGGTTTTGACTTAATTCACTCGTATTAACCCTAATCGGCTTAAACACCCAAAATAGGTCTTTAATTAATTAGAGTTAACCAGGCATCAAATTGACTTGAAATCAATTCTCCACTGACCTTTAGGATCAGAGGAATCCATCATAAAAATTTGAAGTCAATTGGACTTGGTTAACCCCACTAATCGGGTTGATTAAGTCACTTAGCCATTTTAAACTTTAAAAATTCATAACTTTTAAAATACTTTTCAAAAATTCACCAAATTGGTTTTGGAGCCTCTCTGATATCAGGGAAACCTAAGAAAATTAAAATGTTAATTTTCTAAAAAAGTTGATTTTTAATAATATTTTAATATTTTTAATAATTAAAAAATAATAAAAATCACAAAAATAATAAAATTCACCAAAATGTCACATTTTGAATTTTAATCACTTAGGAACAAACCCCACATTTTTCCTAGGTCTATTTAGTGAGATATTGAATTTTAAAGCCCTAGGGTAATTTTAAAATTAAAAAAATGTATTTTCTAGCATTTTCACTAAAATAATTACAATAAATCATAAAAAAATCAGAAAATTGCAAAATTTGCTTCTCTGGTTTCCTTGATATCAGAGAGATTTTTGAAAAATATAAAATCCATTTTTCAACATTTATTTTATTTTTAAATTAATTAACACTCCAAAACTCAAAATAATTATAATAAAAATAATATAATTCAAAAAATCACCAAAATTGGTCCAAGTGCTTCTCTGGTCATTAGGAATGTCCCCTAATTTTCTTAAGGACAGAAACTTTCTTTTGGTCATGTTATCAAATTTTCCTTGAAAATCTCTATTTTCCACCAAAAATAATTATATAAATAAATTAAATACAGAAAAATCACATTTTCTCCTCTCATGTCTTTATTGACATATGAGTGAAGTCACATAAAAATTTCAAGTTCATTTGAATTCAATTTAATGAGTTATGAAATTATTAAGCTTAAAGGGTAAAATGGTAATTAAACTTTTAACCCTTAATTAAAACTTTAGGTTTAATAAAAAGTCAACAAGTAAAATATTTGATCCTAATCTGATTTGGATGATTGAAATTTAAATAATTAAAGGGTAGAAACCCATTAAATAATTTTAAAATGATTAAACTTTAATTAAATAATAGATTAAATTTGGAAGAATAATAAAATTGGAATTATTAAAATAAGGGATCTTTATTAGGAAGAGATTTATTCTTTAATTTAAAAATCCCTAAATCAATTATATCAACTAATACTCAATTTTTAATTAAAATGATAACTCAAATTTAAAATATTAAAAGACTTAATTAAATTATTAAACTCTTTTCAAATTTCAATTAAAATTAAAAATAAAGTAAATTAAAGATAAATTAAATTAAGATTAAATTTAATTTAATAATAAAATTAAATTAAATTAAACAATTAAATTAAATTAAATTAAACAATTAAATTAAATTAAATTAAATAATTAAAATTAAATTAAATTAAATAATTAAATTAAATTAAATAATTAAATTAAATTAAATTAAATTAAATTAAATTAAATAATTAAATTAAATTAAATCAAATCAAATTAATTAAACACCAAATCAAATTAAATTGAACTATGTTAAACTAAATTAAAACTCAATTAAATTAAATTAAATTAAATTAAATTAAATTAAATAATTAAATTAAATTAAATTAAATTAAATTAAATTAAATAATTAAATTAAATTAAATCAAAATCAAATTAATTAAACATCAAATCAAATTAAATTAAATTAAACTAAATATAAAGCAACTTGAACACTATTCCAAATTTAAACCCTTTAACTTAAATCAAATCAGTTGAATACTAATTTACCCTCGAAAGCTTTGATTATTATAACTCCTAAATGGAACATCAAATGAAGTGTTACCTCACTCATAGGATATTCAAATGTCCTAGTTCACCGAGCAAGTTAACAAGACTTGAAAACCTCGGACGATCGATTCATTTATATAATTAAATTCATTTGGACTTAAAACAATCCTGTAAATATCGAAAAGATGTTTAAGATTCTTCTTAAGCACTTCCTCAATATGATAGGATATTTATAAGAACAATTGAATTTGATTATTCTTCGATGAAGAAAATCGTCCTTAAACCAAAACACAAAGAACCTAGACGTCATAGGAGTCGATCTAACTATAGGATTAGAATTTGGTAGAAAACCATAACCCTTCCCTTAGCTTTACCTAGGAACTTGCTTAAATATTCTAATCGTGTTTTAAGTGCAGCTTGGGATGACGGGAAGACCCTCCAGGTACGCTTTTATTTTATCGCAATTTACTTTCTTGCAATTTACATTATCGCAATTTACTTTATTGCTAATCGCGTTTATTTTTCTCGCACGATAAAACAATCTGTTGCATGAAAACCCACACCTTTAGTGATAGCACCCTAAAACTGAAACCAAAACTAAGTTAAAAGTCATTGCAAGATAAAATTCACCGCCACAACATTTCAAAATATAAAACAACTCAAAATTTAATCACAAACAGAACACAAAACTACAATTACAACTAAATTAAAACGTCCCGTTGGATGATCGGGAATACCTCGGATGATGTAACCTACGTGTTGCTAACGGGATTTCCCACGGTCTAAATGAAAGTGTGGAACTCATTCAGTTGAGTTTAGCAAATTCATCCGGACTAAGTGAATCCGATAAAAATAATGATGCCGAAGGATGGAACCGTGGGATCTTAACCGGTGTCGTTATAATCAACTTTAAGATTTGTTTTAAATAAAACACAAGAACACTTGGAAATTAAGATTTTCTCTAAACCAAAACACTTTTCTCAACTCCTGATTTATGATTTCTAAAACTAAACCTCTGCAACAACAAGGAGCTCGGAGCATGGTGGGCAAGACGACCATCGTCATCGAAGAAACTCGAGTCTACTTCAAAGAAACTTTCCTAGAATTAAAACAACCAAGCCATAGGACTTCGAGGTAGCTTGCCTAGTGCAACATAAATCCTCAACTCTTCGTTAGGCATTTGCATTGCAAATTAAGCCCTAACCGGTCTTAGGATTCGAGGTAGTCGTCCGATACGACAATAAACCCTCACATCTTCTAGTGCTATTTGTTTGATTTTATCATACAAATATAAGCCCTAATTAATTGAAATCGGCAAGATTGAAATATCAAATAAACATTAGGACTTTCCTAAATTCAAGACAAACGATAGGATAGTCGGAAATTATCGAAGTTCACTTCGAATCGGTGATTTCTCCTACCTTTCTTCCTTTGGATTCACAAAACAAAATGTTCCAAAAATTCGATCCATTCCCTATCGAAACTCCAAAATTCAATCTTTGAAAACCTTAAACTTTGAAATTCTTGAGAGCTGAATCATTGATTATTATCGAGAGTTTTCTTAGGTGATTCCCGTCACTTAAGATGTAATTAACTATAGTGGCTTGCCCTTATAGGAATTTTAAAGAACCTGTGTAATATAAACCCCGTTTAATGTTTTCATATTAAGCAAGGGAAACTTGTCGGCTTATAAAATTGGTTCGCAGTACCAAACGGATGTCACTAATCTTCTAGTTTATTTAATCAAGCCCCACCATCAAGCAGTGTGTCTATCCTTAGGGATAGATACACGGCTTGTGGTGCGGTGCTCGTTTATATAAACTATTTGGGATGTGAGATCGGCTTAATCTCATATCTTAAAACCTTCAAATTTAAAATTATTTTCAAAATCAAATACTACTTTTCAAATTATTTATTTTAATTAAATTAAAAATTCGCCGACAGATTTCTGTTAGGCGACCCCTCTTCAAAATAAAACACGACCTAAAAATATGCCGACAGGTGGTCGAGAGGCCATAGAGGCATAACTATGAAGGTTGGTCCAGAGGCCATAGAGGCAATGACAACAAAGGTGATCGAGGTATTGAAACCTTATATTCCTGAGCAAAAATGCGGAGGATTTTCATAGGGTCTTATGTCACTAATCGAGGAGTAGGTAGGTTGGCTAGGAAGTCGTCTGCCACTTTAATGAGGAATGTCAGTGGGCCTTACATCGCTTATTAAACAGTGATAGATTGACTAGATTAAGAAATAATGCCAGAGATCTTGCATCATTTCTGAGCACAAGTCTGCATTGATTAGTTAGGAAGGCAAGCTACAATGACTTGAGTATGACCTACGAATTGATTGAGGCGTGTAACCTCAACGTCCATACTACATACATGATGAATGCCTGAAATCTTGCATGATCATCCAAGAGGTGGGGCAGGTTGGCTAGGGAGCCGATCAAAAAAGCTAAGGAAGTCAAAAGATGACACACTCTTGTGAAGGAACCGACCTAGAATTCGAATGAGTTGAGATGCATCAAAATCAAATGGCTATGAGTCAACAACTAGAGATGTCAACTAGAAAGAAAAGTACCTAAGACTTATAGACATCCCAAAGAACGATTTCAAGGGTCACAGAGGTTTGACCAAAGGTGATTTTAGAGGTCGTAGAGGCATGACCATTATATATATATATATATATATATATATATATATATATATATATATATATATATATATATATATATATATATATATCCACTTGTCCGTCATTTTCTTGTCTGGGTTTAGAGTTGCCCTTCCTTGACTGTATTGCTGGTAGCTTCTAGACAGAGTTATTTTATGCACATTGATGCTCTGGTTTCTTACGGAAACTCAAAAAATTAGGTTATTATAGCTTAAGGCCTGAAGCTGAGCCCATCCCTAAATCATAAATACTTATATCTAGTTCTAATTTTTCATATATCCATCACCTAACTCCATATAAACTTGAATTCTTATGCTTTAATATAATTGACATCTAAGTTTCAAAACATTCAATGTTTTCTCAATTCCCATATATTTGCACATTTAACACATAACCTCAATTCTTTTGGAATGACATCAGAGGCGGCAGGCACGCTCTGCTACTTTTTCATTCACTATACTTAATTATACATACTTTGTTTTGACGTAAGACGGTACTATACTTCTTTTACTTACTATATCTCTGACATTTGGAAAGGAAACCCTAGGGTAGAGAACTAGGACATATGCTTAGGTTGAAACCATGTGCCTACACACTCGCTTGACAAAACATTCAGCAATTTTTAAACCTTCTAATAACATTCATTTAAATGAATCACAACAATGACATGAAGAACCTATGATAGGCCAATCGAGACATGGTCTCTCTCTTCCCTTCTCTTTTCATAGAATGTGGTGATGATGTGGTCGTATGGTGGTCAACTTTTTGGCAACAATCAATACCAAAACATGAAGCGATCAATAATCCACAACTGAACTTTCTATAGACTTAAACAACATAAACCCTTAGGATTTTGTGTTTATTCATCTAGTATGATGTAAATTCTCACACTATCTTTCAGGCTTTCGCATGATTGTATGTCTTGCGATTTAATCCCTAACTCTTTTTAGGATATCGAGGTTGTTCGTTCAGTACAATGTAAATTTTCTCATCTTCTTAAGCTATTTGCATGATTGTGTGTCGTGCAAATGTAAACTCTATACTTTAAATAAAATTGTAATAGTAAACATCAAATAACATCATTTCTAAAATATAAAGCTAAACAATAGGATAGTTTGCGAAGTCATTGAGGTTCCCCTCAGAATCTATGACATCCCCAACTTTTAGCTCATTTTATTTCCAAAATAACAGCTCCACATTAAGCATTTTCTGCTTAATTTTTCGATGATCAATCATGAAAACTACACTTTTAATTCATCAAGACGAAATAGCTATCTTAATTGATAGTTTTCTTATGTGATTTTAGTCGCTTAAGGTATAATTAACTATAGGGCCTCACACCTATAGGAGAATTAGTAACCCAGCTAATCTAAACTCCATCTAATCTTCATATTAGGTAGGGGGGATCTGTTGAAAATTTTGCAGACCAAATAAATATCATAAATTTATTGGTTTGAATAATCGAGACTATTAGTAAATGATATCTTCACATTTCGAGATGAGATATTACTTGTAATATCTTGCTCGGTTATTTAAACCATTGAATATATGAGATCCGTTCGGTCTCTTCTTTTTCCAAAATTAAAATTCTCTATTTCAAAATTAAATTATATAAATATTAAATTAAGTTATTTTCAGTAAAAAGAAAAACAATACATGTGTATGTATGTACGTTACAAAAAAGTCATATAAGGTTTAAAATAAACCTCGATAATGATATTAAAAATTTTCCAACTTTTTATATAATAATTATTTAAATTAAGTACTTCTGACCCTTCATTCCTTATATATCAACATGAAGAAAATTGTATATATATATATATATATTTATTTTTATCACTAGTAACTCACCAGCTATTATAAACATGTTAATTGCAACACTAGGTAAGCAATTAAATTTTAAATTGCTTGGACATCTTTCACAGTTTCTTGAGTTACAAATAAATAAAAGTGAAAAAATGATATGTTCTATATCAAACAAAATATGTCACTGAACTTTCAAACCAAGCAGATATGATTAACTCAAAACCGATTCTCACTCATCTACCCATAAATCCTCACAAGCTCAACAACCAACCTTCACCTCTATCTAATTCTCAGAATTACAGACATCTCATTGGATCTTGACAATATCTTACAATAAACAAACCTGTATCACTTTTACTATTATTTTCTTAAGTCAACGTATGCACAATCCAAATACTACGCACTATCTCAAGTATTTAAAAGACTTCTCAAGTATTTAAAAAGTAATTTACATCATGGGTCAATTCAATAAGGACAGTTTGTACTATATACTTATATTGATGCTAATTGTTCTAGTGATATAAATGATATAAAATTTATTATAGATTATTGTATTTACCTTGGTTTTAACCTAATCTCCCGGCCTTCCAAGAAACAACGCAATGTTGCTTTATCCTTCATGGATGCACAGTATAGAGCTCTTGCCACTACTACCACTGAATACTCTGGCTCCGAAGGTTGATTCATGAACTTAACAGGGCATCAACCACTCCAACAAAAATCTATAACGACAACACATCAACATTTGTTTTAGCTCATACTTGTACAAAACATATTGAGGTCATTTACCATTTTATCCATGATCATCTCAAACTCCAACATACTAACCTTCAACATACTATGGCAAAAGATCAACCTGTTGATATTCTTACCAAATTGTTTCCTGCAAAATGTCATCAAGCTCTCACAAGCAAGCCAACGATTAACACTTCTGATCCTTAGCTTGAAAAGGAGTAACAAGACATACATGCGATCTCTGCGGGAAAGCCCTATCTCTCATCCTTGTTCAACCGATGGTGCCGCTCGAAAGGTTTTGCAATCTGCGAGGGTTCTCAGTTATTAGCTATTTATATTATCAACATTATAATATTAATTACTAGTATGTATACCCTTTGTGATTTATCACGAGTCAGTCATCAATTTTATTTATAAATATACAACACATTGTAATTATAAGATTGTATAATAGAAGAAAACTTATCACTAGTATCGAAGTTCTACTTACTTTCCATCTCCATTTTCTATAGGTTTTATATTTGTCCAAGAATCTTTCAGTTATAATATGTCAATAAAATCATATATGAATTGCATAGTTAACTTTATTGTCTTATGGACATCTTTGAAAGTTTATTTTGGATTTCACCTATAAATTATTTGTTCTTTTATTTGAATAGTTTATAGATTGAGATTGAGATTCGAGCTATTATTAAATTTATTTTACATTTTTATAAAAAAATATTTTTATTAGCTCAAGTACGAATATATTTATATCTAACTCATAAAATTTTATATTTATATATATATAACACTCAGAATCTTTAATATCACATAAAAAATATTGTAATTTTTTTAATAATGAAATTCAGTTTTTCATACATAAATTTATGACATCAAAATATTATAGATGTAAGTATCAAACTTAAGCTATTAGATATCTAAATACATAGAAATTGTGCGGTATTTATGTAAACTTTTATTTTTTATATTATATAAGCAATACAAACAATTGACAGTTAAAATCACCATCGAAAAGTTAGGTTATCAAAAGTTTTAAATGCCGCCAAATCTTATCATTAATACCAAAAATTGTCTCAATGAATTCTTATAGAAAGTTCATCCATGATGGCAAATATGCTAGATTTGTTGATGGCAAATATGCTCAATAAATAAAGAAGAAACGAACATAGATTTGTTGGAACGGTTCATTTAGCACTTTACTGTAAAGATGATCCATATTTATAGTCTCAGCAGGTATAAACTATACAAATATCTGCTTTCCCATGCTTGAATAAGCACGTCACAAGGTATTTTCGTCATAAATAAATACATGAATGAATAAAAATGTATGGATAAATAAATAAGAAGATATTTGGCTCGGTTGCCCCATCACCCAGTCGTCTAAGACCAGTGGCCCTTGGGTAGGTCGTGTTTATCTAGTCGACTTAACTGAAGCAGGGTTGACGGTCAGCATGGCTAAAGACCATTTGGTCGACCTGGCAGAAGACCTTTGTTGGTTAGCTTGGCTAGGGGCCTTCGGCCTGGCTAAGGACTTTCGATCGGCCTGGCAAAGTCAGTCGGTCAACTTATGAGGGTCCCTAAGTTGTCAAACTTCATTCGGCCAGCTCCCTTGGTCCGACTATTAGTCTTTGGCCTCTTAAGTAAGATTCTTGTCGCCATTATGAGACTAGGCTGTCGGGCAAATGACGCTATCGTCATCTAACAGGTAGCCCCACCCCTTTAACAAAAAAGACACTAGTGAGATTTGTGGAAAAACTAAATGTTCAGGACATTTCCGAGTAGCCAAACCATTTCCCACCACCTCGGCAAAAGTAGTCGGCGCCATGGAAACCGAGGAACAGCAACTTCAACAAACCACCGAAGAGTAGTCCACCTTCTGTTCGAGCAACCCCTTCAATCAGCAGCGCAACTTCACTGCGAGCACCGGAGGAGAACCCGAGCCAGAAGGAAGACGCAAACCCCTTCTGCTTCGCACTGTGAGCCGATCGACGTTTGACGCAAGACGAGGGAGACGAACCCCTTCTTCTTCGCACTAGCCGATCGACGCAGGTGAAGCGATCGATGGACGAATGACAATCGATGGACGAACGACGATCGATGGAGGAAGCAGAGGATGAAAACGTCGACGATGCTGGATCGCGCGCAGATGCATGAGCCGAACACGAAGCACAGTCGAAAACAACAAAGACCTTCGTCACGTACTCGACGAAGCCGAAGAAAGTCACCGGGAATCGCCATAGCAGAGCTCGGGACGCCGTCATTATATATATATATATATATATATATATATATATATATATATATATATATATATATATATATATATATATGAAATGATATATATTCTGCAGTCAATGGTACAGTTTGAAATCCTTTTGTTAATCTGCTATGGCATTTATTATTCATTAAAAAAAAAAAGACAAGCTTAATACTTTTCAAAGCTTTCATGATTAATGTTATAATATAAATATTTTTTAGAGTTCGGTTTCTGGTTTTTTTAATAAATGGTAGAACTTTAGGATTTGTTCGACATCATTTTCAGCTTTTATTCTACAGTTTTTGAAAACGATAGCAGATAACTTTGCAATATATATATATATATATATATATATATATATATATATATATATATATATATATATATTTATATATATATAATGATATTAGAGAGTCCATATCATTTGAGAATCAGACGGCTCAAGACATATCAATCAACAGAAGTCATCCCAAATGAGCGGAAACAGAAGATTAGTCATCTGGCGTGACTACATGCCGCGAAAGCAAAACTTACAAGGCCTAGTGTCGAAAGTCGAGCGACTAAGGTTAGGTAATTAAGGGTCTGTTTGGCGTAGTTGTAGCTTCTCAACTTTGAAGCTGTAACTGCTATACACCGTGAAAGTTAGTCATGGAAATAATTATGGAGAACCTACTGTCCTGTTTGGCTTCAATTACAAGCGAATTTTTTCTGTAAAAATGACCATTTTGTCCAATTCAATAAAAATGTGTAAAACATAATATAAAATAATATAATTAGTAAACAAATTTAAATAATAAATTTATATTAATGAATAATTAAATAGTAATTATTTATATCATTCACATAATTTAAAAACATAAAAAAAATTATAAATTAATTAATTAATCATTAAATATTAATATATACGACAATCAGAAAAAGAAAAAAGGGAAATGAAATATATACAACAATCGGAAAATAACAATACCTGAAAGCAGGTGGCGGTCTAAAAACACTGAAGCTCCTGGGAGAAATCCGGGAGGCCGATGATGTGATGAAGAATTCGCTTAGTACCATAGTCATTCGAATTTGAACTGCCGACGATGCAGATGACGGGGAGATTCTTGCTATAGGCTCCGGCGATGGCGTTAAGAATGCTGAGGCTGCCAACGGTGAAGGTGACGACGCACGCGCCGACACCTTCCGCGCGGGCGTAGCCATCGGCAACGTACCCTGCGTTAAGCTTGTTGCAGCATCTGATATTGGTGAGGCCAGGCTCGACGATCAGATGGTCGAGAAGCATTAGATTGAAGTCCCCGGGGGACAAAGAAGATGTCCCGAACGCCGATTTGGATGAGCCGACTGGCAAGGTGGTGATCGGCTTCGCGAGGCGGGGCAGAATGGCAAAGATCGGTTTCGCAAGGCGGGGCATAAGAGGAAACATCGCCTTAACGCGGGCAGCGGGGTCGATCCCGCTGCCGACTTTTCGCCAAATTCGCGGCCCGCGGCGAGCGGGACGCCGAAACAAACGAAAAAATTGCTCGCGAATTTGCGGCACGGTGCAGTGCCGCACCGAAAAAGCCGAACCAAACAGGCCCTAAGGCTAAGTGATCAAAGCCAACTGCCTAAAGTCATTCTACTAGGGCCGAACATCCAAAATAGAAGGACGAAGACTGAGTCATCAGATTAAGGTGATTTATAGTCGAACCCTCAAAGGTAAATACCCAAGGATGAGCAAGCAGTTAGACACCCACAACCCAATTATTATCCCCTAACTGTTCGGGACTAGGTGACGCACATTCACATCTCAAAGACAAATTAGGGGTTGACTCTCTTCCAAACATAGGTCATGATTAGGGTTGTCAAAAAAGCTCGTTGTTCGCGAACTGTTCGTGTTCAATTGATGAAGAAGTTCATATTTGATTCGTTCGATAAGTAAACGAGACGAACACGAACAGTTTTTTTTCGTTCAGTTAGTTAAACGAACCAAACACGAATAGTGATGCGTTTATTTGTGTATGAATCGTTTTTGTTCGAAATATAAAACAATTTAAATAATTATATATAAAAAATTAAATTTTATAAATTATAATATATAATAAATTAATATATTAGTAATGTACTAATATAGATATTATATAATTATATAATATAAGTTATATAATTAATATAATATATCATTTATATATTTTAATATTAGGGCTCTCAAATGGCTCGTCGTTGGCAAACAACTCGTGTTTGACTCGTTCGTTAAGAAAAGAACACGAACAGTTACTTCACGAACAATTTCGAACACAAACTTATTTCAAACAAACTAAATTTCAAACGAACCGAACACGAACACAAGCTCTGTTCGTTTGTGTTCGCTTTGTTTACGCCCTTAATCATGCTGACGTAACAAGAACATGAAGGATTGGTTCAAATTAAGATGAATACTTTTTTTAGTGTCAAATTAATATATTTGTCTACTATGTGTATTTTGAGTGTCAAATTTCTTAAACATTTTTTTTCTCCATTTAAAATCTTGAAAAAATAAACAATATCTTATAATTAACAAAAATTTGTGCATTTACATACATACCAACCAATTCTATGTATTTGCACGCCAAACCCCGAAAGTTTTTTATTTTTTACATTTATACCACCACTCATATCACATCAAAAATACCCAAATTTTAAATTTTAAAATTCAAATGCACTTTTCATATATAGATAAGGTGTCATGCATTAAAAAAAAAAACAATAAAATAAAGAAAATAAACTTAACGGTTAGATATGTAAATAAAATCATTTTTTTGTAAATCCTCTCCATATGGCAATACGGCGAGTAACCCTCTCCGCCTCCTTCGATCCAACTATATAACCCTAACGAGCTCAGAATCAATCCCCACCTGATTTGCACGTGATTCTCGGCCGGCCGAACCGCACACTGGACCGGGCCCCGGTCCCGGTCCCGGTCCCCACCTAGTGCAGCGCTGCCGCTGCCACTGCCGTCCGTTTGTTCCCCCTCATACCTAACAGCACCCAAAGCCCTACCTCACATAAGACCCACGGGTATATATCTGGGTGCACTGCATTTCCTAATCTGTTACGCGTGTGGAGTTGGGTGGAGGCGACTTTTCAAAAGAAAAGAAATTTTTAATTCAACGCTCCTTCACACTTCTCACTCCTTTGACATTTAGCAAAAGTCAAGCGGTTTTTAGTTTTCAAAAAACGAGAAGCGAATTCCGTGGCCGACCAACACATGAAATGTCCATTTTACCCCCCACCTAGATAAAACAGCCATGCTCTTCTTCATCCTCTATCCTCTAAAGTCAGCGCCGCGTTTTCCCAATCTACAAATTCCGCCGTTGGAGCTCCCGGAAAGGTGAAAGGCGATAACTTTCTTTCTTCTAAAGCTCTGTCTGATTGACTGATGTTCGCTCGGGTGGCGATGGAGAAGAACGACGACGACGGCTGGGATCTGTTCGCGGTGGTTCGGAGCTGCCGCGCTGCTTCACGGCCTCAGCCGATGCCGGCGGTGGAGGGTGAGCCGACGAACTCTTACGATGATGTAAAGAAGTTCAGTAATCCGTTCCTCTCCAAAGCTCAGCAGCCAAAGCTGTCGCCTTTGTCCTGTTCTTCTTCCCTCGCAGGCGGCGCTGGGGCGGCGTTGGCCGCACCGCGGCGATTGCTCTCGCACACAATTTACCGCTCCAAAAAAAGGTATCTTTTGCTTGCATTCCACCATTTTTAGCTTAAAAAGTAGGTCATTTGGTTAGATCTCGCCGGATAATTGGTAGGAGGAATCAGCAGAAGAGGGTGGTATGCGAAGTCCCCGCCGACGGGCTCGCCGCCGACATGTGGGCGTGGAGAAAGTACGGACAGAAACCCATCAAGGGCTCGCCACATCCTCGGTAATCTTTACCACTCTTATATTCTGTTTCCGAGAGCCAAAAATAAAGAAATAAAAAACAGAGGAAAGCTCACTCTTTGGGGGTAATGGAACAGGGGATACTATAGATGTAGCAGCTCAAAGGGATGCTTAGCTCGGAAGCAAGTAGAGCGAAGCCGTACAGATCCGGCAATGTTTGTAATAACTTACACCGGTGAGCACAACCACTCGCTTCCGACTCACCGGA